>JAGXOD010000035.1:280000-405000 GCA_020368025.1 Brachyhypopomus occidentalis | reverse complement strand
CTGTATGTACTACACACACACCTACTGCCTGTGGGGCATGTAAGTACTACACACACACACACCTACTGCCTGTGGGGCATATACCTGTAAGTACTACACACACACACCTACTGCCTGTGGGGGCATATACCTGTAAGTACTACACACACACACCTACTGCCTGTGGGGCATATACCTGTAAGTACTACACACACACACACCTACTGCCTGTGGGGCATATACCTGTAAGTACTACACACACACACCTACTGCCTGTGGGGCATATACCTGTAAGTACTACACACACACACCTACTGCCTGTGGGGCATATACCTGTAAGTACTACACACACACACCTACTGCCTGTGGGGCATATACCTGTAAGTACTACACACACACACCTACTGCCTGTGGGGCATATACCTGTAAATACTACACACACACCTACTGCCTGTGGGGCATATACCTGTAAGTACTACACACACACACCTACTGCCTGTGGGGCATATACCTGTAAGTAATACACACACACACCTACTGCCTGTGGGGCATATACACCTGTAATACACAACCACACTCGGGGTCTCTATTTCTCCTGTGTGTGTGTGTGTGTGTATCTTTCTCTTTCTCTATTGAAGGGTGAATTATTGGCAGGAACAGTGTGTGTAATTATGTATGACTAGTGAAATGTCAACAAGAATAAACACGCACAAACAAATACAAAACATGTACAGACAGATGGTTTTATCTCCCCAGCATCTGATATCTCCCTCTCTCTCTCTCCATCTCCCTCTCTCTCTCCATCTCCCTCTCTCTCTCCCTCTCTCTCCATCTCCCCCCCTCTCTCCATCTCCCTCTCTCTCTCCCCCCTCTTTCCATCTCCCTCTACCTCCCTCTCTCTCTCTCTCACCCCCTCTCTCCTCCCTCTCTCTCTCTCTCCCCTCTCTCCTCTCCTCTCTCTCTCTCTCTCTCCCCCTCTCTCAGCCCTGTCAGACTGCTCATAGCTTTGCTCTTGATGTGGTGGACAGTATGGTTCGCTGTGGTGTACTCATCATGGAGGAGGTGAGATGTGTACACACACACACACACACATGTTCCCCGGTACTCAGGATGGGCTGTAGTCACCCACACCCTCCTAAAAGCGCCGTATGTCTACAGCTCCCTCACCGTCTGAGAGACACACTCCCCCTGCAAGGGCCTTGACTCTGCAGTGGTAATGATGCGATAAAGCGACCCTTCCATCCAGATTAGTGTGTGTGTGTGTGTGTGCGTGCGTGTGTGTGTGTGTGTGTGTGTGTGTGTGCAGGTACCACGTGCCACTCCAGTGTGTGATTTCTGGAAGAGGCAGGGACTCTTATCCTGGACTGTGACAGATGACCCTAATGAGAGCAGTGATTCAGAATGTGAGGAGGAGGACTTGCGCTCCTACAAGGTACACGTACACACACACACACACCCTCACACACACACCCTCACACACCTATACTGCATTGGGTTAGGGTTAGTTACTTGCACACTCTTGCATTATTTTTATGATTCTATTTATTTGTATAATAATGTTACAAAATCATGCTGTACCCACACAGATTAACCCTACACTATATTTCAACACAGATTATTATTATAATATAAAATACCAATATATAATTATGGGGACCTGCTAGTGTGACAATTTTAACATTTCTCTTTCTCTCCCCACTGCTACCTCCCCCTCTCTCTCTGTCCCTCTCTCCCTCTCTCTCTCTATCCCTCTCTCCATCCCTCTGTCTCTCCATCCCTCTCCCCCCTCTCTCTCTCTCTCTCTCCATCCCCACATAGTTGAGTCAGCCATCACAGTGTCCAGATCTGCTGCTCTTCCTCTGTAGTTTGCTGAGTGTACAGTTGAGGGCGCTCTTCTGGTCTCTTCAATGCCTACACCTGCTCCCCACCCCCACCACAGGTAACAGTGTGTATAAAATTAATCCTAAACTTCCCTTCATAACCAAAAAAGGTTTTGGTTAAAAGGGGCAGTGGGGTAGTTGGGGACTGGGGTAGTTGGGGTGCGGGGCAGTGGGGTAGTTGGGGACTGGGGTAGTTGGGGTGCGGGGCAGTGGGGTAGTTGGGGACTGGGGTAGTTGGGGTGCAGGGCAGTGGGGTAGTTATGGACCCTGTGGTTGCGTTTGTGCTGCTGTTCATGTTGTGGTGTTTCACTCTAGAGACGGAGTGTGTGATCCACCTGCACACACACCTGAGAAACCGAGCACAGCAGGAGAAACGTCACCACGGTGACACCACACACACACACACAGCACACCACACACACCCCTCCACCCCTCTGAAAAATCAGATCATTGTTAGTATTAAATGGGATAATAGGCATTTGGTGAAATAAGTCATTGTAGAATATCCAGTTTTAGAGTTTAAGACAAATGAGAGATTTGGCATCAACAGTGGTTGCCATGGTGCTTAGTTACATCGTGTGTGTTGTAGAGAGCTGCTCGGTGAAGCTAGTGAGACTTGCTGTGCGAACTCTAATTGACCTTGGGGTGAGTAATGTTCAAACACACTCTCTCTCTCACACACACACACACACACACACACTCCTGTGCGTCTCTCAGGGAGAAGACAGGAGTGTGTGGTTCACCCTGAGGGTTGAAGGACATACTTCCTCTCACCTCATTTTATTTGATCAGCAGATGTCAGTGCTGCTTTCTGCCCCAGGTGCAGGTGCAGGTCTGTATGTCTTCACCTGCTCAGCACCATTGTGTTGACTGTAAACAGGACAATACAGCCTCCCTCTAACTGATGGGAGACTCCATCTTGGAGTCCTGACATTTAGGTCGTCGGTGGGGTTTTGGCTACGGTGATCTTAAGCTTTGAGTATAAGTAAGAGGATTTTTAAGAGGAAACGTAAGAATCGGACCTAAGGTGGGTGTCGGTCCACCTTCGCAGGGACTCGGTGTCTTACTGTGCTCTCGTGTGACATGCGTACACAAGCGTTTCCGTGTGCTGAGCACGCATGTCGTTTGGACCAGGTGCTGCTGGAGGACCAGCAGAAAGACGTTGTGTATCTGGACATCAGCCCTCTGTTTCTCCAGGACGACAACAAACAGAACAGAACCCACCTGTACCCTGTACCCACCTGTACCCTGTACCCACCTGTACCCACCTGTACCCACCTGTACCCACCTGTACCCACCTGTACCCACCTGTACCCACCTGTACCCTCCTGTACCCTGTACCCACCTGTACCCACCTGTACCCTGTACCCACCCCGTACCCACCTGTACCCACCCGTACCCACCTGTACCCACCCCCTGTACCCACCTGTACCCACCTGTACCCACCCCGTACCCACCTGTACCCACCCCGTACCCACCTGTACCCACCTGTACCCTGTACCCACCTGTACCCACCTGTACCCACCTGTACCCACCCCGTACCCACCCCGTACCCACCTGTACCCACCTGTACCCACCTGTACCCACCTGTACCCACCTGTACCCACCTGTACCCACCTGTACCCACCTGTACCCACCTGTACCCACCTGTACCCACCTGTACCCTGTACCCACCTGTACCCACCTGTACCCTGTACCCACCTGTACCCACCCCGTACCCACCTGTACCCACCTGTACCCACCTGTACCCTGTACCCACCTGTACCCACCTGTACCCACCTGTACCCACCCCGTACCCACCTGTACCCACCCCGTACCCACCTGTACCCACCCCGTACCCACCTGTACCCACCTGTACCCTCTACCCACCTGTACCCACCTGTACCCACCTGTACCCTGTACCCACCTGTACCCACCTGTACCCTGTACCCACCTGTACCCTGTACCCACCTGTACCCACCTGTACCCTGTACCTGTACCCACCTGTACCCATCTGAGATGTGTCCCCCCTTGGCAGGCCTGCACCAGGACACAGGTGGAGGGGACAGAGAGACGGTTGTAGAAGGGATGAATAATGAAGAGACGAAGCAGATCTTCAGAAACTACAGCAGAGGGACAGGCCACACGCACACAAGCGTGTCTGATAACGGGGCCTGTTCACAGCTATCAGACAGGGACATCAGTGGGTGATATCAGTTAATAGTAAGACTAATATCAGTGGGTGATATCAGAGCTGAGGCTCCTGTAGTGACATAACAGTAGTCCTTCCTCATCTCAGACGCTGATGCTGCTTTAGACATTAGACCAGGGACTTGGAGTCACAATATTTAGCATGGCACTGCACAGAGCCACGTTAGTGGGGGGTTAACATATTTGTCAGAGTCATTTTGCAACAGGAAATAATCTGGGGTGAAATGTTCACGTTTTGAAAGCATATGTGGAGTGTGATGGGCGGTCCCGCATTCTTATTGGCCAAGAGCCGCCTGCAGGTTGGCCACCCCTGCATTAGACAAAGAGCAGATAGCGCCATCTACTGGATAGCTGTTGGACCTTCTCAGAAACCCCAAAGAAACTGCACACAGTATTTAACAAATTATAAATCATTAAAGAATCATCTTGATATGAATGGAATGATATGAATCTTAATCAAACGTTCATATTATTTTGAAAATTACATTTTGGGATTAACATTGTTTATCAAATGAATCAGTGATTTGTGTAATTTCATGTCCTTTTTCTAAGTAGTCCATTAAGTTGCAATTACACAACTGTGTTCCGGATGGTTCCGATTTCATCGATCTGACACTCCACGACGTCTCCTCTCTGCAAGACACACACAGGTACCAGAAACATGTACAAATGGTTATATACTGGAATATACAAATTCTTAATACAGCAACACCAAATTAGAAGTTCCATTTTAGTGATCTGATGGTGTACCTCCACCTTTGGAAATTATATTCTGAGATTCCCAAGTGTTGGTTTTAAGGCCAGAGAGTAGCACTCTAATTTTAGATGTGTCTACAGTTTTGAGCCAACATAACTGGTGGGCCTCCTAGTAGCCGGCACGTTAGCGTGGTGTGAATTACATTCATAATAACTTGTGATTAGTGTCAGAGCCATTTTGCAACAGGACATAATCTGGTGTGAATTAAGTAGACCACACGCTCGTTTAGCTCTGGGGTGCGACCGACGACTCTCATGAGGTGCTGAACAGGAGCTCGTGCTAACAAGATCTAATCCATGAAAATGAGCAGCGTGGTGTGACGGTCCAGATGTAATCACAGCGGCCAGGAGGGGGGGCAGAAGCTTTTTTTTTTCCATCATTATAAATGAAACCTTAGTGAACTCACCTTTAGAAAGACGGGGGGTTTTCTGAATACGCCCACCCCAGGGGGAGTGCCCGTCAAAAACACGTCGCCTGGATACAGGGTCACAAACCTGCATGAAAAACATGGAGAACACGGCACTGAATCTGAACGCCACGCTAGGCTGCAGCGCTGAGCCTGAACGCCACGCTAAGCTGCAGCGCTGAGCCTGAACGCCACGCTAAGCTGCAGCGCTGAGCCTGAACGCCACGCTAGGCTGCAGCGCTGAGCCTGAACGCCACGCTAAGCTGCAGCGCTGAGCCTGAACGCCACGCTAAGCTGCAGCGCTGAGCCTGAACGCCACGCTAAGCTGCAGCGCTGAGCCTGAACGCCACGCTAAGCTGCAGCGCTGAGCCTGAACGCCACGTCATTTGCATAACGCTACTGCATGGCTATTTCATTTTGTTTATTATTGTCTTTTTGACTGGTGTTCCTAAACCAGTCTGTAGGTACTTACTGGGAGACCCAGGCCACCAGCTTCTCCGTCTGAAAGATGAGTTGGCTGGTGTTGCTGTCCTGAACTACTGCGCCGTTAACGAGACACCGGATCCCCAAGTTGTGGACGTCTGATTTAAAAACAGCACATTAATCACAGTTACTGCTTATTTACATCATCCGCAACCGACTCGTTTCCAAACCCTTGATGTTTTCAGTTTCACGCCTCGTTCAACATTCATGTTCCCCGGTTGGACCCTGCCTACCCTTCAGCGTTGCTGTGGTTACAAGGGCGGGTCCTAAAGGACAGAAGGTGTCAAACGTTTTCCCCAGAAGCCACTGCTTCCCGTTCCTCCTCATCTGCCAGTCCCGAGCACTGACATCATTGGCTACAGTGAACCCAGCAACATAAGACAGTGCGTCTTCTTCCTGGAAATGAAATATATATTAGTTTACTGAGTGTAAGGGCTTTAGTAAGAGAATATGTGCTTTAGTGTGACTAGAAGGGCTTTGGTGAGAGTGTAAGGGCTTTAGTGACAGAATACGTGCTTTGGTGAGAGTGTAGGGGCTTTAGTGAGAGTGTAAGGGCTTTAGTGAGAGTGTAAGGGCTTTAGTGACGGAATACGTGCTTTGGTGAGAGTGTAGGGGCTTTAGTGAGAGTGTAAGGGCTTTAGTGACGGAATACGTGCTTTGGTGAGAGTGTAGGGGCAGACTGGCCTTGATGTGTCTTCCTTGTCGTCCAATCACAAAGGCCAACTCCACCTCCCAGTCCACCTCCTGTACAACATAACCAGGTTAGCTAATAGCCCACTGAATGGCAAATATGTCAGTGAAACCACCGACCTTACACCAACCAAAGTGTTTAACTTGCTATGCACTAGACAGTTATTCACCAACGGAGCCCCCTTGTCACATTTCACACATTTAGATAGATTAGCCATATAACGGTATTTACTTGTGTAAATCAGCACAGTTCAAATGCCTCTGGGACACCGTTCTTAAGTTAACATCAGAAAATAGAGGACCAGTAATTCTACTCCATGTCATACAGGCATATTTAATGGTCATATTTCATAAACAACCTCCTGGGCTTTTCTATTTCTTCATTATTGCTAGAATTCAGTCTGCTCTCTAATTAATGTATTGTGCTGTTGCTGGGTCAAAGGTCAAAGGTGAGAGCAGCCATGTGCTGCTGGTGTGACCTGGCTCTCGTTCGGTAGGGTGATGTTGTCGTAGGGCCCAGTGATGGAGGAGGGGAACTTGCTGAAGATGATGGGTTCTGTGGGGATGGGGGCGTTCTGCTCCAGGCAGTGGTCCCTGTAGTTCATGCCCACACACACCACCTTGTCTGGGCCGCTCACCGGAGGCAACATCTGGACGGCAGAGCGAGGGAGCAGAAACTGACCGCTGGATAAAGCCCTGCAGGATGGAGAACCAGCATCAGCACCAGTTTGTAGCAGACGACGTTGTGCAAGTACAGTGTGAGAGTCTAAACACAGTTGAGAGTGATGGGGAAAGAGTGTTTTTTTCCAAACCACACCTCTGAGCACATTCTAGTCCCTTCTCTCCTAGCCCCAAAAACTCTCTCATGGTGGAGGGCAGGGCAGGGTCGAACTCCTTCAGGTCCACGACGTCACCGCCCTGTTCTTGTTCCACGCCAACTCGGACACCGCCCTCAGCTCCAGGGCGGCAGAACTGTACTAGGCGCATTCTGGCCGAGGTTAGGGTGCGTCTGGGTACGCCTGCGGAAAACACACCACCCAGTCCCCGCAGACTGAGAAACAAGGCACGCTGACCTCTCATCTACTCGACACACATACCAAAAGACCGAGGAAAGGACGAAAAAGCGAAGAAATGACGTAAGATTCAGAAACGGGCGAAAATAGAAAAGCACGAACAAATAATATTACATAGAAACACATGAAATGGGCTTAATGTTTGTGTGTTTGTTCAGTTGAGCTGTTGTGTCCTAAATATATAGCTTAGGCAGAGGGAGTGTTTCAAACTTTTTGCTATATTTGAAATCACTACTGTCAAGTACCGTATACGTAAAACGAGATCAAAACGATTACGAAGGCAAGTGACCGTGTTCAATATGGATATCCATTTAATTAAGCAGTAAATTGCCGAAATGTTGATTCTGCTTGATTATCTTGGATCACCTCACCTGTCAGTACAACCGGTTAATACTGATCACGGTTGGCAGTCGCTTCAACAAACAACGAATTCTGTAGCAAATGCAGCGATTCAAAACGAAGCGTTGATTTCCAACAAAATCCGAGAATTGCAGCAACTAAAGTCACATGACAAAACTCTAATTTTCGCAAACGTATCTTTGCGCGGATATTGAACCGGACAACTGGCGAACGTCCGTCTGTCAAGTTCCGTCGCAAAAACCTGCTGGGTTGTGTCGAATTTGTGAATGTAGTTCGATGCACTTACAGTAAGGTTCTTAAATGCGGCATTATTATTATAACATTGGGCCTGTCGTCAATATTAATTAGTAAATTGACACTGTTATTCATCAGAACAACGAAATGCTGTTCTAAGACCATTTGGATCCATTTACTTAAACTGTACAATTGTCAAAACTACAAGTCCCACAAGCGTGTGGGTAGCGGCGGCGTCACGTGACCAGCATGACAAAGTCACCTGATCGCGCCTGATTCATTCTTTAGAAAAGATCCCGGGCGCGAGATGTCTCCGAGGTAACGTTAGACGGGTTGTGGGCTGTGGAGTATGTTACAGAGCACTTGTGTTATCGCGGTGTGGTCTGCTGTGGTCTGCTGTGGTCTGCTGTGGTCTGCTGTGGTCTGGTGTGGTCTGGTGTGCTCTGGTCTTGTAGTACATTCTGCGTTTTGACCTGAAACGTCTAGAGTTGTATTTTTGCGTTTGTGGTTCCTAGCTTACCCAGGTGGTTTAGTCTGAACTTTGGTCTGACACGATGACATAAAGTTGCACGATCCGTTTCATCTTGTACAGTTCGCACGCTTCATTTTTGACGGCGATTGAGGTCTTTATTTCTAAATAAATGTCATTATAACATTGTTCTTATCCAACATGTTTGTGTATTTCATTTTCCTTTGAGATTTTAGGATTTTAACGGGGCTTCTCCGTCGAGTTGCGCTACCCATCGATATGTGCTACTTAAACCCTGCGGCTTAATCCCAGTTTTCCTTTTTTTATTTTAATGTTCATATAAATAGGAGTAAATATTGATGTAAATAATATGACACCTGATACCCGAATTATTTTCTTCAAAGCAACATGTTTCTTCGAACGGAAACTGAAACGTTTACACGATCTGGTACACTTAACCTTTGTAAGTAGTTTTATCTGAAGTTGGCCTCTGTAATAAACACAACCTTGCTGTTTTCCCCCTGTAGTGTACAGCCTGTCCAGTGGAGCACTGATTACAAGGACAAAGAGTGAGTAGAGTGCAAAGGTCTCGTAGTCGCTGTTTCATAATCGTCTGTGTCCCCCTGAGCTGTCCCGTCAGTTGTGGCTCAGATTAAAGGACTCGCCTCCTGTTGCTTCTGTCTCACCTTCCCTCCCTTTCAAGTTTTGAAGTAAACCTGCTCTGAGCCCCCAAACGCTCACGCTGCATTATCAGTAACCATGTATTCATCTTATATGGATTAAAATATGAGTAGTAATTGCATAATTGCAAACTCAGTTCAGTGCATTTCAGTGCATCATTTACTCTGGGATTAACGGAGACTACGGAGTGAAGAGAGAAGCATATGGGTTTGTGCTCTAACAATCTCCTGGCCATCTCCGTCCTTCACAGTTACGATGGCATCCTTCTGGTCAGCCACGGTCTCCATGATCTCCCTGTTCAGCTGGATGGTCTGAAGTCCCCTCTTCAAGACCACAGTACTGTGAGTTCAGCGAGACACTCTGTGCTCATGCATGTGAGAAGCAGCATGCAGCACCCGCACAGCTGCTCGGGCGTCTGGTCTCTCCTCACCATCCTCTCTCCCCTCCGCAGGTGGACTGCGGGCTGGGGGAGGAGGTTGTCGTGGTGAGGGTTCCGGGTTTCCCGGGTGACAGGCTTGTGTACGCCCCCACTGGACCAGTGAACAGGGACTATGATGATGTCAGACGGTTTAGCGACGCTGCAGCCAATGGTATTAAGAGGTGAGTGGTGGTGCTTTTCTAAAATTATTGGTCGTGTCTTAGCAGGAGCAACACTAGAAATATTTGTATTGGGGACTTAGCCCTCCAGGAGAACCACGCTTTAACATCTCCACACATTAACATCTCCACACATTAACATCTACTCTAAATGCTGTGCTGTTTAATGCAGGAGTTATTTTTAGTGTGCTTTTAAGTAATGTTACAATAGCATTTGTTCATCAGTCATCAGGGTTCCTCATCTAGAGCTTAATGGTATTTTCACTAGCATGTCAATGTGATTTTATTTTTGGACAACTGGACTAGGCTTCCAAATTATGTAATTTCTTTAATTTCATGTTGAAGTTACATAGACTTAAGCAACATTTTCCGTCTCACACACAGGACACAAACGGATTCAAGCTGATTGAGATGATAGCAAAGCAGTGTGCAGTCTCAGTGAAGCATTAAATCTCTCAGACTCACATTGTGGTTCAGGTTTCAGGGCTGTTGTATGGCAGCAGCACCTCTCCCAGGTCCTAGTGCCCAATAATCTCAGTATATTGTGAATTCAGTTACTGCACAGGTATTGAAATCAACGCTCCTGTAGTCCAGCTACTGCACAGGTATTTAAATCAACGTCCCTGTAGTCCAGTTACTGCACAGGTATTTAAATCAACGTCCCTGTACTCCAGTTACTGCACAGGTATTTAAATCAACGCTCCTGTAGTCCAGCTACTGCACAGGTATTTAAATCAACGTCCCTGTAGTCCAGTTACTGCACAGGTATTTAAATCAACGTCCCTGTAGTCCAGTTACTGCAGACTTTTAGTGTAGGTCATTCCCTTTACTGTATTTATGTTTAACCCTATAATGTCGGCATTTCTTATGAAGTGAGTACAAATTTAACTTTTGAGTCAAAGAAGGAGGGAGTGCTGAAGTCTGAAGTTACGTCCTCAGTTAAACCCTAATCCTAACCCTTAAACCCTAACCCTCTGTTTCCGCACCTATAGCTCAGAACTGACTGGTGAATCGTATCACTTCACTCTTCAGCTCTGTCATGCTCATCCATTTCTGCAGGGCGATGAAAGCCGGTATGCAGCGCCCTCTGCTGGTCTGCCCTCCCCACAACAGCTATGAGAACAGCACATTAGTGGCTGTACTGGGGGCCCTGCAGGCTCTCTACATGGTGAGGGCCTTAAGGATTCTTTAAATCTAATATTATATCATGAAATGGTGTCAAAACATGTCAAGCTTTGTAAATATGAAGACAAACCTTATCAAAATACTGTAAATATTGTATTAACAATACAATAATATAAATATTATTCATAATGTTCTAATATATTATTCTAGCCACTTGAGCTGAGGGAGGTGAAGCTCACTTCAGTCCTCCCCCCACAAGGTGGCAGTGTTGGGGGTGTGGGTGAAGGAGCAGGCACAGGGCGAGGAGATTATGGAGCTGGCATCGGCTTTGGAGAGTGGGAGGTGAGGCTGTGATTAGGAAACACAAAGAGCACTTTAGCGTGTGAGGACAACAGTGGTGCGTGTGAGAGGTTGTGATTGGTTAATACACATTTGTCTTAACCTTGTAAACAGCCTTTTGAACAAAAATAAATCATGCTATCCTGGAACATTCTGTTCTTTCTGTGACTTAATTTGTTACAAAGTCAAATATATTTTTGAGTTTTGGCATATATAATAGGGCAGATTATTTGAATAATGCCTCTGTACTGCACAGCTTTTCTGCATGACTGTAATGCGTGCAGGGTTGTGTATCGGGACATTGGGGGCTCAGACCCAGAGCGCATGGCTGCACCGCGTGTAGCTGAGTATGTAACTGAGGTCTTCAGGAACACCTGTGTACAGGTGACACCTCCCTCCACAGGGCGGAGTGGGCTGGTCCTTTATACAGTGTGTTAAAGTGTAATGCAGAGGCTGTAACGTCTCTCTCTCCCTCTCTCTAGGTGAGTGTAATGAGTGATGTGCACACCCTGGAGAAGGAATACCCCTGCCTGGCTGCTGTCAACCGCTGTGCAAGCAGTAAGATTTTATATCGTATTATGAGTTTATTGTTATTTTATTTAGCATTTTTTATCCATAGGATTTTTTATCATATCAATTTATTAAAAGTTGTGTGGTGCAAAGGCGATGCGCTGTTTAGTAGTGCAGTTCTGTACCACCAGACGATTATAGTTCTGTATATAGCACTATATTTGAATCATGGTAATGGTCTGGGTGAAAACCTTATTCCAATGTGCTGGTAGATGTGCAGTAAAGTCCAGGACTTAATCTGTGTCCAGAAAACCTGCCTGGACCTCATAGGCAGCTACAGTCACACTTAACCCTTTAATCCATCCACTTAATCCACTTAACCCTTTAATCCATCCATGATTAATCCATCATTACAACACTGTCAACAGAAATATCAAAACCCTGTGGATAGAAGCTTTATACCATTTACAGGTAGACATTAAAATCACATACCACGTAGCTAGGAGTGATCTGACCCATTCTTTCTGTTTTTCTCTGTGTGTGTGTGTGTGTGTGTAGCTGTCCCACGTCATCAGGCCCGTGTGATTCACCTTGAGTATAAAGGGGAAGAACCCATTGAGCAGACGCTCATGTTTGTTGGGAAGGTAGATGTGTGTGTATGTGTGTTCGTGCGCATGTGCGCGTGTGTGTGTTCGTGCGCATGTGCGCGTGTGTGTGTGCGTGCGCATGTGTGTGTGTGAGTGCGCATGTGTGTGTGCGTGTGTGTAGGCGTGTGCTGAGTCCTGCGCTGTTCTCCAGGGTGTGACCTATGACACAGGAGGAGCGGACATAAAGGCTGGGGGCTTCATGGCTGGCATGCACAGGGATAAGTGTGGCTCTGCAGCTGTGGCTGGGTTCTTCCAGGTAATGGATTACACACACACACACCTTCACCCACACACACACACCTTCACCCACACACACACACCTTCACCCACACACACACACACGCACACCTTCACACATGCACACCTTCACACACACCTTCACACACGCACGCACACCTTCACACACACACACACACACACACACACACACACACACAGATCTACTCAGTTCTCAGCCACCAGACAGTAGCATTGCCACTACCAGACTGATGAGGCTCTGACTGTCACTGCCCATGTGTGTGTGTGTGTGTGTGTGTGTGTGTGTGTGTGTGTGCGTCTGGGCTGAACTGCTTTTCTTTCAGATTCTGGCCAAACTGAAGCCGAAGCATCTGAAGGTGATGGGTGCCATGGCGATGGTGCGCAACAGCGTGGGCTCAGGTGTGTGTGTGTGTGTGTGTGTGTGTGTGTATCCCCACCATCATGAAACTCTTACCATTCTTTAAAGTTTAAATTGTGTTTGTGTTTGTGTGTGTGTGTACATGTGCACCTTACTGTCAGACTGCTACGTGGCTGATGAGCTGATCGTGTCTCGAGCGGGCCGTAGAATACGTGTGGGAAACACAGACGCTGAAGGGCGCATGGCAATGGTAGACCTGCTCTGTGAGATGAAGGAGAAGGTATTTGTACACACACACACTGTGAGTAGAAGGTATTTATACACACACACACACTCACGCACACAATGTGAGATGAAGGAGAAGGTATTTATACACATACTGATACACACACTCATAAACATGTATTCTAATCTAGCTGTTGGTTACAGCTGGATCTGTGTGTTTGAATGTTTTACAAGTGTGTGTGTTTTGCAGGCAGCAGACGAGGTCTCTCCCCACATGTTCACCATTGCCACTCTAACAGGTCATGCCATCCGGGCCATGGGCCCACACTACTCTGTGAGTTAGAGCCCTCTGACACACCCTGACTGCTGGGTAACGGTTCTGAATATGGCCGATCTGTGCTGGGTAACGGTTCTGAATATGGCCGATCTGTGCTGATTCTGGATTATCTCTGCTCATAAAGAATCTGCTGACTTTAAGGATGTGAACCAGACATGTTTATTTCTAAAGCCTTTCCCTCCATCTTTGTCTCTGTAGATCATCCTTGATAATGGAGCTGCTCGCCATAAAGGCAATGCCTTACAGTGGCAGAGAGGTGTGTGTGTGTGTGTGTGTGTGTGTGTGTGGTTGGGTGGGTGTATGAGAGGGGTTGTGGTTGGGTGTGTGTGTGTGTGTGTGTGTGTGTGAGAGGGGGTGTGGTTGGGTGAGTGTAGATACACACACATGTAGCTCACCCCTATCGTATACTGGCATTTCTAACTGTGTGTGTGTATATGTGTATATATATATCAGACCTGAACACCACACCAGCAGAGTCAGACCCAATATATCAGACCTGAACACCACACCAGCAGAGTCAGACCCAATATATCAGACCTGAACACCACACCAGCAGAGTCAGACCCAATATATCAGACCTGAACACCACACCAGCAGAGTCAGACCCAATATATCAGACCAAAATAAAATCACATGAAAACAATAACTTTAAAAATCTGTGGGTTGGAGAGGTGGCAGCACAAAGCCCTTTGTAATGTCTGTATTACATGATGTGTGTGTGTGTGTGTGCTTCAGCGGGTGAGCTTCTGGGCGACATGTTCGAGGTGTCCACTCTTCGTAGGGAGGACTATGACTTCCACAAAGGGAAGTCTGAGTATGAAGAGATCCTGCAGGCTGGTAACCTGCCCTCCACTGCCACCCCACGGGGGCACCAGAGCCCGGCTGCCTTCCTCGTCATGGCCTCTGGGCTGGACAAGGTACACACACACACACACACACACACACACTGTTATACCTCGTCATGGCCTCTGGGCTGGACAAGGTGCACACACACACACACACACACACACACACACTGTTATACCTCGTCATGGCCTCTGGGCTGGACAAGGTGCACACACACACACACACACACACACACACACTGTTATACCTCGTCATGGCCTCTGGGCTGGACAAGGTACACACACACACACACACACACTGTTATACCTCGTCATGGCCTCTGGGCTGGACAAGGTGCACACACACACACACACACACACACACACACACACACACTGTTATACCTCGTCATGGCCTCTGGGCTGGACAAGGTGCACACACACACACTGTTGTTCCTCATCATGGCTGTCTGATGTCACAGCTGCAAAACATTTACACCGCATTGGTGGACTCACACTCTCTCTCTCCCTCTCTGTCTCTCTCTCCCTCTCTCCTCTCCCAACCTCCCTCTCTCTCCCTCTCCCTCTCTCTCTCTCTCTCTCCCTCTCCCTGACTCTCTCTCTACCTCTCTCTTCCTCCCTCTGTCTCTCCCTCACTCTCTCCCTGACTCTCTCTCTCTCCCTCTCTTCCTCCCTCTGTCTCTCCTTCCCTCACTCTCTCCCTCTCTCCCTCCCCCAGCATGGCCTGGACTCTGACTGCCCCCTACCTTTCTCTCATATCGACATCGCTGGATCCAGCGGGCCCTTCCCAGGTGTCCCCACTGGGGCCCCTCTCCTTGCCATGGCAACAAAGTACATCCTGCAGCTCTGAGATGTTGGCCAATCGTTCTCCTGTTCATTTATCCAAACCTCTGTCCGTTGTCCCTGAAGCCTCTGGCTGGTTCTGATTGGTCAGTTCAAAGCAGCGCTGCTCCAGTGTCTTAAAGCTCTTGGTTCTCCTAATACAGTGTGTGCTATACTTACTGATCACAAGCTTCAGTCAGCAGTCTCCCTCCACCTTACACACATACACCCCACCTCCTGTATCCCTCCACCTTGCACACATACACTCCACCTCCTGTATCCCTCCACCTTGCACACATACACTCCACTCTCTCTGCCTCAGGGCTGTAGGGGCTACATGGGTTTATTTCCAAATCCTGATTGATCACAAATGTAAAGTGCACTAAGTTAATCCGGATTATGTGTGTATGTGAATGCCACTTTGTGACTACATTTGGGGAATAAATTGACAGAATCAATCAGAATCATTTATTTAGTATTAGGCTTGGTACCATGTTTATTTACTAATCAGTGTTGATCCAAAGTGATCAGTGGAGACCACTGGAGTATTGCTAGCTCGTTTCTCCTTGTACGTTAGTGATCTTTAGCCACGGTGGCGGTGTCAGTTGAACTAGGTATTTTCCCTTTGACGAGATCATTTCAATTTACATTGAAGCCATTTACTGAGCGTGGATCAAGGAGAAGCATCCATCCTCCCCCAGACCAGAATTATAGAACTTGTTTTAAATTATTATTTCATAATAATTTTTTTCCACTTGTATCCTTCCACTCTTTAGAGTGATCTAAGTCATTTTTGTTAATGTGATCTGTAGACACAGCAGACGTTGTTAGCCTGGAGTTCAGCACCATGGACAGCTAGTTATAGAGACGGGATTGACATACCTGAAAAGTTTTATTCAACTTTGATATGACTTTGAGAATCAAGATTTACATGTAGTACAGAGCAGAATAGTAGGGTTGACATGAAACTGAATAAATTACATCCCCAAATCTGTAAAGTTGGGATAATACATAAAAAACACATTTAAAATGGCAATGATTTCCAATTTTTCTTTTTACTTTAATTTCATTGCCAATTTTTTATTATTTATTTTAAAATTGAGGTTAATTCAAAGTGGGTTCTTAAAACAAGCAAGACAGCAAAACTCCAGTTTGTGCTTGAAATGGACTGAAGTTCAACCGTTAAGTCGTGACGTCATAATCACAATACGCATGCGCGCGTTTCGCGTTTTTTAACTTTGTATATTATGAATTCTTGACCTTGACTGCCCATTGTTTGGCGTAATGGGTAGGGCACTGGTCAGTGACGCACTTGGGTCAGGACGTCGAGGGTTCAAATCCGCCACCAGGTAAGAGACCTATAGCAGCAAAAATTATAGTGAGGGGGCGGAGCCTGCGGCTCAGGACATATAGCAGGTATGAATGCAGTCAACAGGTGTGTTGAGTTACAGGGAGGATCAGACAGATCAATACCCAGTGCTGACCTGACCAGTGCCTGATTGCCAACATGGGTTCATTTTTAGTTGTCTTACATCAGCGGGGTTTTTTTTGCACCTGAATGTTCCAGCTATACATTATTTCAAATATGTAAAATATCCAATAAATATCAAGTACATTTCAGCACCATGGACAGTTAAACGACTTCATGACTTCAGTTAAATCACTTGGTTCATGTATATCAATGTCGACATTCCACTATACAAAAGCTGTTCACTCATCTCATGACATTATATCAATGCGCAAAATTTGGAATGTGCCGGATATCCTCGTTATTTTAAATGGTTCAAGATCGATCTTCTCGCATTATCAATGTGCAGAATGTGGAATATTCCAGAAATCACAATACGGATCAATTTTATTTGATTTAAAAAGGCAATCAAAAAAATCATGGTATCCTGAAGCATGTTATTGAACAGTTAAATTATTCCACAATACCACCATTGCTGCTGTGGTTTATTCATTTAGCTCGTAATCAGCAAGTTAAAATCCAAACAATTTTTGCTAGCCTAAGATTAGCAAGAAATGATCATTTTAGTTCTGACATTTTCGTCCTAAATTCTATCTCATATCGATCTGTTATATCTTGCATCTTACACCTGTTTCTTTTAAAGACGTTCCTTTGGAGTCTCCGTGAACGAGGTAATGAAACGCGTTGAAAATGTCGTTTGCTTCTTTAGATTAATTCATTTTCTTAACTATGCAACCTTCAGAATGATTAATAGCCATCTTATAAATATAGTTTCCAAACATTTACGAGTAAAATTACAAAACAACTATAACAAAATCAGTTTTACGCATGTGGATTACAGGCGCGCGCCACTGCGCATGTCCGAGAGATCTGCCCGGCTGTTAATTAAGATACTTACCATGTGAAATTTTAAGCAGCGTTTTCTATGATAGTTCTATGAGCGAGCTCAAAGCAGGGACGCCATTAAACCCAGCTTAATGGGCCACGTGCCCCGGTACAATGTTTGAACTCCTTGCTTTTTTCAGACGATATTAGACGTCTGTACACAGCCGTCCCAGGAGCTTTGAGAGCCGTTGCTGTCTACAACACAATCGCTCATGTTCCTCCATGAAGGTGAGTCAGGCTTTTCTGATGTGGGAAAGTGTGGCGTAGCTGAGCAGGAAGAGCGCGACACACCCGGCACCAACTCTCAGTTACAACTAATTTGATATGAGCAGTTCTTGTACACGTTACCTTTTATAACCTTTGTCCGGAATATAAAGTGTTTCGACTGATTGTCTTGTTTATGTCTGAAGTTCATGGTAATGATTACAGAGTTGGATTAATTACAGAACTTGTACTTTTTTCTGATACTGATGGTAACTTATTCGCCATAATTTCAACGCCTGTAGGTTTATGGAATGAAATGACTTAAAAAATGAAGGTTTATTCAAAGTGGGTTGTTAGAGCGCCTGATGAAGGTAGTAATTTAATCCGATACTACATTTTCAAATATAACTAGATGAAATGGAAAATAAAGCAAAACTCCAGTTTGTGCTTGAAATGGACTGGGAAGTTTAACCGTTAAATGCAGTGACGTCAGAACCACAGTACGCATGCGCGCGTTTCGCGTTTTTTAACTTTGTATATTATGAATTCTTGACCTTGACTGCCCATTGTTTGGCGTAATGGGTAGGGCACTGGTCAGTGACGCACTTGGGTCAGGACGTCGAGGGTTCAAATCCGCCACCAGGTAAGAGACCTATAGCAGCAAAAATTATAGTGAGGGGGGCGGAGCCTGCGGCTCAGGACATATAGCAGGTATGAATGCAGTCAACAGGTGTGTTGAGTTACAGGGAGGATCAGACAGATCAATACCCAGTGCTGACCTGACCAGTGCCTGATTGCCAACATGGGTTCATTTTTAGTTGTCTTACATCAGCGGGGTTTTTTTTTTTGCACCTGAATGTTCCAGCTATACATTATTTCAAATATGTAAAATATCCAATAAATATCAAGTACATTTCAGCACCATGGACAGTTAAACGACTTCATGACTTCAGTTAAATCACTTGGTTCATGTATATCAATGTCGACATTCCACTATACAAAAGCTGTTCACTCATCTCATGACATTATATCAATGCGCAAAATTTGGAATGTGCCGGATATCCTCGTTATTTTAAATGGTTCAAGATCGATCTTCTCGCATTATCAATGTGCAGAATGTGGAATATTCCAGAAATCACAATACGGATCAATTTTATTTGATTTAAAAAGGCAATCAAAAAAAATCATGGTATCCTGAAGCATGTTATTGAACAGTTAAATTATTCCACAATACCACCATTGCTGCTGTGGTTTATTCATTTAGCTCGTAATCAGCAAGTTAAAATCCAAACAATTTTTGCTAGCCTAAGATTAGCAAGAAATGATCATTTTAGTTCTGACATTTTCGTCCTAAATTCTATCTCATATCGATCTGTTATATCTTGCATCTTACACCTGTTTCTTTTAAAGACGTTCCTTTGGAGTCTCCGTGAACGAGGTAATGAAACGCGTTGAAAATGTCGTTTGCTTCTTTAGATTAATTCATTTTCTTAACTATGCAACCTTCAGAATGATTAATAGCCATCTTATAAATATAGTTTCCAAACATTTACGAGTAAAATTACAAAACAACTATAACAAAATCAGTTTTACGCATGTGGATTACAGGCGCGCGCCACTGCGCATGTCCGAGAGATCTGCCCGGCTGTTAATTAAGATACTTACCATGTGAAATTTTAAGCAGCGTTTTCTATGATAGTTCTATGAGCGAGCTCAAAGCAGGGACGCCATTAAACCCAGCTTAATGGGCCACGTGCCCCGGTACAATGTTTGAACTCCTTGCTTTTTTCAGACGATATTAGACGTCTGTACACAGCCGTCCCAGGAGCTTTGAGAGCCGTTGCTGTCTACAACACAATCGCTCATGTTCCTCCATGAAGGTGAGTCAGGCTTTTCTGATGTGGGAAAGTGTGGCGTAGCTGAGCAGGAAGAGCGCGACACACCCGGCACCAACTCTCAGTTACAACTAATTTGATATGAGCAGTTCTTGTACACGTTACCTTTTATAACCTTTGTCCGGAATATAAAGTGTTTCGACTGATTGTCTTGTTTATGTCTGAAGTTCATGGTAATGATTACAGAGTTGGATTAATTACAGAACTTGTACTTTTTTCTGATACTGATGGTAACTTCTATGGTTCTGCCACGTTTCCAGTGGCTTTATTTATGACTCGTCTGTTTTAAAAATCGGGCAGGTGCTGCCTGGATGTTTTATGTACGAACGGCGCCCTCCAAAAGACAAAAGTGTGTTGCTCATGGGACTAATGTTTCACTCCAACAAAACGCCGGGAGGTTTATGGAATGAAATGAATTTTAAAATGAAGGTTAATTCAAAGTGGGTTGTTAGAGCGCCTTATGAAGGTAGTAATTTAATCCGATAATACGTTTTAAAACATAACTATAGATCAAATGAAATGAAAGGAAAGCAGAACTCCACTTTGTGCTTGAAATGGACTTTGAGAAGTTTATCCGTTAAATGCTGTGACGCCATAATCACAATACGCATGCGCCTGTTTCGTGTATTTTAACTGTATATTATGATTTCCTGATTCATGTTTTTAGTAGCCATGCATCAGCGTTTTATTCATCTGAGTATTCCAACTATACATCATTCGTTAATTAGACTACTACTTATTCATAATATACATACATCCAATTAATATCAAGTTCATTTCAGCATGGACAGATAAATGACAGTTCTATGGTTAACATAATGAGACTTGGGTATGTTGTGATGTACATCACTATTAACATGCCACTATACAATATCTGTAAAAAAAAAAAACACTCAACTGATGCCATTATATCAATGTGCAGAATTTGTAATTTGCCAGTCATCATACTTATTTTAAATGGTTTAAGAATGATTTACTTGTACCCTATTGCATGTGATAACAGTTAAATTATTGCACTCTGGCACACCACTCTATAGACAAAGTAATTCAAACCGCATGCTCACTTGACTGGACTTCTTCTGTCCACCTGGTAACTACAGTAAAGAGAAATTTATATTATGTTCCCACAGGTAAACTGGATCCCCCCTGAACCACTGACCTCCTGAAGTCCCCAAGACCCCAGGAGCTGGTTGGGCCGCGTGCAGCCGCTCCTATAGGATACAGGTAGGTACCAGTTCCCAGTTCATCTCGTACGCATGCCATCCTGAGGCTGGTGATGGGTAGAAGCACCTACCCCATCACCCCCCCCCCCCCAAATAGCTCAGAGCTCTTCTGAGTCCCTAGACAAGAAGTCTGCAATGATGTTCTGCATCCCCTTGCAATACTCAACCACATAGCTGAATGGCTGCAGACAGATACCACCTCATGATCCTGGTATTTCTGTCCTTCATGCACTGCATCCACTTGGACACGGTGGTCGGTATTGCTAAATGAGTGACAGACAGAGAATGAGTTTAATATTTAGTGCACCAGGTCAATAGGCTACGTGAGTTAGTACCAGTTTTTGGGTCTTAGTGACTACAGAAAACTGAATACTCCTATTAAACATGTCCATTTTTTTTAGTTTCATTCTACATAAACCTTTTACAAATTGTTTGTTAGTGTTACCTTTCCTCACAGAGTTCAAACCAAAAACATGTATTTTCCTGCAAAATAATGGGAGATGTTTTGTCTTTTCAGTAGATGTGTCCTTTAAAATGAACAGTAGGTGGATGTAGCTTAAATATTTAGTGCAAGAAAACACTACAAAGTCAACGTATTTAGATTGTGCTGCGCATTCTGCTTTTCATTGGTCAGGCACCACGACACACACAGACTGTGTAATAATCCTTTATTCATTCCAAATAAGTCAATATGCTTGTTTCATCACAGGTTCCCTCTAAGCAGATCAAAAAAAACAACTGAACGAAGACATTACAGCTTTCCTGTCTACATGCCCTCTTAACTCAGTAAAGGAACATAGCAGTGCTCTCTGAAGCTCCGCCCCTCTGCCAGGGGCAACACTGACGGTACTGAACCCAAACCCAAATGTTATGCCCATCAAACTGCCAGACCATATGCTCAGTTCCTGGAGCAGCGGTGCGTTATGCTGATGGCGGCTGGTGTGTGTGTGTGGAGGGGAAGTGTCATGGAGCGCCGGTGGTCCCTAAGGGGAGGGTAGGAAGCCCGCGGGCTGCAGTGCCGCCCTGGTTTAGCACCTTGGTACTGCAGCTCACTGCAGAGAGATCCTGGACACACCCCTCTGGTGTAGGAGCAGCAGGCCGCAGATGTGTGGTAGGGGCCCAGAGACGCTGCAGAGAGGACTACAGACACCCCAGGAGCTAACAGATGTGTGGTAGGGGCCCAGAGACGCTGCAGAGAGGACTACAGACACCCCAAGAGCTAACAGATGTGTGGTAGGGGCCCAGAGACACTGCAGAGAGGACTACAGACACCCCAGGAGCTAACAGATGTGTGGTAGGGGCCCAGAGACGCTGCAGAGGGACTACAGACACCCCAGGAGCTAACAGATGTGTGGTAGGGGCCCAGAGACACTGCAGAGAGGACTACAGACACCCCAAGAGCTAACAGATGTGTGGTAGGGGCCCAGAGACACTGCAGAGAGGACTACAGACACCCCAGGAGCTAACAGATGTGTGGTAGGGGCCCAGAGACGCTGCAGAGAGGACTACAGACACCCCAAGAGCTAACAGATGTGTGGTAGGGGCCCAGAGACACTGCAGAGAGGACTACAGACACCCCAGGAGCTAACAGATGTGTGGTAGGGGCCCAGAGACGCTGCAGAGAGGACTACAGACACCCCAGGAGCTAACAGATGTGTGGTAGGGGCCCAGAGACGCTGCAGAGAGGACTACAGACACCCCAGGACCTAACAGATGTGTGGTAGGGGCCCAGAGACGCTGCAGAGAGGACTACAGACACCCCAGGAGCTAACAGATGTGTGGTAGGGGCCCAGAGACGCGCTGCAGAGGGACTACAGACACCCCAGGAGCTAACAGATGTGTGGTAGGGGCCCAGGGGGCCCAGAGACAGCTGCAGAGAGGACTACAGACACCCCAGGAGCTAACAGATGTGTGGTAGGGGCGCAGAGGCACTGCAGAGGGACTACAGACACCCCAGGAGCTAACAGATGTGTGGTAGGGGCCCAGAGACGCTGCAGAGAGGACTACAGACACCCCAGGAGCTAACAGATGTGTGGTAGGGGCCCAGAGACGCTGCAGAGAGGACTACAGACACCCCAGGAGCTAACAGATGTGTGGTAGGGGCCCAGAGACGCTGCAGAGAGGACTACAGACAACCCAAGAGCTGGCTGGCTGCTTAGCGCTGATCATCCCCCAAAACTGCATCACTGCACCCCACAAGCAAGACACGGTGAGTTGCTTATCGTGACTCATCACCTCACATTAGTGAAACTGCTTAACTGTAGCGGGGCTGTTATAAATCGCTGAATGCAAACGGACTGCAGCTACAAGTTTACACTCCAGAACGTGCGTGTAGTGGGGGGGTGTGTTGTGGTCCTTAACCAGAGGCAGAGGGCAGGTTGGACTAACCTACAGTAACAGCAGCTTGGCTGTATTAGTAATACCGGGTCTATGGCATGCAGCACACTTGCTACGTCACTGAGGTCAGTCAGGTTAGACTAGCACTGAACCTCCATTCAGGGTCTACGCATGGCTACACTAACACAGAAGGCTGAAACGAAGGGGAGGACGGACAGGCTAAAGGGGGCGGGGCTGAGATAGAAGGGGGAGTACAGAGGGCAGGTGAGGCTAAAGGGGCGGGGCTTAGAGCAGGAGGAGGGAACGGGCAGATCTGCAGTCCGGTTTACTTTGTGTGAACCATAGAAGTGCTGAAGAGAAGCTTCTGTTTCTTCTTCTTTTTCTTTCCTCCTTTGTCCTCTGAAAGGGGGAGAGAGAGAGAGAGAGATCGTCACCTTGGGGGTCACAGTCAAAACAAGCCAGAGACACAACATGCTCATGCCCTGGACTTCTGAAGATGTGGAACAGCTAGTTTGTCTCAACTAGGCTGAGGAAGCAGATGCTATCAGTAGATCATAAGGCCAATGGGTTTGTGTTACTGGTAACTAAAGGGTGACCAGACTAGTCAATCAGAGGATGTTAATTCCACTAAACTATTTTTCTGTTTTATTTTATTTGGATTCAGAGCAGTTGCAGTCAGTCAGTACACAGGTCAAAGATGAAGGCTGCAGCACAGATGTCCAAGAGCAGGGGCGGGGACTGACCAGAAGTGGGCGGAGCTTGAGCTGGGACAGCAGGTGTGTGGTCCAGACGCAACAGCGCCGCCTCCAACGCCTGGCTGAAGGAGTTCTGGAAGTTTGGCACCGGCACCCGGTCTGACCCATCACTCTCCCCATCGCTGTCGGCCACTGGAGGAGCCAGGAACACATCTACACATGACCACAAGGGGGCAGGAGTGAGCAAGACACAAACGGAAAACCGTGATGGAGAAATAAAGTGACTATTGTGAATCTTTGATAAGTTCCAGAAAGTTCCTCACCTTCCTTTGGGGCAGGTTTGGACCCCACGTCCCCACGAGCCTTCCCAGCCTTCAGCATCTACACAGGTGGACAGGCAGGCGGTTAGTTAGCGTGTCCTTGGGAGGAGAGAAGACCAGACTGTCTCACGGGGGGGAACACGGCAACGGCACACGTGTACCTGGGCGAAGGACACGCAGCGAGAGTCTTCCACGTGCTCCACGTCCTCCACGCCCACCACACTCACGGAGGGACTCCGCCCACTCAGACTGGGGAACATCAGTCCGTCTGAAAGGAGGAGCAGCCTTCAAAACCACCACCACACCACACACCATACCACGGAGATGATGGTCTTGCGTATGAGTGGAGTCGTATGGTGCAGCGTGTTACCGGGGGCGGGGCTGCAGCTGAGCGTGGAGGCGGGGCCAGGCGGCGGGTCTGGGTCCTGCAGAGGGAAGCTGTGCTGGGGGGGGGAGCCGAACGCTGGGAACTGCTGCAGGTTCTCCAGGCCGATGTGCACCTCCGGGTCTAACACACGCGCACACACACACGTCAGTACATACCACCCCCACTATTCAAGTTTCCACTTGAAGCGCAGAACGCCGTGTTGGACACACCTCACTAGCATAAGGAGCTCCAGACTTCAGCAATACATCCATATGCAAAACACCATAATGGACTTAGAGCATTACTGCTGTAGCACGAGACCACAGACTCAACACCTGTAAGCCACCTCCCATCTGCGGGAGTCAACCTCAGAGGCCCCGCCCACAGCTCTACTCACACTTCCCCTGCTTCCTGTTCTCCTCCAGCTCTATCCTTCTCTCCCTCCTCCGCTCATCCCTCACTTTCTTCTGCCTCAGGCGCTTCCGCTTCTCCAGGTCATCTGGGAGAAAGGGGCGGGACCAACGGTGAGCGTGAAACATCAGAGTCTGAAGCTCAGGCAGGCGCGGTGTGTGTGTGTGTGTGGCCGGCGGTACCTGCGAAGCTGTCCAGGGTCTCCTTGGAGAGCACAGGGGGCTGCAGGTTCAGCTCACAGATGCTGAACTCACAGGTGAGCGGCAGGTGTGACAGGTAGCGGTGGCGACGGCGAACATCCTGCACCAGGACACACACACACACACACACACACTCAGCTGTGCTCGTATGTCAGAAGACTTTTAATGGTTACATTCTTTAAAAAGTTTCTAAAGATTTCAAAAGTTCTTGACTTTGATGTAGAACGTTTGTGGTCCAAGTCTGTAGAGGTTTTGTAATGTGGGGTCCATGAACACACCAGGCCTGGAGTGAACCGTACAGAACTAAACCTGACGACACACACACACACACACCACTAATGTGCGTGTACCTCGCTGATGGTGTGGCCCTCTATCTCCACCACGGTAGCAGTGATGGACTCAGGGCTCTTCTCCAGACTGCCATACTCCCTGAGCAGACAGCGCACGTTAACAGGGTGCAGGAACATCTGCTGCCCGTCCTCCGCTACACACACACACACACACACACACACAGGAAAATAAAATGAAATACACCAGTACAAAACACAAAGTAATCTGAACACGCTCCAATGTGTGTGTAGGCACACACACACACACACACACACCTTGGTAGAAGTAATAGAAGGGTCCATGCTGAGAGGCGTGAGATGGTCCAGTCTCACTCAGCTCCGGGGCTGGGGCCTCCTCTCCAGGACCTTCAGGCACCTCCTCGGCCACCTCGGTTACGTCTGAGGCCTCCAGCACAGGCAGCTGGTAGGGCAGCTCATAGGGGGCCTCCTGTACTTCGTCATCAAATGCGGAAGCGTACTGCAGAATGGGCTGTGGAGAGAGACCCGGACTGAACTCTGACACACAGGAAGGGCGACGGACTCCCACAGCGTCTCGCTCTGGTCTACACTGGGTTTCCACTGTACACACCATGCAAGAGGAACTGCTGAATTATTCATAACCTTTCATTTAGTTAGACAGGAACGTTCATTCATCTGACATAGGAGCCCTGCATGAGCCTTAGTAACAGTCCTCATGGAGCGATAGTCTCTCCCTGGGTCACATGATTAAACACAAACTCAGGACTGAGTTGGTGCTGCACATCCTCCCTCGCTGCAGGGCTGGTTACCTTGGAGCTGGTGAGGTTGTTGACAGACACCTCAGCAGGTGTGCAGTCGGACAGGGACAGTCTCCCCACATCAGCGCCGTCCCCTGCACCTCCATCCTGACTGCTCTGCTTCAACAGGAGGTCCTCCCTCTCCTGCACACACAACACACATGCATGAAGCACACATCAGCTAGCAGGGCCCCTGTATGAAGCAGGTGTGTGTGTGTGTACCTGTAGCTGAAGCAGGGCCCCCTGTATGAAGCAGGTGTGTGTGTGTGTGTACCTGTAGCTGAAGCAGGGCCCCCTGTATGAAGCAGGTGTGTGTGTGTGTGTGTACCTGTAGCTGAAGCAGGGCCCCCTGTATGAAGCAGGTGTGTGTGTGTGTGTGTGTACCTGTAGCTGAAGCAGGGCCCCCTGTATGAAGCAGGTGTGTGTGTGTGTGTGTGTACCTGTAGCTGAAGCAGGGCCCCCTGTATGAAGCAGGTGTGTGTGTGTGTGTGTGTGTGTGTGTGTGTACCTGTAGCTGAAGCAGGGCCCCCTGTATGAAGCAGGTGTGTGTGTGTGTGTACCTGTAGCTGAAGGGCCCCTGTATGGCAGGTGTGTGTGTGTGTGTGTGTACCTGTAGCTGAAGCAGGGCCCCCTGTATGAAGCAGGTGTGTGTGTGTGTGTGTGTGTGTACCTGTAGCTGAAGCAGGGCCCCCAGGTGTGTGTGTGTGTACCTGTAGAAGCAGGGCCCCTGTATGGTGTATGAAGCAGGTGTGTGTGTGTGTGTGTGTGTGTGTACCTGTAGCTGAAGCAGGGCCCCCTGTATGAAGCAGGTGTGTGTGTGTGTGTGTGTGTACCTGTAGCTGAAGCAGGGCCCCCTGTATGAAGCAGGCCTGCGGGTCGTCCTGCTCCTGTCTGAGCTGGTGCTTCAGTGCTGCTCTCTCCTCAGCGAGCAGCCCCAGGATCTGCTCCTGTGACGCCAACAGCAGCTTGGAGTACGCACTGAGGCGCACATCTGCACACACACACACACACACACCACATTCAGTGAGTGACAGACAGGTCACATCTACATGTGTTTTGGTAAGCATTTTCTTTAAAAACAAAACACATTAAAACAATTTAAATAAGCAAACAAAACGAATAAATAAAAGGGAATAATAATTCCTGGAGTGGACCATCTAATGACTGACCCGGCACCCGCCTCCCTCTAGCACCCCTCACCTCCAAAGCAGATGGGCTCTTCCACTTTCACCCACTGGGAGCTCGGCAGTGCCACCAGCACGCCTTTCTCTCTGCGCATCAGGCGCATCGTGATGCGGTCGCCAGGCACGTACTGACGCGTCTCCATGGCAACGACGCTGTGAAAGGCGAGAGGAGAGTTTAGTCACGGCGGTGAGCGTTTGGCCCCAGACAAGGAGAAACTGCCCCCCCCTTTGTCCATGCAGAAATTCAAACATTCTCCTCTCGCGTCACTCATCTCTACACCTTCTAATGCATTCAAAAGTATTTGTAAAAAAAAAAAAAAAGCTCTTTCAATTGGACTCGATGCAGGAAAAGCATCAAAACGAAGCAGCGGTGCAGGTGGAGGAGCGTGCAGACCTCTTGAGATCGGCGCTGTGCACAGCCTCGTAGCAGATGGGGCACTTGGACCAGCTCTTGTCACTCAGGGACAGATAGTGCAGCATGCAGGACCAGCAGTAGATGTGGCCGCAGCGCGTGATGTGTGCCGCTGCTGGAGGGTACAGGCAGATGGGGCAGGACGGCACCTCGTGGCTGTAGATGCGCTGTAGCGGACGGAGAGGGGGACACGGGGACACGGTTACAACACAGCGCACCGAGGCTTGGCAGTCGTGGGGACACACCGTCCCACACACACACACACTTCTGTAACCTCTGCATCCCAGAGTGTGTGTGTGTGTCTGCCCCCCCCTCTCTGGTTGAGCTGGTGTGTGTGTGTGTGTGTGTGTCTCTGCCCCCCCCTCTCTGGTTGAGCTGGTGTGTGTGTGTGTGTGTGTGTGTCTCTGCCCCCCCCTCTCTGGTTGAGCTGGTGTGTGTGTGTGTGTAAGAAGTGAGGGTTGATCCAGGCGCAGACAACTGAACTCTTACCACTTGCTGCACACAGTCCCAGTTGACCAGCGTGTCAGGGTCAGTGAAGTGAGCTTGATAGTCCTGGTCATTAATCACCACAAACTGGCAGCTACAGAGAGGTGCAGAGAAACACTGGCTTTAGCACAACACAGGGCTCCGCATGGCAACTGGGCTAACTGGGCTAGCGCCCGCGTGGAGGCCAGACCACCACAGCAAACTCACTTGGCCTGCAGGAAAAGCTCCTTGTTGAAGGGCTTGTGCTTATGGCCCCACTTGTTGCGGCGACCCCAGCAGGAATGGCCATCGCCTCCAGAGCCAAAATGGCCTCCACGTGGCTCAAAGGTAAAATTGAGCAAGTGGTTCAGACTAATCTTCTTGGGTCCAGAAAACTGAGCCGGGCTAAACTCGGCCCGGCGGGTCTCTGCTACCTAGAAGAGAAAGATCAGCACAATGAGCACTGCAAACAGAACACACACAGTCCTCTCCCCAACTACTAGCGCCAGAAAGGCTTCAGCACTGCTCAAATAAAGCAAACAAACGCATGGAAACACACGAGCACATTTCTAACCCAACACCTATTCACCCCCGTGTGCGTGTGTCGGCCTCTCACCTCTTCTCTTCTCCCACCCCCCATGAGCCCACCCGGCCGGCCCCTCCAGCGCCTCTCTGGGGGGGTCTCTTGTCGAAACTCTTGCCTTTCTGTGGGTGGGTGCGACGGGGGCCTGGGAAACCCTCCACCTTGGGGAAGGAGGGCTCACGCTTACGGGTGTAGCGCTTAGGACCTCCATTACTCTTAGCATCTAAGAGGGAGGGGAGACAGGTGTAGTGCGTTACTGCATCATTACAATACATGGACAGAACACACAAACGTTTTCTACAATTACATGAGCACAACAAACAGTACGACGATTAACTCATCAAATTTACGGATGTGAACTGCACTGGCGTATAGCGGATGGCCTGTACGAGTGAAGTCCTGTTTGCCTGTTGGTCTTTGTTCAAATTATCCAGAAATTTGCTGTGACATTACACACATTTGTCCTGCGTTTTTTTCCTGTACATTGAGGTTGTGGCATTAAAAAAGAAAGTAAACCGGATGACCAGCCTGAAGTTTGAAGTGCTTCAGGGCCCCTCATGATAAGAGCACTTGGTGTGTAAACACAGCTTATCATTCAAATACAGAGACACTCCTACATCACATATGACCACGCACATCATAACCAAAACACACACACACACACACTTAACTCTAGTCAAAACTAGAGGCTATTCCCATCACACACCGACGCTAGAGAATTTTTAAATAGTTGTATAGTTACGTTTAGTTACCCAAGATCTCAAAAACACCCCCCAACCAAACACCAACACAAAGCAACATTCCGATTTGAAAAATGCCATTAGTCAATTTGTGTGTGATTTATAATCTAACGCTACATAAATAAGCAAAAAGGGATCGCGTTTGAAAACGGCCAGTTTTGTCAGCTAACTAGCTAAAAGTAACTTTAGCTAGTAGCCAATTAGTTAGCAGAAAAGTTCATTCCGAGTAGCATTCCAAGTTAAACCTCTCTCAGCTGCCTAAAGGCCCAATATCTTGGCAATATGAACAGGAGTGGTGAAACCGCTTTGTCTGAGCCACAGTTTACCACAACAGTCTCTATGTTTACGTGCAGTCGTGTTGACACCTCTCCGCGCGTGCCAGCGGCCGTAGTCTCGCGCGTGCGCGAGACTCCGCGAGCGTTAGCCGTTTTAAGCTAAAGCTTAAAGCTAAGCTAACAAAACTAAAAACTTCAGGCCTACTACGCCACCTTGGACCAGGCAAAAACAAAACCCCAAAACAATTTGTGTTACTCGAGCTTTAACGGACATCCCTAAAACTCGAACCTACAAAAAACAAAAAAACATAGTTATAGAAAATAGTCCATGAGCGAGCGTCTGTCGGTACCTGTTTTCGTCTTAGCGTCTGCCGGAGCGGGGCCTGACGAGCGCGGCGGGACTTTGGCGTTGGCGTTCGGGTTCTTCTCCATGTTGGGGCAGCTGAGTGAAGGACTGGGGCCGGACTCCTGGGAGAGAGCGTCCGAGCTCTCTAGCATCAAATGGGGCAAAGGAATAGAACGACGGGTCGTTGCGGGTGCGGGTCAGGCGACGAGGGCCCTTGTTCATTTCTGTCAGGCGCGGGTACTCCATTACGGCGACATCTTGACAACAAAACAAACCGAGAAAAGTAGAGACACAACCCAAATGTCTCAATAAAGAAAACTGTGTAAGGAGGAAAAAAAACGTGCCCAACACAGCGGGGCCTTAACCCCGACAAACAACGTAGTTCTTTCCTTGTAGTGGGAATTGTTGCGCCCCACAAGGCGTTAGCCGCTCTCCAGTGTAGGAAAACGGATTAAATAGCAGGTTTTCACCCAAATTTCTGTCCAGTATAAACGGGATCTCGCTTCTGGCGACAGGTCGCCAAACAGGAACCGTGAACACCCGGATGAGGGTTATAAGACTGGCGTAAACGGCCGCGTGCGCACGCGCGAGTTTAACGCTTCTGATTGGTTGCCTGTATATCACAGCCCACCACATTTGTTATGTACGTGCTGTTATGTTTAGTTTTATGGAAGCGCCGTATCTTGCTTTCGCATTAAACTTAGGGAAATATTTATTCATGGAAATGAGAAAATGTATGACACTCCTGCAACGAAAAATGTCCATTTGACAAAGTATTTATTTGATTTACAGTTGACTATAGGACAAAATATTTACAGTTAAACAATGGCAAAAGAATATAGATTAAATGCAGCAGTGTCATTTACCTGGATATTTACTATTTAGCCAAGGCTATTATAAAACTATTACATGGTTAGACTGTTTACAAAAATAAAACAACTGACAGTCTTCCATGTTTTCAAAGACATGTAAATGGTGTCTTTAAAGTATTAACTGCTTCCCCATGTATTGTGTGTGAATATGACACCCTCCTTCACAGTTAAGTGCACGGAGGAGGGGTAATGTTTGGTAAGGAACAACATCACTTGGATCTAGTCTTTCTACACGTTTGTGGTCTGTGGTTTAACCTTCTCCTCTTCACTCTCTTCTCCAAAATCATCATCATCATCATCAAGTTCCTCCTCCACTTCTTTGAATTTCGTGAGAGAACAACTCAAGACTGCTCTCCGCACCTCTTGTTTTTCAGCTGAGAGGTGATAGAGAGAAAGAGACAAAGATGATTCCCACAGAAACAGTTCACATGCCTGTGTGTCTTCACACACTGTGCATTAACATTCGTGGGTTCTGTTGTTGGAGATGAAACACAACCTCAGCTAAAGCTGTTGCAACATTACTCTGTAGAAATATCTACATTTATATGAGCTGTATCCAAAAAGTCCAAACAAACTACAGTAATCCTAAGAATCTAAAAGAGTGCTGGTTTCCTCTGCCATTCATTCAAGTATATACAAATTAAACATCTATATGGAATATAATACTATAATAGGGAGCTCATGCAATAATACATCTCCTTTACTGCCAGCATAAAACATGGATGAAGCTGTAAGTAACTCTGTAAAAACACAGGTGGTCCACTGAAGCTGTAAGCAGCTCTGTAAAAACACAGGTGGTCCACTGAAGCTGTAAGCAGCTCTGTAAAAACACAGGTGGTCCACTGAAGCTGTAAGCAGCTCTGTAAAAACACAGGTGGTCCACTGAAGCTGTAAGCAGCTCTGTAAAAACACAGGTGGTCCACTGAAGCTGTAAGCAACTCTGTAAAAACACAGGTGGTCCACTGAAGCTGTAAGCAGCTCTGTAAAAACACAGGTGGTCCACTGAAGCTGTAAGCAGCTCTGTAAAAACACAGGTGGTCCACTTTACCCTCCGTCTTGCAGTGTGGAAGCATTCGACAAAGCTGCTGTCTGCCATATTTCACAAGAAACTTCTGGCATGTTCTGATGGTCCCTGCAGAGAAGGTGAGAGCGGTTTTATTTAACCCCATGCAAACAATTACATGTAGAGTACTGGAGTGATTTTGGGCTTAACTATTAATAGCATATGCGACATGACCAATTCTCACAACAAAACGTTTCTTGTTCAGGCACAGATGTAAAGGAAGCCCCTGTCAGCTCTGCAAGGTCCCCACTCACTCTGGCATTACACACGCTGATCTGCATGAGGTCGGCATTACTGTCATGCTCCCTATGAACCATGCCAATACCAGCCTTAACATTCCCACTTTCATAAACCCCCGGACTCTGTGGTACCATGCAGGCTTGCTGGAATAGCGCGGGATTCACATGCAGGGCATAGCCGCGAGAAAGATGCACGTGGAGATGCTCGCAGTAACAGTCCCGTGCGTTCCCACGCAAGTCTGATGCCTTCTTACCTCCGATGTGTATGCAGTTGAAGAAACACTGCAGTTTCTGCCCCCGGCTCCATATGCTGGTGACGAAGGGGAGGGCAGACCAGAGGAGGCGATAGTGGGCCTTCCGGAGCCGCAGGAAGACCACTCCCGTGTACGCGTTCACATAGGTCACTGAAACGAGTCATCTGTCAGACTTATTTCCCCAACACGCGTGCAGCGTTTACGAAACAAAAACGTGCAGTAAACTACGAGCAACGTATACAAAATACAACTAACAATAATTAACATCCAGAATTTGAATGGGTCATCCAACATTTCTATCCAATCCCTTCGAATATCGTGAATGTAGTGCGAATAGATCTAAGGTGTCTAAGCTGAGGCAGAAAGCATGTGGTCACCCGAGGAGCCGATGCTGAACAGCGCTGCTCCGTACTCCCCGTGGGCTGTGATCACCGCCGCTTTGATGGCTTCGTAAATGGACCTCTCTGCCAGAAGCCGAAGACTACTCCGCTCCGAAACACACACCTCGCAAAGTAGATATCTGCAAACCAATACACAAATAGTCAACATGTAAATATATGCGGCGGAAAAAATTGACAAACTGCGAACTTAAAGTCGTGTTTACCTATATTTTATGCGGACCATGTTTCCACATGTGCTGAGCCGCTTGCAAAAAACATTTTTCTTTTCCGGTTTTACTGTTAACCAATCATAAGTCGAGGTTGCTCAAAGAGGCGGGTCACAGCTAAATCTATGGGACGTTTTAAAGGGGTTGTTTGTACAGGCATACAGGCTAGCTTTTCCCCCAGCAAAGGCAGAAAATCGTTAAATACTGTCGGCATCAGACATAATTAATCAATAATTAGCTGAATGTAGAATACTCTTTTTTCTTTTTGCTTTGAAAACATCCATACCGTAACTGTGAACGCCCCTCTCCCTTTTATCCAAAAGGGGGCGCTATAAGAACAGAAAAAATATGCATAACACAGTGCGTGAAATCGCTACAGCTCTCATGAATTTACAAGGTAGACACACCAACAGTATTATATTAATTCCTTGTAACTTTTCAACAGTTCATTCATCGTTAGCATTTGTGTATAATGTTCAGTCCTTTATACAGTCTTAACTGCTGCTCTGGCGCACGTTTACTGATTTTGTACGTTTAAACACTCTTTTTTTTTCTCTCTGAATTTCAGATGAAAACAGATGTAGGTCAGACCACATGTAACTGAGAGTAAGCGCGTGCCAGCGTCGCCACGCCTCGGCCAGTGCACAGGGATGGTAGAGGGTGTGCTCGTGTCAATACTCAATCTGCAGAGTGCAGTGCGCACCAGGGCTGCATGCACCAACTGTGCGCGAGGAATCAAATTGTTGGGCCAGCGTTGTTAAGACATGGAGCAGTGATCTACTGCTGCTGTTAGCCAGAGCCTTGAAACCACTGTAGGCTCGGGATAGCCTACAGGTGCTGCACGTGGTCCTCCGAAAACCCGCGGATAACGGATGCTTCTTTTGGGAGAAATGTGGACTTACATGAATATTGTTACGTGTGTGTGTGTGCTTGTCCTGGCCGGGAATGCCTTCGCCATGAATAAGGTAGGATGATTGGATATAGTTGGGCTTAGGGCTCGTGCTTACAGTGTCTTTGTAAAACTCACCTTGCAATTCGAGTGGACGCACTAGACATTGTGCACCTTACAGTCAGCAAAAATCAATTGACCTCTTTATATACCTAAATATATAAATATATAGTAAGTATATAAATATAAATATATATATACCATATATATATTCAAAATATTCAAAGTTGTAAATGCCTATACAGACTTATCCTTCGAAGTACAGCAGCTTAGACGTAACCCGCTACGATGTTTCTGATGAAGGCATCATGGGAGTGTCTGATCGCGAAGAAAGATGAATTTCATTTGATTTTGAAATATTTTGAAACGATCATCAGGGAATTGTGAAATTCTAGACTCTTTGTAATCGGCATTCCTGAAACATGTAATTCCAAGTGACCCAGCGTATATTATGTAGTTAATGCACCAGATAAAAAAACAAGAATGGGAACAGTAAATTATTCGAGAACATGACCACATTTCCTCTGCTCTTGACAAATGTGGACTGTTTTTATTAAGCGCCTGCTAAGAGCATTAATCTAGCTTACTCTAGTACACGCGCACCGCGAGCGAACGAGCGCACAAGCCAGAAAGTGACAGGGAGCGCGCATTTGGATAGAAAAGAGGATATTGGCTTACGTGGTGTCGAGGACGAAATCTTTTAAAAGTCCGGATAAAATGTCACTTAAGGTTTGAGCGCTCTCACACATTACACCGAGGAAACCAGGGTCTGGCACGTGCCCATCTGCGAGAGCACTCAGACTCCTCGGATTTCCAGAAATTCCCACCTTTAATCCTCGAGACGAACTGGAAGTCCATAAATTAAACCCAACGGCTCCCCGATCGTGTTGTTGAAAAAGCTGGATCTTGAATATGAGTTCGTGCATGTGGTTTAAGTTTGGTGATTAGTGCAATCTATTCCTGCGAAACGAGTCATTCAGAACAGAGGCTAAGCCTTGTTTCGCGACCTTTGAACTTCAAGAGACCTGTACAGTGCCGCTGTTGCACCCTTTCATGTGTTCAGGCTTATATATTTGATTGGACAAATTGCAGCAGAACACATCCTGCTCCATCAGTCCTTCAGGAGTTCACGTCCTGGATGCAGCTGGATACAGATCTCCGTCAGCACACCCGTGGACAAGGCACTTCAGCAGCCGCTGCAGCGAAACACGCATGTGGTGTGAAATCCCCCTCTGGCTGGGTGTGTGAGTGTGTGTTGGACACAAGACCCAGCCATGCGTTTGCAGGAGTGAAGCTCCACTGGGGTTCAAAACAATATACTTCTGCTTGCACAGCTGTAGCTCATAGGAGTACCACCACCCCTCCTACACCCTCCCGACACACCCTGCGCTCTCACACACTGTGTGTGTGTGTGTGTGTGTGTGTGTGTGAGAGAGACTGTAATTGATAGTCATGATATATGTGCCCTAATTGTGTTATGTTGTGTGTTTGTGGAAAGCCCCTATGACACGTGATGCGATCATGTTTTAATATTGTGCAGAGTAATGCAGGTTATCAAACCTGTGATGCCAGAACATCTGATCATGGCACAGAAAACAAACAGATGCTCATCCAATCTGTCTCCGTCCGGGTCAGTCCAGTACCGTCCAGTACCGTCCAATACCGTCCAGGTCTACGGGCTGAGGAGGAGGTCAGTCCAGTACCGTCCAGTACCGTCCAGGTCTACGGGCTGGAGGAGGAGGTCAGTCCAGTACCGTCCAGTACCGTCCAGTACCGTCCAGTACCGTCCAGGTCTACGGGCTGAGGAGGAGGTCAGTCCAGTACCGTCCAGTACCGTCCAGGTCTACGGGCTGAGGAGGAGGTCAGTCCAGTACCGTCTAGTACCGTCCAGTACCGTCCAGTACCGTCCAGGTCTACGGGCTGAGGAGGAGGTCAGTCTAGTACCGTCCAGGTCTTAAGGCCTTGACGACTGGCTAATCCTCAGGTTTTCTCCCCCCTTAGAAGGAGTCGTCTTGCTGTCCTTTCTCATAGTTTTACAGAAACAGCTAATATTCCAAAAGGTCAAAGGTCAGATCCAAGCGTAAGAACCGGAACCAAGCAGGCAGCGTGGCCACTCACGTTGGTACAGCTCAGCTGGTGTAGCAGGGGCAGCGTGGTGCTAGCAGCAGCACACTCACGTGTGCAGGCCCCCGTCACGTGTGCAGGCCCCCGTCACGTGTGCAGGCCCCCGTCACGTGTGTCTCACCTGCAGTACAGGGTTACAGCTCCTCCAGGAGTGTCTCACCTACTGCATTACAACTCTCCAAGGAGGCTGAAAGAAGGAGAGAGAGAGAGGAAGAGAGAGAGAGAGGAAGAGAGAGAGGCGGTTTGGCTCTAAATAACTAAGGAAAATGGCTGCTGTGTTTATGTCAGACTTTCTCGTCCGTTCCCGCTCTTTTACCCGCCATCTGGGGCTTTACTCGGTAGTCACATCAGCCGCCACACTGGAGATAAACATCTGTTCCGTTCGACCGTTCTCACAACAACTAGTGCAGTGACCATCATGGTTCGCCTCCAGACCTCCGAGGGCTTCTTATGTATTTGTTCTGAGAAAATCCTGCCACCGAAGATCACGTTGCCCTTGGTTACCAAACCCTAACACAGGCTGAGATTAGCATGTGTGGCGTGGGCAGTGACGAGGGCCTGTGGCCTGCTGTCTGCACGCTGAGATGAGCAGGAAGTGTGTCGGTTCCAAGGGCACTGCAAGATGAATCGGGGGGTCACTGGTGAGCCAGTGGTCAACCACTGGAGCTGAGGGTCAGCGGCTGTTTGGTACTGGGAGACTGGAGCCTTCGCAGCCAGTCCAGGGTACAACCCGTCCCCAACCCCCCCCCCCCCCCACAGAAGTCTGCTTTTAGCCATAATTACATTTTCTCTCAAAATCGTAATTCTGTCTCTGCTCTTCCGATGTCTGGGTCTCTGTAAAGGATTTTGTTAGATGTAGAGAAGTCCAAACTGAAACAGGGGGTTCGGGCCGGAGATACAAGAACAACATGCATTACCTCCAGAAATATATTTGGGGGAAAAATATAAATGAACCACAACTTAGTAGATATTATAAACCAGTGATTCTGTGCCTGCAGGAGCAATGAGCAAAATCAGAGAATTATGATCAAAGCAAACCGCCACAAAATAAAAAGGATTTGAATGTTGTTTCTGAGACAGGCGGCGAGCCAGACCGACTCCAGTGCGCCGCTGACACAGCCGAGGAGAAGGCTGTGATTGGTCTGTCTGCTCAGTGGAGTTCAAATGTCTCTCAGTCATTGGCTGAACCCAGCAGGATGACAGACACATAATGGGAGCCATCACACATAAAGTTTCCTAGCAGGAATGTGGTAGTGTATCTCCAAAATCAACGAGAGCTTGCTAAACTAGTTCAGGGTAATTGAGACTGCTGGCCTAATGGTGTGTGTGTGTGTGTGTGTGTGTACTGATCTGTCTCATTGGAGTGGTGTCATCAACAGACCTGAGTTTGGATATTTGCAGGGCTGGTAGAGACCCTTACACTGTAAACACATTTGTCCTCTGAGTTACAGTCTCATGACCTGGTGCTGATTGGCTTGAGGGCCTTTTGTTAGTGACAGCAGGCAGGTGGTACAGTCGTCCCCGTAGACATGTGTGAGTTTGGCCCTCGTGATCTCGGCTCGCTTCTGCAGTCCTCCGTGTTATAATCTGCCAGAATAATCCAGACAGCCTGGAGTTGCTTTTAATGTCCTCATCAAGTGCACCACAGGGCAGCCAATGAAAACGCTTCCCAAACGGGAGAATCACATCATAAGCTAAACTACGATCCTGGCTCCAGGGTAACGGATTAAAGTTGTGCTGGATGATTCTGTAAAGATGGCGGTGGAGTGTGTCCGAGGTCGGTGTTCCTGTGTGGTCTGCCGGAGGGGGTGTGGCACAGTGTGTGAGTGACAGGTGTCCGAACAGATGGCATATGTTTATGTGACCTGTCTCTGCTCATATGGACACAGTGTAATCAATGACTCAGTTTAACAGCCCCGATTAGGAACTCAAGGCTATAGTGTTGAACTCACAGAGCTTTATCCCCCCCTAGTGCAACAAATGAACCTATTGTTAAAACTCATTTGGCCTGTAGTGTGTGTGTGTGTGTGTGTGTGTGTGAGACTTGCTGGTCCCACAGAATTACTGTGTTTTTTTATAATCTGTTCCTGCCTCACAATAGAAGTGCAGAGCTGGTTCAACTCTCCCTGTGCCGTCAGTCTCCAAGCTCAGTCTGCACACTGCATCCATGTTGCCATGGAGGTTGCCATGGAGGTTACCATGGAGGTGCTCTGTGCTCTAAGTCTACTTCGATTGGCTTGTTGGTTCTAATCCCCCTTGTGAATAGAGAATTCTCACGTCAGCTTTTGCTGGATGAATTTGTACAGGTCGGACAGGTTGATTTCAGATTTAGTTTCTGATCTGGTCAGACTTAATCCTGTCTTGGGTACAGTGCATGACCTTACAAAACACACACCCACTCATGATCCATACATACACACACACACACACACACACACACGCACAGACAGAAAGACTGACAGTGCAACGTGGCACTTATGAGATCAGACAAACGGATGTCTTGAAGCGCATCAACTCAGACAGCAGGATCTTACAGTGAAGAATCTGTGAACTGCCGAGTTCTTTTCACTGCCTGTAACCAGTTCCACATGTGGCTCTTTGAAGAGATCTCTGAACGTCAGGGGAAGGCTGGCGTCCTGGAGGCCCTCGAGCTGACGCCCGAGACACCCACAGCCCAGATGGTGGCACAGGTCCTGTGCCCAGTGGTGTGTGTGCAGCAGGGTGTGTGTGTGCAGCAGGGTGTGTGTGTCCAGCAGGCTGTGTGTGTCCAGCAGGCTGTGTGTGTCCAGCAGGCTGTGTGTGTGCAGCAGGCTGTGTGTGTGCAGCAGGGTGTGTGTGTGCAGCAGGGTGTGTGTGTCCAGCAGGGTGTGTGTGCAGAGTACATCACCTGGGCTGATGACTGGACAGAAACACAGATTTTAGGCTTCCATAAACCCCTTTTGGCCTTTTGCAATAAAATCCCAGTTGGGTGTGTTATGTTATATAGTGCTGACATGTGGCTATAGTGCTATAATGCGTTACTGACTGCTCTTCCTCATGAGGAAGACTCTCAGGGGCCTTGACTTAGGTCACCACTAATAAAATGGCCGGCTGCTTACAAGAACACGGATCAGAGGACGTCGCCGCCTCCGTCTAGCCCAGCGCTTCTCTGCACACCTGCAGAGTAATGATAGTAGTGTGGATGGTAGTAGTGTGGATGGTAGTAGTGTGGATGGTAGTAGTGTGGATGGTAGTAATGTGGATGGTAGTAATGTGGATGGTAGTAATGTGGATGGTAGTAGTGTGGATGGTAGTAGTGTGGATGGTAGTAATGGATGGTAGTAGTGTGGATGGTAGTAGTGTGGATGGTAGTAGTGTGGATGGTAGTAGTGTGGATGGTAGTAATGTGGATGGTGTGGATGGTAGTAATGTGGATGGTAGTAGTGTGGATGGTAGTAGTGTGGATGGTAGTAGTGTGGATGGTAGTAGTGTGGATGGTAGTAGTGTGGATGGTAGTAGTGTGGATGGTAGTAATGTGGATGGTAGTAGTGTGGATGGTAGTAGTGTGGATGGTAGTAGTGTGGATGGTAGTAGTGTGGATGGTAGTAGTGTGGATGGTAGTAGTGTGGATGGTAGTAGTGTGGATGGTAGTAGTGTGGATGGTAGTAGTGTGGATGGTAGTAGTGTGGATGGTAGTAGTGTGGATGGTAGTAGTGTGGATGGTAGTAATGTGGATGGTAGTAGGGGAGTGAGAGAGGGAGTGAGAGGGAGAGGGAGAGAGGGAGTGAGAGAGAGAGGGAGTGAGAGGGAGAGAGAGAAGGAGAGAGTGTGAGAATATTTATTGAACTTTCTTTGCCTGCTGCTGATGTCTTTCTTGTTCCACTCCTAATCAAGTGGATTTAGTCACTGTGAAGTCACTGGGCCTTTGTAGATATTCACAGTTCAGATCTGTTGCCTGGCGTCGCTGAGGCCCAGGTACCGGTTGCTTAGATACCGCTGTGATCTGAAGAGGTGTGGGACGTTCTGAACCCCTCAGACGTCCCCAGACCCCATCACACCCCCCCAGAAACCCTCAGATGGCCAGTGGGGGGTCAGCAGCAATCTGCTTCCAGCTGCTCTCTGCACTGGGGCTGGCTGACCTCCCGAGGTCATGCCCAGAGGTCATGCCCAGAGGTCATGCCCAGAGGTCATGCCCAGAGGTCATGCCCAGAGGTCATGCCCAGAGGTCATGCCCAGAGGTCATGCCCAGAGGTCATGCCCAGAGGTCATGCCCAGAGGTCATGCCCAGAGGTCATGCCCAGAGGTCATGCCCAGAGGTCATGCCCAGAGGTCATGCCCAGAGGTCATGCCCAGAGGTCATGCCCAGAGGTCATGCCCAGAGGTCATGCCCAGAGGTCATGCCCAGAGGTCATGCCCAGAGGTCATGCCCAGAGGTCATGCCCAGAGGTCATGCCCAGAGGTCCAAGGTGGTGGTTTTAAGGATACTGAAAGAGCCCGAGCAGATCTGTGGTTCTGGGTTAAACTGTGCAGATTGTCCAGCCTGTTCTGGGACATGTTTGCATCTCGAATGCAGGTCTAGGCAGCATCATAGTTAATAAGTTCAAATCAGTCTGCTGCGTTCGCCTCAAAGGTTCCTTAAAGGTTCCCCACATGATGATCCCCAAGGCCCCACCAGCTCAAGGTCAGGGTCAGGACTTTGTATGTGAGCTCACACTTAAAATTACACTTTTGGTATAAACTTGTCTTCAGAAAACCAGCCAGGAATTGTGGTGTATATTTAATAGGGCTAAATTGAAGTTCCTTAGACGCCATTATCAGGACCACTGTACATGCATCTGATCTCACAGCGTACAGAAACACACTGCACCATGTGTGGAACAGAAGCACTAAGAATGTAAAGGGTTGGCAGGTTCATATGTCCTGATCTTGGAACGTTCCAGGGTTAAAAAGAGTTTATCTTTCACCCTCTCCCTCCCTCCCTCTCTCTCTCCTCCCCCTCTCTCTCTCTTCCCCCCTCTCTCTCTCCCTCCCTCTCTCTTCCTCCCTCACTCTCCCTCCCTCTCTCTCTCCCTCCCTCTTTCTCTTCCCTCCCTCTCTCTTCCTCTCTCTCTCTCCCTCCCTCTCTCTCTCCCTCCCTCCCTCCCTCTCTCCCTCCCTCCCTCTCTCTCCCCTCCCTCTCTCTCCCTCCCTCTCTCTTCCTCCCTCTCTCTCTCCCCCTCTCTCTCTCTCCCCACTCTCCTCCCTCTCTCTCCCCTCCCTCTTTCTCTTCCTCCCTCTCTCTCTCCCTCCCTCCCTCTCTCTCTCTCTCCCTCTCTCTCTTCCTCCCTCTCTCCCTCCCTCTCTCTCTCCCTCCCCCTCCCCCAGCTCTTCGGTGACGTGGAGCCAGTGCGGATGAGCTCGGAGGGTTCGGACTGCCGCTGTAAGTGTGTGATGCGGCCCCTCAGCGCTGAGGCGTGCTCGCGCCTGCGCAGTGGCGTCCAGCGCGTGGACGACTTCTACGCCGTGGAGACCGTCAGCTCGGGCTCCGACTGCAAGTGCTCGTGCACGGCACCACCTTCGGCGCTGAACCCCTGCGAGAACGAGTGGAGGATGGAGAAGCTGAAGAAACAGGCACCCGAGCTGCTGAAGGTGGAGGCCATCACTCTACACGCCTCCACCCTCACACACCCCATCACTCTCATTCTACTTCACCAGGAAATGAATGGGATTAATCACGCATCACACCCATCACATGACTGGAAACCCCTGTAGACCTGCCATGGACCTGCAGTCATGGGCCTCTCTTACCCCTCTCTTACCCCTGTCCTACAGGTCCAGCAGGTGCACAGTGACTCTGTACTGCACTCCGTTTGTAGACTGTCTGCTGGTCACAGTCTGAAGTGTTAGGGTTAGGGTCACTGGTCAGCTTGTGCTGTATAGATATTAGTTGTCTGGTCTATTCTCTGCACAGCAGTGGCGTGGTGTAGCATGGCTGTGCTAGCAGCACGCTTCTGTTTGGATTTCATGGCTTTAGCCATGGTGCAGTTAAGTGAACTAAAGCCAACACTTATTCCAGAGTCCAACTGGACACGTCCACTGGTTAAATCAGAGATTATAATCCAATACACACATATGTAAACGATGTGAAACAAACAGTTGAATTCTATCCCAGGCTGTTTCTGTCACAAGTATCCGTGACTAGCAGTGGCCACATGCCACCACAGAGAAGAAACATGTGCTTCATGTCATTGAGGAGTCCGTTGAGAAACGCGGCAGGTTTGAGTTACGCACATTTGTCTTGTGTTTCCTGGGCGTGTGTGCATCGCTGGGTCGCCAAGATAAAACAGCCATGTTCTTAAAAATGGATTTAAAAAGAGCTTTCAAGGGAAGTTTGATTATTGGTAACAGGTTTTGCTGTTGAGGCTCAATGTGTGTGTGTGTGTGTGTGTGTGTAGCTCCAGTCTATGGTGGACCTGCTGGAGGGGACATTGTACAGTATGGATCTGATGAAAGTCCACGCATACATGAATAAGGTGGTGACGCAGATGAACACTCTGGAGGAGGTAAAAAAGGCGCCAAGAACAGTGAGATGGCAGCAGAGTGAAGGAATATACAGAACACGGACCCTGTGTTTTGGTTTGTCCACAGACCATAAAGACGAATCTGAGCCGTGAGAATGACTTCGTTAGGGACAGCGTTGTGAATCTATCCAATCAGCTGAAGAGATACGAGAACTACTCTGACATCATGGTCAGCATTAAGAAGGAGATCTCCAGCCTGGGACTACAGCTACTGCAGAAAGACACGGCTGCTGACAGCAAGGCCCAGGTTACACACACACACACACACACACACACACACACACACACACACACACACACACACACACACACACACACACACACACACACACACACACACACACACACACACACACACACACACACACACACACACACACACACACACACACATGCTGGTCTACATTAACTAGCATACTGGTCTACACTAACTAGCATACTGCTCTACATTAACTAGCATACTGCGCTACATTAACTAGCATACTGCTCTACATTAACCAGCATACTGCTCTACATTAACCAGCATACTGCTCTACATTAACTAGCATACTGCTCTACATTAACTAGCATACTGCTCTACATTTCAGGCCACTGAAAATAAACCCAAAGAAGCTGGAAAAGCCCCCAGCAAAAAGGCGCTAGCAGCCAAACCGCTAGCAGCCAAACCCCCAGTGAAGCAGCCCAAAGACAAACCCAACAAACCTGTGAAGAAGGAGCCGCCCGCCAAAGCCGCCAAAGCCGCCAAGCCTGACCCCACGCCCAGGGCTAAGGTCATAGGTCACCAGCCCGGGGTCATCAGGGGCATCACCTACTACAAGGCGGAAAGAGTGGACGACTCTCAGCCTAACACCGCGGAGAGAGGGGAGAGAGGTGTGGGACCACACACACACACACACACACACACACACACTCTTGCGGCTGTTGGAGTGTAATTACAGTCAGCGTGTGATTAGGTCTTGTAGCCATGGTTCCAACCTTTATATTGTTAAAGAACATTCAGTAAATAAACCTCCCTATGGTCTTCTGTTGTAATGGTTACTCACACACACGGGTGTAGGAAGTAAGAGGCTTTATTGCTGTAGCGTGTCCAGCAATCCAGCATCCATGGTGAGCTCTGTCCATAAAGACTTCCTCATAGCCTCTTTCTTAATATTCTGAATTGCTTTGTAACAGTCATTAATGGTAATTGTGAACAGATGAACAGCTTTAAGGCAGTGATCCCCTATATAAAGAATTGGTTGGAGTTGCAAAACTAATGAATCCTTGGGAGGGACTTCGAACGCCTCATGATGTTGATGGAGGTTCTGGGATCTCGTCCTTCCTGTGGTCGTAAGAGTTGCTGTGTGGCAGAGGTTTTCACACCCCTCTCCGCTCTGGGAACCTCCCCGCCCTGCTCTCTCGTACTGAAGGCCTGTCTGTGTTAGACAGCAGGGCTGTGGAGGCTGGCGTGTAAACTCACGTTTGCCCCGGACACTCACGTTTGCCCCGGACACTCACGTTTGCCCCGGACACTCACGTTTGCCCCGGACACTCTAGTTTTCCCCGGACACTCGTGCTTGCGGGCCAGGTTCCAGACTGTCCTACAGTGCCGGAAGAGAGGACTCAGGTTAGGGTCTTTCCCCTTACGCTGTCTGGTGGTGATCTGTTTGACATGGCCCAACATGAAACACGTCCGGTTTGAGAATGCCGTATCCAAACATCGGCAGGAGAGACTCGCTTACAAGGCAGGAAGTTACTATGAGTGCAACATCTCATTAATAATAAATATCTTCTTTGATGTGTAGCAATGGAATCTGGGATACTTGGGGTGAAACACTCTAGGTTGTAATCTCTGCTTCTTTCTCTGCTTCTTCCCCTCCCTGTTTCTCTCTCTTTCTCTCTCTCTCTATTCATTCTTCTCTTTCGATGTTTAAAGGAAACCCGTCTAAAACCCACACCGTGCACCAGATTGCTGACAAGGGTGGTTCCGAACTCGTCTTGGAAGCTATAGAGGGTACCACGGCAGCAGCACCAACGGCAACCACGACCACCACAACTGTTGCCATGAAACCAGCAACACCAACAACAACATCAACAGCAGTTGCCTCGCAGACTAGCAGTAGTGCTGAGGAATTACTAACCACAAGCACCTCCCAGTTGCTGCCGGCGATCGACAAACCCACTGTTACTGTCACTCCCGTTCTGATAAGCAAGGTCAGCAGTGGGAGGTCCAACTGGACCAGAGCAGGTATGTTTAACCCATCACCTCCTGATCACTGGATCTCTTAACCCATCACCTCCTGATCACTGGATCCCTTAACCCATCACCTCCTGATCACTGGATCCCTTAACCAATCACCTCCTGATCACTGGATCTCTTAGTGATGATTCTTTCTTTTTCCAATTGAAAAATTTGTGTTTGTGGATGTCCGTGTGTGTGTGTGTGTGTGTGCGCGGGTATGTTTTTCGTGTGTGCGTGTGTGTTCTGACTTGTTCTGACCAGGTAAATCCCTGGAGTGTGAAGGCACCATTGCATCAGTGGAGATGCCAGTGAAGCACCATAGTTACGGCCGTAACGAGGGGGCGTGGATGAAGGATCCCCTCGCCAAGGACCAGAAGATCTACGTCACCAACTATTACTATGGCAACAACCTGGTGGAGTTCCGCAACCTGGACAATTTCAAACAAGGTGGGGACAAATGTAGCAGTGTTCGGGTGTAGCAGCGTAACTGTGACATGTAGGTTTCCATGCTAACGCTGCGCCTGGTGCCAAGGTCGCTGGAGCAACCTCTACAAGCTCCCCTACAGCTGGATCGGGACGGGTCACGTGGTCTACAACGGCGCCTTCTACTACAACCGGGCCTTCACCAAGAACATCATCAAGTACGACCTGCGCATGCGCTACGTGGCGGCCTGGACGCTGCTGCACGACGTCGTCTACGAGGACACCACGCCGTGGAAGTGGAGGGGCCACTCTGACATCGACTTCGCCGTGGACGAGAGCGGCCTGTGGGTCATCTACCCGGCGCAGGACTACGACTACTCCCAGCACGAGGTCATCGTGGTGAGCCGGCTCGACCCCGGCGACCTCTCCCTGCGCAAGGAGACCACGTGGAGGACGGGCCTGAGACGCAACTCCTACGGCAACTGCTTCCTCGTGTGCGGCGTGCTGTACGCCGTCGACACCTACAACCAGAAGGAGGCGGAGGTGTCGTACGCGTACGACACGCACACCAACACGGAGGCCACACCCCAGCTGCCCTTCACTAATGAGTACGCTTTCGTGACACAAGTGGACTACAACCCCCGCGAGAAGGTGCTGTACGCATGGGACAACGGCCACCAGCTCACCTACCACATTCACTTCGTGGGACAGTGAACACACACACACACATACCCCCCCCCAACACCACCACAGACTCCACTGGGCTTCAGGATGGGAAATCTGATCTCCACCTTAGACAGGAGGGGATTTAAGGAAAATACAACTGACACTTTTGATTTTGTATACAAATCAGTGGTCTGTGTTTGAGTGACACTCGTGTTTTTAATGTAACTCTTACCTGAACTACAGTTGGCATCTAAACGTGGTTTGTGGTTTATATTGGAAACTCAAACATTTTTAGTAATAAGAGGATTAAAGTTGATGTCTCTAGGAGATGACCTCAGAAAGGAACATAATATAAGGGGCAACTGTATTAGGGAACTTTACGAAGTCTAACATGTTATCTCCTCATTTATTAAACAAAAATCTGTTTATTTTGTGAGTAAGTAAATAAACTCACACAACACTGTTACCATATAAGGTTGCTATGGTGCATATATTAAATGGGGTGTAATGATGTATGTAAATTGCTCATATACACTCAACTATTCATTTTGTAAAGTATTAATATTGCTCTGTAAATATTTTCAGCACGTTACAAAGTTGTTTGTTACAGCATTAAGGGTGTTTTTGGTGTCAATCATTATCATTTTAAAGCGTCACTTAAACTCCTGGATGAGTTTTCTTTGATTTTTTTTGTACGTCTCATATATAAGGAAAAATGGTACATGATTTCTACACAAAAGGTCAAATAGACTTTCACTCCAGTTACCACAGGTTGTGTTTTGACAATCTGCTATGTTATGAGAAATGCAGTGTTTTTTTCACAAGGCAAATAAACACAGTTCTAATTTTACTGAGTCTGCTCGTCATTCTCACTTTCAGGACGTTCATCCCTTTTTTGGGCTCTTCCCAGCATCTTGTATTTTCATAAGGAAGAAATGGGCGTGGCCATGCATGATTGACACGTGGGAGGGGCGGGGTCTGGGAGACGACCCTGTTGTTTCCGTCCTGCCTGTGCCACTCGTTTAACTCCGCCCACCTGTCCCATCAGCCCTCCTCTTTCACCACACGCACGCGGCTTGTGCATGACGCTATCGTGGGTTTGTTTTGATCTCGGGGGGGATATTTATTTAAATATAGAAAGTCACGCCCAGATATTTTCCGTCCTGGCAGGCGTCGCCCTCCCGGCAGGGATGAGCTCACGCACAACACCCTGCACCAGCTCACGGTTCCGCCCCAGACTTTGTTAACGTGACGCGGGCGGATCCATCAGAGTTACTCCACCTCAGCTGGGCTCTATTGTTCAGGTTCCCTTAAGGCTTCATTTGGCAGCTGTGCAAGTGTGTGTGTGTGTGTGTGTGTGTGTGTGTGTCACGGTGTCCGCTCACCCTTTCCTACACACACCCTGCACAAAATGACCACTCTGGGGACACTTTCTTTATCCAGCCTATTAAAAACACTTGGAAACTCCGATCCAGAGCCAGGAATCACCAGCGTCTCGCGGGTCCCAGAGGTGCTTAGAAGAAAAGATGATAAGATGAAAGAAGAAGCAGTGGTTCCTGGAGCTGCTCCTGAGTGTGGGCTCTGCAGCTCCGACCAGAAGGTCCGTGTCCTGCTGCACACTGGGGCTTCCAGCCTTGAGCCACAGGCATCGTTGGATTTCCTCATCTGGGACTTCACTGTCACCATCTCTTCAGCGATAGGTGATGTCCAGAAATATCTGCCACAGTTATTTCTGACAAAGCCACTGCAGGAACGTCCACATGCAGCCACCCATCACAAACTCAAAATGGCCTCTGATTCTTCCTCTTATGCAAAAGAGAGGAGCAGATGTGAGCTTATTTCCCAACCCAGGCACATACCAGACTGTTAGAGTTACGACACTCAGAGCATCTTGGCTGCTTCTTCTCGGGAGATTCATGACACTTCATGAAACGAAGCTCGTTAATTGAAACATCACCACAGAAAAATGCACACGGCTCGGGATCCAGCAAACGTGGACCTGGTGACATCACAGAGGTGCCTGATCTCTCACACCGACGATCGATTCACTTGTGCTCATAGTCAGTAGTATTCACAAGTCAGCAGATCTGAACAAAGGATTCAGCAGTGTTCACAGCCAGCAGTCAGCACTTCTTAGCATGTGATCAGACAACGCTGGTGTGTCTGACATGCTTGGAGCTGGTGCAGACATTTGGTTAACTGGGTTCTGAGGGTAAACGGGACACGGGACAGTGCCAGTGTGAAGATGCTTGACCTTCGGGAGGCCACCCCACGCTGTGTGGAGGGCCACTGTAGGCAGACATTGTAGGGAGGACAATGGCCGCTTTAGAGGAGCACTGGCTCCAGACTGATGTCACTACTCAGGGCTGCAGTCATGGGGAGGAATTGCTGGAATTCTGGAGCCGTAAGTGAAGGCTGAAGAATGAGACGTTGTGTGCAGGGTTTTCCCCTTCTGCTGGACACAAAGGCCTCCCCACGGCATGTGAAACGCATGTGCTGTTTTACACCAAAGAACTCAGCCAGCCGCAGGTCGACTCTGCAACCCCTGCCCCGCAAACGTCTCACATCACACAGCTGCCTGCAAACGTCCGCGGTGCAGAAGGAGATGATCTCGGCCCTCGCACGCTACGTAGGGAGCAGAGCGCAGCCACTCCAGCCCACGGAGGGTCGTCCTCCTAGGAGGTCTCCACCACCATCTCTCTGCAGCCAAATGCGTCCGTGTCAGGCTGACGTGTTTCATCACAGCTGCTCAGACATTCATCTTTCTGCAGAAAGCTTTCACTGACCACTCGGTTCACCTCGACACCCTTCACAGCTGTAAACTGCAGCAGTGACCGTCCGTCCCTGTGAACGACAGGCGTGCAGACACTAAGGCAGAGTCTCTGCTCAGAATCACAATCCCCCCCAAATCCCTACGACTCCATAATCAAGCAGCCTGCATGGACACAGAACATCCACACGGGACAGGATGAGCAGCATCTGAGCGAAGAAAGGATCTCTGTCCCGGCCTGGGCTTCATTAGCTGAATCTGGGATCAAGGCGTTTAAACACGGTCGGAAAGAGGCTCTTCAATTCAAACACTTTATGGTTCAAGTCCACAAAAAGCTCAAACTCAGAAAGCTTTGCAGTAATAGCACAGGGCTCTATTACGGATCATAGAATCCATTTGTGGTGTAGCAGGATCATAACTGTGTTAAAAAAAAGAGAAAAGGATACAGACTCTATGGATCATACACATATGTAACTGTATCAAAGCCAAAATTCAAACATGTGGAAATGTAGGGAAATCAAACAAGACTCATTCGTTCTCTAAGGAACCTTGTCCACCCAGAAGAATATTATTAACTGTGCTGGACGCCTGGTGTCTTTGTAAGCGCTACCTGCACTGTTGCAGGCTTCAAACTGGGACAGCTGCACTTCAAGGTTGTTCTCATTAAAATGTAAAAGACATAAAGCATGTTCTATGTTAGCATGGGCACCATGGAGATGATTTCAATGTGTTCGCAGTAATGGTAAACACGCAGACAAAAGGGGTCGTCAGACCGAACACTGGCATTCTGTTTTAACATGAATGGAAAATTCCACTACAGTGGCATGTATTAAGAAGGACAAAGAACCTAGAAACATAATCAGTACAAATGTCTTGGACACACATTCTCCAAACCCTCACTGCAAGCCTGTTTGTGCAGCCAAATTCAATTTTCCCTTCATGAGGAAGATATGTGTTTTGGGTGAGAAATGAGTGTGGCCTGCTTTACTTCAGGCCATAACACACACACACACACACACACACACACACGAAGCACGACATCATCATGATGAAGGGTGTTCCCCAAATTGAGACCATTCTGTAGCAGGACCTTCTTCTGGTGGTAGATGACTGGTCTCCCTGGGAGACCACAGGCAGACAAACACTCACACAAGACGCTGTCATCACCAACAGCCAGAGGACCAGAGTCCATCTGAGGAACGCAATGAATCTGTCCTAATCCCAGGAGCACGACGGCCGGGATTGGACCTACACCAAAGTCCACAATCATGCAGCCTCATAGCTGACGCTGACATGAACAACAACAACTCCACGGCCGGTCGGACTAAACTGGACAGTGATGAAGGGGATTCTGTCGTGGGCCTTATATTTAAACCAGGATTTATGCACATATTCATGCATTAAACCTGATCTTCTGTTCTTTAACCTCGTAGTCGTCGTTGTGACTCAAATCCAATTTCAGTCCTACAGAAACAGAACATGAAACACTGTCTCTGCTCAATTTCCTAGAGGCTGTATTATGTAAACTGAGGCTATAAATGCTTAGAGGCAGGACCAAAACTCTGGGCCCCACCCACACCATCCCTGCATGACTACGTTTCCATGACTCCCTAGGTTTCCATGACTCCTTTAAGGTTCCAGAATCCAAGACTTCCCCCAGTGTTTCCACACTATGACTAAGGGAAGGTTCCGTGTTGTTGACTGCAGATGTGCAACCTCTCCTGTGCTCTCAGCCCCACACCAAGACCCTGCACCCCCCGCGGCGCTGTGGAACATGGAACACTGTGGAAGTCATGAATAATCACCGCTCTGATTCCAACTGTGTCCTGAGCCATGGGCATTCCAGTTATAAAAGCGTAATTGTTGTCACTGACAGCTGTTGTCTAAAACAATCTTCTTATACTTTTGATGATCTCTCATATACATATGCACAATGTGTGTGTGCCCATAATCATGCACATACACACACACACACAAACACACACACACTTTCCAGAACATAACCCATGTTCAGTCCTACGTACAGAACAATAACAGATTAATCATCTGCTGACCATTTCTTAAGGGCACAGATACACGTCACCTCCTGTCTCATAGGACCGTCTCAGGTTCCCAGAGAGGTCTCCTCTGCTCCAGTGTGTGTGTGTGTGTGTGTGTGTGCGCAGCTTCCTGCCTGCTCCCGTCCTGCCTCTCTCCCTCCTGGGGTAAACCTGGCAGTGCAGAATGGGGCAGTTGTATGATGTTTTATTGGCTTTTATATGGGTTTCATGTTTAAGTACAGCCTGCTGCCTTTATACACAGGGCCGTGCCGTTGCTAACTGGGTAACTGGGTAATTTTCACAGCTCACCCCTGATTACAGGTCAACAAATCAACTCGGTTACTTTTGAATGAAGCAAGCACCTATCATTCTCTTCAGCCAAGTAACTTCTGTCTGTATGAATCTCTTTGTAGCAGTATTGTGATCGAATGTTTCTGCTATACAGTAGCATTATGTGCCCCATACAGTAGCATTATGTAGGCTGTATAATTATTTATACAGATCCGGAGCAAGTCAGAAGGAGACAGGAGACATGTGTGATTTCACAACTTTTAATCTTCAATCAAACCCAGCGATTCTGGAGGCCTGATCAGCTTACACACCCCACCATGGCGAGCCTGCTGTTCCAAATCAATCTCACACGAACAGGGCGGCCGAAGCCCCGGAACACACGTGGGCCGACACACACGGGCGACATACATGGACGACACACATGGGCGAGGCTATTGTTCGCCTGAGCGCTGGAAGACGAAGGAGGCTATATCCAGCACCGCACACGTGACCCGTGGGACATTCACCCACGCATGCTGGAGTGAGATGTGGCAGAAGGTCTGCAGGGCTGCGTCTCACGAGCAGGTGATGACGAGCCTCACGCGCTTCGTCTCACGCACCGCAGGTCCGTGCACGAGCAGGACGTGGGAGGAGTGTGAGGATGTTTTAGCGCCGGTGTGAGGGGAGAATATCGACGGTGAAGGTGAGGAGTCTCAGAGGAGCAACACAGCCACTTTAGCTGCGCCCAGTATGAGCAGAGTGGGTGAGTTACGCAGGCAGCGAACACGTCTAGTCCCAGACTAAACACGGCCTCCTTCAGTGGGGTCAGCTCAGTAAAAGGGTGGAGTAACACCGCTTTGGGCTACGAGACATTTCTGCTTCCAGGAAGAAAACAAAGGCCCTTTGTGTCATGTTGAGCTACTTTTGGGTTGTTTAATAATCAGGCGTATGCATTACATTCATATAGTTACTGTCCTTCTAATGATTACTAAGTGTAAAGAGTCGTGAAAATTAAATCAAAGCACATCACTTTAGCTTAGGACGACTAAGATCCCCTGACCAGAGGACCGTAGAGCTCTAGTGACTACACAGCGGAGCATCCCCATGTAATGCTTCATACGTAAATACCAGAATCTTAAACTGTACTCTACTGTAAACTTTACAGGCCTAATGAAGGGAAGCGAGAACAGGGGTAACACACACACACACACACACATTTGTCACGTGCTGTGAATGGCAGCGCAGTATTTGTCAATGCGCGTGGACTGATAAGGTCAAAGCCAGTATATAAAGTGGCCACACCAGCGTGCTCACTGAACAAGAGCGAATGCGCGAGGTGCAGAGGAGTTGCGCACGGTGAACTCAGAGACGCTCGATCAGTAGGACGATCTGTTCAGCTTTTACGAAGGAAATAGCAGCTCAGTGGAAATATTCAAAAAACGAAACCTATTAGATAAGCTCACATTTAACTGACCGCGGATGATGGATTACTGCGGAAAAATCCCAAACACTGCAGCAGCAACCTTTAAAATATTTACACGTCCAGCTAATTTACTTACTTTAGATCAAAATAAAGACAGAACTTACAAAATAACGTACTGGCTGGGTTACCAGAACCTGTTGATAATTTATCAACCACGTTAATAAACGGTAGTTTTATTGCGTGTGGTATTGTGGATCCTTAATCTAAAGATTTGCTGACCTGAGACACAGAGAGGAGATAGTGACGCTTAAACTTGTCTAAACACACCAGCGCGAGCCGGTGGAGGACCACGACCTTGCTCTGCGTGCACCGCGCACGCGCTGGAGAAAGAGCGCGTGCCGTTCCCAGCACAAGGGTGTTTTTTCTTCTCTGAATGGCCGCAGGATCTGGAAGCTCCTATCTTAAACTTGATCTATGCCTCCAAATCCATATCTGGCGGCGTCATGTAATCAGAGCTAGGTCCTCACTTAGCAGCATGGTTTGGGTGACTTGCGTCAGTGTATACTTCCTACTAATTTGTATTATACATCCAACGCCAGTCTACCGTGACACCCAGCCGCAGAGTCTTTGGCTAAATCTAAAAAAACACCACGACTCTATCAAACCAAATGTTTACTTGACTCAATCTTGACGTCGATAACGTCAGCGTTATTTCTAGATAGCTCTCCAAACAGTCCGCGAAGCCGCTATGGTCTTTGATCTCCGTAGATCGCACAGCGAGCGCGCGCGGATTTAGCCAGAACGCCACCGGACCCCGCGCGAGCTTGGCCAATGCATAAACAGCAGCGCACAAACGCGGTTAAGCGTCTTCCGCGTGTTATGCTTGCCGTTCCGCTGGAATAAGCACAAGGGTCAGCGGCGTAGGCTCGCGCGCAGCTTGTCAGAACACGCGACGAGATGCAAAGATCTGTTTTCCGTGCCAGAGAAAAGCGCTTTAGCGCAAACGCTGTTTATATAGCAACACAGTATTTTGTTTCATACGTGAAACAGACACTAGGTCAACACTGGCAGGTATAGCGTAGCCCCGGAGCCATAGCGTCTGTTCCCTACCGATTCCTAAAACTGAATGCATGTTGCGCCACGCAGGCAGACTGTTGGCTAAGTTTAAATACTGTTGTAACATCACCTTGTAGTTATTTTGTTTGAGCGCTGGTCAAACTGGGCAAAGACAGACAACGAGTCGTTCTCGGTCCATGAAACAAGAGCGTGAGAAAGTTAAATCAGAAGATCTATAGTGGTCTACAAGAAACAGAAAGAAATGTTTTTAAAATTTTAATTTTTAATGTGCTTCAAGGAAACCGTAACCACCATGGGAAATAAATAATCACTGTAAAAATACATTTATGAAAAAAACGTTTTATGAACATTGTTTAAAAAAAATTGTAAGAGCTATGTCCCAACTGTCCTCTCAAAAGACATTACATCACTGTTTCTAAGGTAGAGTTACAGAAAACAACTGGACATGGGTCAGTGGTCCCACTGGACAACTGGTGCTTGTACTGGCTAATATGAGAAAGGCAGAAAGTGGATGTTTGAGATCTAGCGTTTTGCTTAAGACAGTGTCTCAGCAGTGGTAGCCTCAGGTCATTTGCTAAGAGATTGAGAAAGAGTTATTATTCCTGGAAGCTGGCGTCCTGTTTGTGGAGATTTAAACCACAGAGCATTCTCTGATCAGGAACTTACACCACAGTTTAACAACAGGTGGAATTCAGAGAGGGAAAATGCAAACATGCTTCAGATTTCACACAGGGCAAAGCATAGTCCTGTATGCACACACACACACACACACACACACACACACACACACAAAAAACACACACACACACACACACACGTACAGGCCTTTTTCTTTATTCTGGTTATGGACCATCATTACATATACTTACAGTTGAGTTTGTTTTTGTATCCCTTGACAACAAGTGTGATTTGCTCAGTCACCTTCCCCATGAAACCCCAAACAAGCCCGACACTTAAGCTCTCTGTTCCCACGGCAATATAGAGCGCGGTCAAAACCATCAACAAAAGGGACTGCACTTTACAGTAATATGAACTGAGTCTAATCCGGGAGACAGAACTCAGTACACTCCTACGGAATCTTCTGAGCAGGTAAAAAGACATTTCAATCTATTACACTCTTGCTGTATACATGGAGAATCTGAAGGCTATGGTTATAAATGATGTATTTAACCATCCGGTGTTCAGCTGATAAAAAACGTTTTAGCAGAAAAAGAGAATGTTCATGTGTATTAATCATTTGAAGTCCAGAGCACAAGGAAAATGTTTGTCTGCACCAGCCCTGAGGTGGGTGACGCGTCTTCAGAGTAGAGGAGGTTGTTAGTGTTGTGGATGTACAACTGCGATAACAAACAGGTCTTGGGAAATCTCACCCATGCTGCAGTGCCTCTGCTCAAACGCTCACACACAACGCGCTGAAGTGTGTACACCACCTGAGGCATCTAAACATGGACCATCACATACAGCTGCACATGAAATCAACATGACATCAAGCCAAACCACAATTTAATCCAGATTCCACTCCTGAAAAGTAGAGATTGAAAAACACGCAAATATAAGAGGCTTGAAATGGATGTAAAGATTTTCCTTTAAAGATGAAATTTTGTGAAAGTTTTTTTCCATCTCGCACTTGATACCCTTCTGGTGTTGTGTGGTTGTGGGACAGTGTTTGTTAGCTGATGTGGTTTGAGTCCTGGTGCACTTTCTTCCCTGAAATGCTTTAATACTGTCGACATACCATCACAGTATTCAAGTGCACAGGATTTACTGGTACCCAGCTGAACCAGATTGGACGTGCTATAGAATGTCAGCCACGAAGAGTAAAATAAACCTTTTAGCGTAGCGTGATGGGCTAATGAAAGACTGATGGCAAATGTCTGATCGTTGCTAGCATGTAGAGAGCATTCCATATGGCAGCCAGCAGTCTATCATCACGCATCTCTAACATAACAGTCCAGAAACATACGTGTCACGCAACATGAACGTAACGGTCCACAGATATACAGACAGCAGAGTCCAGCGCACAGATACATGGAATGTACAACACATACGTCCCCTCTGCATCCTCTCTCAGTGTGTGACACATTAGTTCTGGAATGACAGATGCTCTCTCTCTTCTCTCTCTCTCTCACTCTTCTCTCTCACTCTCTCTGCCTCTGGAGGTCTGTGGAATTCAGAATTTGAATCTGAAATCATTCTCAGAAATCCATGTTCTCCAGCCATGAGACGTCTGCGGTCCGTCCCGTGCCCCAAGCACTCCCGTGGTCCCGCCGCATGGACCTTCTCCGTGTCTCGAGGCCTGCAGCTCCACGTCTCACGAGTGGCACCTTTGGGGACACAGAAGACACAAAGGACACAGAGCACACATGACTGCAGATTACCCAGCAGCCCTGTGGCAAGTGGGAAGAGGCCGTGTCTCAGCAGGGAATTCCTGCGCTCTGGAAACCCTGCGGCATGCACCGAAACTCTGCTGATGGGTAAGAGAGAAGGGCACTAGCTGTTACCCTGCCCTGAGGGAAGCGTCCACATACCCCTCAGCTCATCAGCTGTCTCTCTGCGTCTGTCTCTGTGCTTAAAGGGGAGGCACAAAGCCTCTTGTATAAAACACGTGCTGTCTTATGCGTCTGAAAAGGTTGTGCTGAGACTGTCCCTCGTGTCCTCTCCAGCATGTGGGAGGCGGTGTGTGCTGTCGCCAAGGCCCAGTCACAGCTGCCCTTCACGTGCCAGGCAGGCCGGGGGTGAGACAGCCAGGCAGGCGGAGGGTGAGACAGCCAGGCAGGCGGAGGGCAGCACAGGAGGCCCTACAGGTGGCAGCGAGAGCAGACAGACGGCTCCCCCTACAGCCCGGGGAGGAGGGGAGGAGCGGCCGCGCAGCAGTGTGGCGGGAAGGAGGGAGCAGCCCACAGTCGCCCGGCGCCCCAGTACCGCCCCCGCACGGGCTCAGACCCGCCACAGGGACCTGGCCCGGCCGCCAGCAGGTACCGGTCCAGTCCCGCCACACTCCATCCTGCCGAACATGGTAGCAACATTTACCAGGTTGTCAACACTGCTGACATTCACCAGGTCATTTACACAAAACAGGTGGTTTGCTTATGTACCAGGGGCAAATTGGCAGAGAGAGAGAGAGAGAAGGAGAGAGGGAGGGAGGGAGGGAGGGAGGTGAACCGTTGCGTAAGCTGATAGTGTATTTGTTTGCTTCACTTGTACACTTGTACACACACAGCAGGCAGGTGTGTGGTAGTGAGCTCTGGTGTTTGGCCTCTACTCCCCTCCCCAAAGCTAAATAAGGCACCTTGATTCAACAGTTGTGTGCCATTCATCAGGAGCTGTTTACCTCAGGACGCCTGGCTGAGCCGCACCAGGTCTGGAATCTGGAAGCAACGAGTCAACACATTTAACGACCCATTAGCCCAGAGGCCCACATGCCAAGGTCAGCTGGTTCTGTGCCCCCCCCCCCATCCACACGTCCTGATCCAATGAGAAAACAGCATAATGCAGTTCTTAGAGGAAGTGCACATATGAAGGAGCTCACGTGAACGGTGAAGCCTGATTCTCTGCGCAGATGTTGAGGTGGCGTGTCGGTCGGTCTACGTTCACCCAGACCCTCCCAGCGTTACTGTAGTCTCTCTTCCAATCATTATCACACGGGCGGACACTTGCTGAGGGTCCAGCTACTTCAGAGGTGCCGCTGTGGGGAGCGTTGGGGCGTTGGCGCTACAGGACTCTGTTCCACGTTGAATAAATAGGCCTGCACAACTATTAGTGATAGTGGAGGATGTGGGGTGAATCTGGAACACTGTCGTTGCCACGGTTACCCTTGACTGCGCTGATTATGTCTTTTGATCTTAAGCAGAAACGCCACGTCTCAGGAAGAGACTGCAGTCCACGCAGACTTCAGAAAGGACATTATTTTGCAGCGACTGACGTCAGGGTCTGTCTGTGTGTAGAGGCTCCAAGCTGCAGGGTGGTCTGGAGACAGAGACGGGGCGAAAACACGAACAGCGACAGCTTAGACTGCACGGCCGGGGCAACTCCTGTCCTCCACCTCTACCTGCCCGGCCCCCAGCTGACGGATGGGGCATACAACACCACGGACGAGGAGAAGAGCAGGTAAGGGCAGATGGAGAAGCTCACCTGGAGAGGACAAGAGGATGGAGGGGCGTGCTGATGGAGGTCGTGCCGATGGAGGCCCTGCGTGGTATCTGCCTGATCCGCGCTGGAGACCCAGAACATGGCCAGCTACACATTTCAGGAAGTGGAGGGTACCAGACTATTGTGACGTGACTGTAGCATGGAAAAAATATTACTGTAGTCTGAGCAGAAATATTACTATAATCCAACAAAACGTATTAGTCCAAGTTCAGAAAGCTTCCTACTCAAGCAACATGAGACTGAAGGAGTCATTTACATTCCCATCCCACCAGGATGAGCCACTCAGGCAGGCTGGGCAGAACAGAAATGTAAGAGATCACACAGACATTACTGGGGGTTCACTGTATCAGATTTACTGCCTGCATTCACTGTGTACGGTTCACACAGCCAATCACACGCTCGCTCTCCAGCTCCGTGGTGAAAGTGTACCGAATCCAGATGACAGTGCAGCCCTAGGGGCAGCTGGAGTCTGTCAGGCCTCTGTTGTGTGTGCTCAGGGGCAGCTGGTGGAGGCTCTGCCGGGTGGTGGAAACACACAGCACTCTGGGAACTCCTTCAGAGCTGCAGAGGGGATATTCAGTAACAAGTCCCCCCCCCCCCCCCCCACCCCCTCCCACACGCCCTACAACCCCTCATGCTCAGCTCCCAGCTTGCAGCTGGCCTGGACATAATGCTGACGCTGACACGTCTACGTCACCCAGGAGACCATACCACTTCTGGAGCCATGGCTGTAAACTGAGACTCTGTTGGAAATGAAATCTTTGTTTCTTTTTTTTTTCTATCTATTTAACATGGACAACACACAACATTATCAACATTATTTTATCAACATTATTATGTCACGATATGACATTTAGCCAAATGTTGCTGAGGTTATTGGGGAATGCTGAGACACGCAGATGTGTTCTGGGTTATACTGCGATTCTCCAGCAGCACCTGTGATCATCTGATAACCTGCAACCGATACTTAGATGGCATTTATATGGGTATAAAACACCATGTTTGAGTTGTGTCACAGACGTAATGAGACCTGATTCACTGTTCATCCGACAGTTTAGTTATCTTTCAAAATGCGTTCTTACATTCATCATTTGGAAAGTTTTTTTTTTAATTAATGTATTTTTAAACTACAAATTAGTCAGTTCAAAGCAGGTATTCAAACTGTATGTTTCCAGCTTTAAACAATTTCACACCATTTTTGAACATTTTATTTTTATTCAACAGTTCAGAAAATGACAAGAGATTGGACAACAGAACAAACAAACAGCTTGACATCGTAAGCATTACCAGTACGAACCAACAGGAAGTCACCACAGGCATTACCAGTACGAACCAACAGGAAGTCACCACAGGCATTACCAGTACGAACCAACAGGAAGTCACCACAGGCATTACCAGTACGAACCAACAGGAAGTCACCACAGGCATTACCAGTACGAACCAACAGGAAGTCACCACAGGCATTACCAGTACGAACCAACAGGAAGTCGCCACAGGCATTACCAGTACGAACCAACAGGAAGTCGCCACAGGCAAACAGCAGCAAGAAACCACAACCGCTCAAAGGCACCATGACACCAGGCTGAGGGACCAAAATGACACGACTGACAGAAACGGAGAACGTGGCACAGGAACAGGAAAAGAATGTGACATCACTGGAGGACCTGCTCATTTGGAAGGTGTAGACAAACATGGCGAAGGTGCTGGGAGACAGGATCTCACAGAGGACAAACTACAGCATGACATCGCACAGGACACCCTCAGTGATATAACCACCAGAGAGGAGAACAACCTGCGTTTCACTGGAGATGACATCAGACATGACTACACCCAGAACTCTGATGACTACACCCAGAACTCTGATGACTACACCCAGGACACTGATAACTACACCCAGGACTCTGGGCAGCCTGACCTCAGAAGGGAGCGTGGAGACGCTTGCGATGCTGCAGACGCAAACAATGGCTCAGAAGGCACGGAACCCGACTTCAGCAACACCCCCCTGCCACGCAGCGCCGAGCGCACGCAGCAGATAAAGACTCCGACACACGGCTCTGAGAAGAACAACCTTTCACAAACCTCCATGGACCATCAGGACAGATAAAGCAGGTCCGGACAGAGGGAACACACCAAGGCAACTCTGAGAAGAACAACCTTTCACAAACCTCCATGGACCATCAGGACAGAGGAAACCAGCAGGTCCAGGAGAGCAGAGGGAACGTCACACCAAGGCAGCTGGGATGTGGAGATGTTCAGGGCAGAGCAGCACACACCTCGAGCTTGAGCTCAGAATCCCAGAGACTGGAGAGATCGTTCCAGCCAGTGCCGACCATACTAATCCCTTCCACAATCACACTCACCCCGCCCCACACACCCCACACCCCCACCACATGCCCCACACACCCGCTGCACTTCCGTCGTATTGCAGAACTTTCTTTGGCTATCGCATCAGAATGTTTCACACATCCGAGCTCCTCTACACCAAAACCCAGGCAACCAGAGTCGCCTTCGAGGAGCCGGTGATCAAACCCACAAAGAAACTGTCCCGTGGCCCTCAGGGTACAGGAAGTCAGTTCTTCTCCAGGGGAGGCGTCAGAGGAATAACCAGACACCACCCCAAAATAACGGGGTCTTTGCCTTGTAAAGTCAAAACCACCAAGACGTTTGTGTGGGGTTCCTGGGGGCCTCTGGAGACCAAGAGTGTGTGTGAGCTCCACACTCAAAACTACCGGTGTCAGAGCTCAGATTCAGATGTGATTAAGATGTGATTAAGCCTACGGGCATGAAGTGGTCTGCTCCTACACGGTGTAAACACATGAAAAGGCTCCTGAGAAAATGTGCAGAGTCAGGTGTGTGTGTAACAAATGCAAAAGATGCACAAAAGGCTCAAATGTCTTTTCTGTTAAGGTATTTGTGTTCTCCCAAGCGCAGGTTGGCTGACGATGTAGGCATCTCTGATGCTCTTTGTTAACTTAAGAAAAGAGGAATGTTCAGTTCTGCATGAGGGTTGTTGAAGCACATTGTTAAAAGTACCGAGGTCGTTTCAGTTCACACAAATCTCAACAACTACTGAGGCCTTCAGTAGAAATAAACGTCAAGTCTCTCACAGATTTAGTTTCGATTTTGCTGTGGCTTCCACTGGGTACAAGATCTGCACTGATGCTTCTAGCAAGGGTCAGTCAAGAACTGTGCATGTAACATTTAAGCTATGAATCCTTATCATGAAAAATTTGTATTACATTTGCCTTTACACCAAGCAATACTTTATCATTGACATTGTACAGTAGAATAAATCATTTGCAATACTGGGATACAAGTCTATACAGATATTTTACAACTGTCATCTTGGTTAAAGCTATATTGTAACCTTTTCAGATAATGACATTAACCACACTGTAACTTCAGTTCCTATCTGGAGGCTGTAAAGCAGAAAATGTTCTCCAATAAGATGCAAATGGTCTTTGTTACAGTTCAGCTCGGCTGCGGACTTAATGAGTTGAAGCGTAACTGAACAGATAAAGTTCCGTAACCCATGGAATGCGAGAGCACCAGAGTGCATGAGCTTACATAAACAACACACGGCGTCTGGCTTCGCTCCATCACCCCACATGTGGGGATATTCAAAGGGAAAGGGTGGGGATTCATACCAGTTCTGTACAGCTGATGCCAAGGCGGAGATGAATGTAATCACACGATCTCCAGAAGGCAGTAGGGTTCCATACAATGCTCAGGGGCGGGAGAACTTCAGTTCCCACTCGCTCACACTCACAGCAGATATTTGTGTTGATCTCCCTCATGAGAACGGGGATGCTGGCTGAGCAGAGATCGTGCCCCAACACACACACACACACACACACACACACACAACATTTATCATAGAGACAACAGGGGCTCGTAAGGCAGAAGAAAGAGAGATAGTATTATTAGTATGGATACGATCTAAGTTCTCACACACTCATTTAAAGGACTATTCGAATAGTAATACAGTTGTGGCCCACAGAGATCAGATGTTCTGGGAATGATCCAGTGCTATAAACAAAGAGCCCAAATAGACAGAAAACATCAGAAAACAGCGCTAGGACATCCAAAACTAGGATAGAGCTAGGATAATTATACGCTTGTGATGCTAATATAAGGACACTCCTCTATCTAACTGAACTTACTGCTTACGTTACTGCAATGAGGAATTTATCATTCGTTGACAGATGTGACAGTATGCTCAGAGTATGTCTGAAAGTGGCTTAAAGCAGCATCCAAGTCCTCTAAACAGACTCATGTCAACATTAAATATTTATTTTCTAAGCTCAAGTGTCTTTTAACGTTTGATTCCTTTTTGAAGTGTTACGATTGATGACTACCACTGAGAGGAAAGCAATTGTTGAAGACCACTGACACCCCCTAAAGGCTGGATGGCTTATTACACCCATCTTGCCACCTCTCTCTCTCTGTGACGGGACGTGAAAAGTAACGTGGAAAAAAAGTGACAGATCTGTTTTATAGTGTCTAGATGGATATGTTAACAATGCTGTGACGCTAAAGTCCTGGACAGAGTGGAAGACTCCGTGAAGACTACAGTGATTTAATCAACACAGATAACAAAGAAGCTCATGTCCATATATATATATATATATATTTAAAATCTACAATTTTAAGCTTAATGTTATTCTTCGTATTTACTCTTTAAAATAATTCAATTTGGATTTTATTGACATTGTAGCGCGTTGCATTACAGGAAACGGAAACAGCAGGTCATATTGTAGCTGTCATGTGCAATTCCGTTTCCGCTACAGTCGGATTCTGCGTGCTCTGCAGCAATGTGCGGAATGGTCGCGCTCGAGACGAGGTAACAGTTGCACCTTCCTGGTGACATATGAACTGACTGGCAGGTGTCGGTGCCGCTGGGTTTGGCACACAGATCTCAGAAACACTGAGTTTGACTCGCGCTGCAGCACAGGGTGCATGAATATTCAACACTCCCGGACTCGAGCGTCGCGTGATCGATTGAAATAACACCAGAATTTCAGCGGAAACCGTCAAGCGCGCGTCGGTCGAAGCTGGTTCTCATGGCGAAAAACACCCTGTCGTCACGATTCCGGGGGGTTGACATCGACGAGTACGACGAGAACAAATTTGTGGACGACCAAGACGAGGCGGCTGAACAGCAAGGACCTGACGCCGCCGAGGTCGACGGTCTTCTCAGGCAATATCCTCACGCGCAGCGCGGCGCCTCGCGGCGGTCTCGAGCTGGTAGATGAATAATAACTCCCGTTAAAAACAAAGGACGTGTTTGTTAGTTGATTGTTGGTTGGTTATTTGTGGTTAACTGCACGAGTGTTCTCCTGTGAAGTCCTAAAAGGTGACGTGCTAATGTGGACCGGGGCGAGGGGAGAGGTTAGAGGTCATGGTTGTGCTGTCCCGTGCGCGGAGCCCGTGGGACTCAGAACCTCTCCAGTTACCCGGCTTGTTTACGGAACCAAACCGGTTTTTACGGAAGTCGCGTTCTCTTACCTCGCTTTTCTTTAGATTCAGGTCAGCGTAGCTGGTGACTTGCAGGATACGTGTCGTTTCTGTGACAGGCCAAACCGCCGAGAGGGAGAGCGGCGGAGTTAAGTTTAGCGTGCTGACATCTGACGCTCGCGCCCCCGCTGTCGCGAGACGCAGACACAGCAGACTCAGCTCTCCAGGATCCTTGTGCAGACACCACCAGCAAACCCCTGGAACGTTTCATAGACATAAAAAGTCTTTGAATGTGTCTGTTTTCAGCTGTTTCATTGGCCTTGTGGCCAAGGCTGTTCAATGCCTTATATATATTTTATATTGTTATTGACAGGTACGGCATTACAAGCTGAGGGGATCAGTCGTTGTAAAAGGAGAACTCACACACGGCTATGCGGTGTCATCAGACGTGATGTCAGAAACATTCACAGTGTGTTTCATTCTGCATTTCATGTCTTTCCACATTCCAAGTTCACAAACGCCAGATGGGCTCATTCTTCAACATCTCCAGCGTCATTAGGAGCTGCTGAAAGGGTGGTCCACGTAGGGGGACGTGGGACTAGGGGGACGTGGGACTAGGCTGTGAGGTTATGGGGGTTGCCGTGGGGTGGAGGTGGCTGGAGTGATGCAGGCGCGCTACGTTCCACCTGTCCTCCTTAACCGAGAGCACAGGGGACATGATGACGGCGTTCCACATCGTACTGAAGAACCCGCCGATCAACTCCAAGAATCCGGCAGTGAAAGTAAGTCACACTTCACTCGTTATCACAACAGTGTTCCCTTTGTTTTGTCAGGTTATCGGTCTCTGCTTGTGTGTGTGTGTGTGTGTGTGTGTGTGTGTGTGTGTGTGAATGCTGGAGACTACAAAGCGGTTCTGTAAGTCGTGGTGCACACGGGCAGTTGGCCAATGCTGTGAGTAGGCGTGGTGGCGTCTGGGAGTGTGGTGCTCAGGTGCACAGTGGTGTGGTGCTCAGGTGCACGGCGGTGTGGTGCTCAGGTGCACAGTGGTGTGGTGGCGTCTGGGAGTGTGGTGCTCAGGTGCACGGCGGTGTGGTGCTCAGATGCACGGCGGTGTGGTGCTCAGGTGCACAGTGGTGTGGTGGCGTCTGGGAGCTGTGGTGCTCAGGTGCACGGCGGTGTGGTGCTCAGGTGCACGGTGGTGTGGTGGACGCCAGCCAGTGTGTTACAGAACGCCGCATGTTTGCTGAAGGATGTAACTTTCCCAGCCGCTGTGAGTCAGAAACGTCTGACCTGCTCTCATAAATCTTATAAAACGATGAGGAATTATTGCAGTAAAATGTAGAACAGTGGACGACTTTGGACTGTCTAATCCAGTCAGATGGTTTTATAACTGGTGGGATGCCAACGGTACCAAACGGTACCAAAGCCCAGTTCAGCTCCAGAGAACGAACATCACGTGTTCAGAACCTGATTAGCTGCCTTACTGACATCAGCAGTTTCTAACTAATGCACCAGTGCCTTCAATAACAATATTCTTATCATATTACTATTATTATTAATATAGATATTAACTAAGACAATGAACTAGTTAATAAGTAAACATGTTTAGCAAAGACGACTTTGTGTGTGTGTGTGTGTAGTATGTGTGTGTGTGTGTGTGTGTGTAGTATGTGTGTGTGTGTGTGTGTAGTATGTGTGTGTGCTTTTCCTTCTTGGTTTACATAATTAAAATATGAGAGAATTGTTTGTATTTTTAATGTCTGTTTTTACAGTAGTGTGTGTGTGTGTGTGTGTGTGTGTGTGTCAGGAGCGTGCGCAGGCTGTGGTGCTGCGTGTTCTCACCTCCTTTAAGAGCAGTGACATGGAGCCAGCTGTGCGCTCTCTGGACAGGAGCAGGGTGGACCTGCTGATGAAGTACATCTACAGAGGCTTCGAGAAACCCTCGGAGAACAGCAGTGCCATCCTGCTGCAGTGGCACGAGAAGGTGAGGAGATCTGCTCGTCCCCGTTAACACGCCACGGTGCTGTGGCCAACACCATGGGACTAGTTTACATTAACCAACCATGAATGTAAGCAATAATACACCGTTTATGAACACCAAGACAGCAATTAACATATCAACATTACTGCATGGTGATATTAAGGCAGATTTAGTGGTCTGTGGAAAAAAGCTCACTGCTATTGAGCAGGACATTTAATTAAAGTTAATGATTTTTATTTATGAGTATTATTTTACATTTTTGGTGAAATCTGTATATGGATTATATCGGTATATGGATTATATCGGTATATGGAGTCTGAGTTGTCATCTGAGAGGCTGGCTGTCCCACTCTTTGTCCCGCCTACGTCCCGCCTACGTCCCGCACGCGTATAAACGAACCCTCCCCCCTTCTGCCCGTGTTCCTTCAGGCGTTTGCTGTTGGAGGTTTGGGCTCCATCGTACGAGTGCTGACGGCGAGGAAGTCCGTCTGAGCGCCAGCAGGTGGCGCCGGTCCGCTCGTGCCGCAGGACCGACGGGTTTGGACGGACGGGACAGTTTGGACTGCTGCGGCTCCCACAGTCACTATGGAAACAGCAGAAAGGGCAGTTTGCTACACAGGACAGCGTATTTACTCAGTCGACTGGCCACAACTGGGACTTTTTTTGTTGTTCTATTTAATGTAAATTACCAGTTATTTACCTCCGGAAGTCATAAGAAAGTTCTCGAACGGTTTTCCTTCATGCTGAGTGAGCACGGAGTTGTTTTTTATTTTGTGTGTATCTGTAAACAGAGGAGGAGCTGGTGGACTGGCTGTTCTGTACTAGCCTAGAGCAGCTGCTTCCAGACTTCTTAAACTGTGACAGATTTGAAAGTGTGTGTGTGTGTGTGTGTGTGTGTGTGTAACCCCTCGTCTAGCATCCCCCGTTCCCTTCGTCTGAGTTGGACTGATTTGTGTACAGAAAAGCAGATGATGTTTAATATATATATATATAGCGTTGCAGTGGTGGTGATGGTTTCCTTCCTAGCGTGGGGTCAAGGGTCACAGTGAGGTGTCTGGTGCAGTAAAGATCCTGATCCTGCTCGTGTCTGTTCCCTAGTGCCTCATTTCAGTTCTACAAAACCTCTCAGCCCTCAAGCGTCCTGGATACACGTTTGCCCTACTGTTCTGTGGAAGGTGTAAATTTGAATTTCACATCTGTTTGTATGTGCCAGTGACTACGATTTGCATGCGTGAGTCAGATGTGTTGTGGAGGACGAGTTCTGCTTTCTTAAGGAGTGTGTAGTGGCTGGTCTACCTCACTGTACAGCTCTGTAGAGTTCAGATCTCGGTCCTCATGAAAAATTATATAACGCAGGCACAAATCTTATCAGCAAAATCAAGGATAATTTATTCAAGTCTTGACATTCATGGCATTGCATGAAGACAATCAAATGTGGTAGTCAGGAAACCGGATACGATTACATGGAATTGATGCTGTATTATAAACCAAGATAGGAAAAAAGAAAGTGTTGCTCCATTTGTGAACGCCCCCCCCCCCCTTAGAGGATGTCCACTCGTGCCAGATCTGTTGAGCACATGGAAGTTAAAACGCTTCGCTCGAACGGTTTGAGCAAATCTCTGAACTAGAACAACACTTAGTTCTGCTAAGGCCTGTGAAACGGTGGGGGTGGTAGATTTATTGATTCATGATACATGAGAATATTGCAATTCAAAGCACAGAATCCAAATTCAAACTGAGAAACTGCTCTGGACTGAGTTTCCCCAAAGCATCTCAACACAGAGGTCATCTTTAAAAGAGAGAGCGAGTTTTACACTGAACAGTCGTTTTCATTTAAGATGTTCTTAACACTACAGTGCATTTGAGAAATGGGGCCCTGGGCCGTAATGTCCACAGGTCCTTAAATAGCTTGGTATAAATCCTGTAATCCATTATAAGCAATACATTTATTCCCATTTCATCTGTTGATTAATCTGCTTCATCACTTATTCTTGGTTTTGCTAATTTGCTCAACAATTTAGCACCAGTTTGAATACTATAAATATTAGGTGATTAAAAGTTTTGTGTTCACCAAAAGATGAGAGAACGTTGCCAAGCAGCGAAATTAAGATGCCAAAGGTCAGCTTGTCTTTTTTAGGATCTGGTTTGGGCTTCCAGGACCCCTCAGGACGAGACGTCCCCGTCCCAGTGTGGAGGGCAGAGGTGTGTGTACGCTCAGTTCACAGCACACACCCTCTGTAACGTCAGACACGAGCTCCAACCTCAACACCAAACCGCACAGAAGACCCACTACCCAACCCAGCTCCTCGGCACAAGCTCGGAGAGAAAAATTATACATCCACTGATTTATAAACCGTTCCCTTTTATATGTACAGGTTCGTATATAAATAGACATATGGAATGTAATTAACTGTAATTTACACATACACAAGGCAGGTAGATGTGAAACGCAGCTTCAGAATGAAAGTCTACAGTAATGTTCCTCCTCCTGATCTCCATAGATGCTCCATGTCAAAACCACCTTATTTCAACACGCATGCTTGGTTACAAAGTGTTCATACTGTAATGTGAGCAGATGCAGCTCGGTGCAGTCCGTACTCACACTGGTACACGCACAGGGAAGGTCTGGGTTTAGTAGAAAACAGTTCTAACAGTGTTTCCTCAGGCTGTAGAGAGGCCGCCGATATCTGTTGCGTCACGGTCGGCGTGCCGTGGTTCACTCGTGTGACACGCCCTCTGACCCATGTGTTGCTGTGTAATTCAGCACGCTCCTCCACCCATCGCACTCCGCCCAAGCACTGCATTAAAAACGCAGCTGGAAAACCCCACCCACCCACCCACCCGTCTGTCTGTCAGGCACAACAGCAGAACCCAGAGCAGCAGGGAGAAGTTGCTGGTCCGCTAACGCTAACGCTACCATCTCCATCCGCCCTCCATCTCTCCCGCTCCATCTCTCCATCTTCCCCCCCTCAGCTCCATCCGCTTGGCGCTCCCGAGATGGACGGCCGGATGATGCCCTTGGGCGCCGGCTTGGAGCCAAACCACGACATCTGAAACACGCGCACACACACACACACACACACACACACACACACACGCATCCTGCTCTTAATCTCTCAGGCTTGCGTGTGTTCACTCTCCCCTTTGAACTCTGCATTATTCCTCCCAGTAAAGCACCAATACAACTAAAGCAGCGAGAGCGTAATGTGGGTGGGACACGTGGGCTGGCATGGTGGTTTCTGGGTCCTAATGCCCCTGTGGACTATAAATACATTCTGTGACGCCACTCCAGAGTTTCACACCCAGAGAACACTGACCCTGGCAGGATGCTAGATGCACTGACCCACATAGAGGGACCCCAGAGTTAGTGTGGAGCCATGGAGCCCCTCACGCACCAGGGGTGTGTGTGTGTGTGAGAGCCGGAGCGGCAGCATATGCGGCTGTGTGTGGCGTTGGGTAACGCGAACTTAAACCGGCAGCCTGTAGGTACGTCATATGGGACACACACGTACACACACCTTGTACTCGAGGGTCTGTTTGAGCATGTCTTCCTCTTCACGCGTGAAGTGTAGCAGCACCGAGACGGCTCTGATCAGCTGGTACGCCTGAGGGCAGAAGTGGTGTGTGTGTGTGTGAGAGGCTGTGGTGAGGACGCTCACGAGAGCGTGCGATTGTGCAGAGTCACACGCCCTGTAACCACTTCACTAGCCTCTTTGTCTAAAAAGAAAGCACAACTCCAAAGATTTTAAAACATTCAGTAACAACGTTCAGCCACTGCCGTCTCTCACCTCCGTCTCTTTAGAGGACATGAATCTGAGCAGTACATGTTTAAGGTACTCAAAGTTGATCTCTCGCGTGTCCATCAGATCGGAGCTGTTTGTGACTCTGGTGTGAGAGGAGTGTGTTGCTGGGCTCAGGCCCTGAGCAAAGCCAGGGGCTGGAGTAGCAGCCGTGGCTGGGGCGGGGGCCTCGGCGCTGGGCCTGTCGAGCGGCCGCTCTGCACGGCCCTCCTGGAGCTTGTCCTTGCTCTCCGGGTCGGCGTCCGGCTTCAGTTTCTGGGGCAAAACAAAAGGGTGAGGATGTGATGACAGGCAAGAGCACAAGAGTGCAGTGCTGACGTTAGAGTACATAGTGGCTCTGTACCCTTCACACACACACACTCACACACACACACGCACCAGCTCCTTTTGTAGGGTTCTCTTCAGTTCTGCCAGTCTCTGCTGTAGCTGCTTTATCGTCTGTAATAAATATCCACAGGATCATTATGAGCAGAAAAAAGGCGTTAACTGTAATTAAACAAAGTTTGGGCAGCATTTTAGAAGGAACTACGTGTGTGTGTGTGTGTGTCACCTTGTTCTTCTCACTGAGCTGCTGTTCCAGCTCCTTGTTCGTGTTCTGCAGCTGATCCAGGTCTCCCATGGCAACAGCCCCATTTTGCTCACACACACACACTTCTGCCTCCTGCAGCTGGAGGGCCAGACTGTCCACCTCCCCCTGCAGTTCACACACCTAACACACACACACACACACACACACACACACACGGTCAGGTATATATATGGCACTCATTCTCACACTCACACACACGCCTGCCCGCACGTCCGGTCTGACCTTTGCTGGGTAGGAGTCAGGTTCGTCGGGCGGGGGGAGGGGCTCCAGGGGCGGGGGGAGGGGCTCCAGGGGCAGGGGGAGGGGCTCCAGGGGCGGGGCTGTGATCTGGGGGTCCCTCCCACGCTCTCTCTCCTCTGCCTGCACACGCAACTCCTCCAACTCAGCCTGCAGGGAGGAGAGGCTGGAGCAGGAGGCCTGGAGGTCTAACACACACACACACACACACACACACACACACACACACACACACACACACACTCGTCAGGTGTTGACAATATTGTAAGCAAACAGAAAACTATAGTCACAGTTCTACTTTAAAACGGGCACTGATAAAAAATAAATAACAATAAACAGAACTACAACTCATTGACGCCACATTGGTTGGTACGTGGCCACTTTCTACATCGCTGTTGACATCAAGGTGTTAAACAGAAGGTGTTTGTCTGACAACAGAATCTGTCTGTTTGAAAACAGAAGGTGTCTGCTCCTCCCTTCCTGAAGCAGCTGCCTTACACTCAGGGAAATTTCCATCACCGTCAAAGTCAAGCTACACGCTCGGATATCAGCGGCTGTGCCGAATAAACGATTGTCCTCACAAACTCACACACACACACACACAAACCAAGAAAAATACCTGTGGTGTAAATTTCAGATCATAGTTTGATTTTTAATATCACGACCTGAAAAAAGCATGTCATTCACCACTATTACTACGAGAAGGGTTATAAATATGTATCTTCTTATAGGACATAAAAACATTTTAGAAGGAAAAACATGGTGTGACAGCGCCTCCTCTGACAGAAAGAGGAGTTGCAGCTCTGACACATTTAGAGTAGCTAAACAATGACAGGACTACTGCAGTGTGGATAGAGAGGTGGAGGAAGGAGGAGCTGATGGAGGGAAGACCACCACCGCATGCCATGTGTCTCAGGCACCGTCTACACGTGAGGGTGTCTGCCACGAAGACCTCTGCTCCAAAAACTAATCTTCACTGTCACAACAAGAAGGATTATGTTTGGAACAGACTCAACACATGAGTTATAATGCCTGTGGCACTGTGTGTCCTTTACACACAGAATGTGACTGCAGGCTGAAACACACACACACACACACACCCAGCTCCTCCAAACACACCTTTATTCTGTACAGTATGTAATCTGTTCTCTGGAGCCTTACCCTCTCTTAGACGACTTAGCTCCGCCTCTTTCTTGGCCACCTGCTCAGTGAGCCGATGTACTTCCTGCTCCGCCTTCTGTAGAGACACCGACATCTCCCCTACCTATCAGACACAAGGCAGACTGAATGACCAATAGGAGCTGGGTGCCGTTGACGGATGGTTCATCAGGTGGTGTAGAGGTGGTGTGGAGGTGGTGTGGAGGTGGTGTAGATGGTGTGGAGGTGGTGTAGAGGTGGTGTGGAGGTGGTGTGGAGGTGGTGTAGATGGTGTGGAGGTGGTGTAGAGGTGGTGTGGAGGTGGTGTGGAGATGGTGTGGAGCTGCTGGACATGAGCACCTGCTCCTGGAGTTCTTCACGCTGCTTCCTCGTTTCCTCCAAAGCTTTAGCGATCTCCACACTCACCGTGTGCCTGCTGCTCAGCTCGGTCTGTCTCACACACACACACACACACACACACACACACACACACACACACACACAGTTTTAGCCTGCTGTCTGTCTGTGTGTGTGTGTGTGTGTGTGTGTGTGTGTGTGTGTCTCACTCTGGCATGTTCCAGCTCTGCTGTCAGCTTTTCCAAACATCTCTCCATCTCAGCCCTGCTCGTCAGCATACAGGCCTTCTCATCTCCCCACACCCGCTACACACACACACACACACACACACGGAGAGAGTGCACGAAGTAAGAGACAGATTCAGGGTTCAGATAAATATTTCATCACCAGCTATACAGATGCCTCCACACACACACACACACACACACACACACACACACACACACACCCTGCTGTCCTGGTGCGCTCTGATCTCCGTGTCTCTCTCCTGTTGGAGAGAGAGCAGCTCCTCCTCCATCTTTGCCACCTTCTCCAGCCCCCTCTGTCTCTGGGTGGAGACCTGATGCTGTAACCTCTCCCTCTCCTCCTCCCACTCCACCTGCTGCAGGAGCCAAGGGCAAAGGTCACCGCATGCGCACCACTACACACTTAGGCACAGATATACAAGAACTTCACATTTTCAAAAATAGTCTACAGGGTCGTGAAGGTTGTGATGGCGTAACGCAGGTGAAGGATGCCGTGAGCAGCCGTCGTGTTTAGCACGGTCGTCTGGGAAACTCCCTCCACCTGTGGCGGGATCTGTCTGGCTTACCAGTCTGTTCCTATGGGCCTCACCCTCCACCACCTGCTGCTCCAAACTCGCCAGCTTGTGGGCGGAGTCAGCGAGCCCCTGCTCCAGCTTGTGGGCGGAGTCGGCGAGCCTCTGCTCCAGCTCGGCTATCTGAGACGAAGTGCACAGCAGTGTGAGCATGCAGGGCTCCTCGAGGTCGGGTCAGGGGTCAGGGGTCAGGGGTCAGAGCGGGCATGACCTCACCTGCGTGTCCGTCCTCTCCCTGTAGGATTTGGATGAGTCGTCTTTGTGTCTCAGCAGCGTCTGGAGCTCAAACAAGCTGGTGTTCTGCTTGGAAATGTGACACGCAAACATGCAGGTATAGGTCATGTAGTCGGTGCAAACGCTACACACCAACAGCCTGAGGTCATGTAGTCGGTGCAAACGCTACACACCAACAGCCTGAGGTCATGTAGTCGGTGCAAACGCTACACACCAACAGCCTGAGGTCATGTAGTCAGTGCAAACGCTACACACCAACAGCCTGAGGTCATGTAGTCAGTGCAAACGCTACACACCAACAGCCTGAGGTCATGTAGTCAGTGCAACCGCTACACACCAACAGCCTGAGGTCATGTAGTCAGTGCAAACGCTACACACCAACAGCCTGAGGTCATGTAGTCAGTGCAAACGCTACACACCAACAGCCTGAGGTCATGTAGTCAGTGCAAACGCTACACACCAACAGCCTGAGGTCATGTAGTCAGTGCAAACGCTACACACCAACAGCCTGAGGTCATGTAGTCAGTGCAAACGCTACACACCAACATCCTGAGGTCATGTAGTCAGTGCAAACGCTACACACCAACAGCCTGAGGTCATGTAGTCAGTGCAAACGCTACACACCAACAGCCTGAGGTCATGTAGTCAGTGCAAACGCTACACACCAACAGCCTGAGGTCATGTAGTCAGTGCAAACGCTACACACCAACAGCCTGAGGTCATGTAGTCAGTGCAAACGCTACACACCAACAGCCTGAGGTCATGTAGTCAGTGCAAACGCTACACACCAACAGCCTGAGGTCATGTAGTCAGTGCAAACGCTACACACCAACATCCTGAGGTCATGTAGTCAGTGCAAACGCTACACACCAACAGCCTGAGGTCATGTAGTCAGTGCAAACGCTACACACCAACAGCCTGAGGTCATGTAGTCAGTGCAAACGCTACACACCAACAGCCTGAGGTCATGTAGGCAGTCAAACGCTACACACCAACAGCCTGAGGTCATGTAGTCAGTGCAAACGCTACACACCAACAGCCTGAGGTCATGTAGTCAGTGCAAACGCTACACACCAACAGCCTGAGGTCATGTAGTCAGTGCAAACGCTACACACCAACAGCCTGAGGTCATGTAGTCAGTGCAAACGCTACACACCAACAGCCTGAGGTCATGTAGTCAGTGTAAACCCTACACACCAACAGCCTGAGGTCATGTAGTCAGTGCAAACGCTACACACCAACAGCCTAAGAAGCACCTTAAGATGAACAAGTAGATGAGTGACAGGTCACCTGTGTCTGGAGGGAGCTCACTGCTGCTCTGTGATTGGTTCGCTCTTCTTCGAGCTCCGCCCCCACCTCCTGTAACCTCTGCTCCAGTGAGGACTTCTACACACACACACACACACACACACACACACACACACACACACACACACACACACATGCAAATGTCACTCAACAACAGCAATGTCTTTAGAAGGAAAAATGAAAAAAGCAAATGAACAAATAAAAGATAAAACTACAGAAAACCTGAACGCATGAAAGAGAAGAGAAGAGTGTGAAGCCAGAGTGACAGGTCACCTGTGTCTGGAGGCAGCTCACTGCTGCTCTGTGATTGGTTCGCTCTTCTACAAACTCCGCCCTTACTTCCTCTAAACTCTGCTCCAGTGAGGACTTCTACACACACACAAACACATACACATGACACAAACATGAGCTGCGTTTTCAGTATTACAGCATGTGTGTGTGTGTGTGTGTGTGTGTGTGTGCGCACTCTTCACACCTCCTTGAGCAGTTCGTTTAAGTGCTCATCCTGAGAGAGGTTGGCCTCCAGTCTCCGCTCCAGAGAGCGGGCTTTCTCCTGCAGACTGGCCAATAGCCGCTCTCGCTCCTCCTCCGTCACTGCAGCCTAACCAATCACACGACTCCATCTGTAGTCATACTCAACCTGACAAATTCACTTCACCATGTAATAGAGTTGCTATAAGTCACCCGATCAGGAGAGCCACTAGTCCAATGTTAGGGGGCGGGGCTAACACACCTTACTCTTGTGCTATAAGTGGGTGGGGCTAAGCTGTAAGGGGGCGGGGCTAACACACCTTACTCTTGTGCAGTAAGGGGGCGGGGCGAAGCTATAAGGGGGCGGGGCTAACACACCTTACTCTTGTGCTATAAGTGGGTGGGGCTAAGCTGTAAGGGGGCAGGGCTAACACACCTTACTCTTGTGCTGTAAGGGGGCGGGGCGAAGCTATAAGGGGGCGGGGCTAACACACCTTACTCTTGTGCTGTAAGGGGGCGGGATGAAGCTATAAGGGGGCGGGGCTAACACACCTTACTCTTGTGCTGTAAGGGGGCGGGGCGAAGCTATAAGGGGGCGGGGCTAACACACCTTACTCTTGTGCTGTAAGGGGGCGGGGCGAAGCTATAAGGGGGCGGGGCTAACACACCTTACTCTTGTGCTGTTCATGCTGCAGTTTCAGCTCAATGTGCTCAGCCTGCAGGGAGTCCAAGGACTTCTGTACAGATCTGGCAACACTCTGTGCCTGTACACACACACACACACACACAGACACACACAGACACACACATACACACACAGACACACACACACACACACACAGACACACACACACACACACACACACACACACACACACACACATACTGTGTAATTAAAACTTTATTAACATAACTGTTATGTTAACCTCTAAAGCCCAGTAAATACAACAGTACAGAATAACTGAACAGTGCTGGTGTTCAGTTAAGCTGGCCATCACATTGCCTTTCTGAGCCAGACCACAGCTCAGGGAGGTGTGTGTGTGTGTGTGTGTGTGTGTGTGTTCACCTTCTGGAAGTCCTCGGACACCTGCTGGATGAGTTGCTGGAGCTCCTGCTCTCTCGTCTCCAGATCTGAAACCCTCCTGTCTGCCTCCTCCTTCACAGCCAGCAGCTCATCTCTGAGAGACAGAGGGAGAGAGAGACAGAGGGAGAGAGAGACAGGGGGAGAGAGACAGAGGGAGAGAGAGACAGAGGGAGAGAGAGACAGGGGGAGAGAGAGAGAGAGAGAGGGGGAGAGAGAGACAGGGGGAGAGAGAGACAGAGGGAGAGAGAGACAGAGGGAGAGATTCAATGATGATTATAATGATGATAATGATGGCAGTAGTGTGTGTGATGACGGCAGTAGTGTGTGTGATGACGGCAGTAGTGTGTGTGTGATGACGGCAGTAGTGTGTGTGTGATGACGGCAGTAGTGTGTGTGATGAGTGTGTGTGTGATGATGGCAGTAGTGTGTGTATGATGACGGCAGTAGTGTGTGTGATGACGGCAGTAGTGTGTGTGATGACGGCAGTAGTGTGTGTGATGACGGCAGTAGTGTGTGTGATGACGGCAGTAGTGTGTGTGATGACGGCAGTAGTGTGTGTGATGATGGCAGTAGTGTGTGTGATGACGGCAGTAGTGTGTGTGTGATGACGGCAGTAGTGTGTGTGATGATGGCAGTAGTGTGTGATGACGGCAGTAGTGTGTGTGTGTGTGTGTGTGATGACGGCAGTAGTGTGTGTGATGACGGCAGTAGTGTGTGTGATGACGGCAGTAGTGTGTGTGATGACGGCAGTAGTGTGTGTGTGATGACGGCAGTAGTGTGTGTGATGACGGCAGTAGTGTGTGTGATGACGGCAGTAGTGTGTGTGATGACGGCAGTAGTGTGTGTGATGACGGCAGTAGTGTGTGATGACGGCAGTAGTGTGTGTGATGACGGCAGTAGTGTGTGTGACGGCAGTAGTAGTGTGTGTGTGATGACGGCAGTAGTGTGTGTGATGACGGCAGTTGTGTGTGTGATGAGGTAGTGTGTGTGTGATGACGGCAGTAGTGTGTGTGATGACAGCAGTAGTGTGTGTGTGTGATGAGGGCAGTAGTGTGTGTGATGACGGCAGTAGTGTGTGTGTGATGACGACAGTAGTGTGTGTGATGACGACAGTAGTGTGTGTGATGACGACAGTAGTGTGTGTGATGAGTAGTGTGTGTGTGCTGATGGAGTGTGTGTGATGACGACAGTAGTGTGTGTGATGACGACAGTAGTGTGTGTGATGACGGCAGTAGTGTGTGTGATGACGGTAGTGTGTGTGTGTGTGTGATGACGGCAGTAGTGTGTGATGACGACAGTGTGTGTGTGATGACGACAGTAGTGTGTGTGATGACGACAGTAGTGTGTGTGATGACGGCAGTAGTGTGACGGCAGTAGTGTGTGATGACGGCAGTAGTGTGTGTGATGACGGCAGTAGTGTGTGTGATGATGGCAGTAGTGTGTGTGATGACGGCAGTAGTGTGTGTGATGACGACAGTAGTGTGTGTGATGACGGCAGTCATGGTTACCTGTGGGCCCGGAGCTCCTCGTGTTCCTCCCCGAGCTCGTACAGCTTGTCCTGGGTCTGAGACAGCTCACGCCGGGTCGCATTCAGCTCCTCCCCTCTCTGCTTCAGCTCACGCTCACGCTGTGACAGAAGCTCCTCCTTCCGCAAGAGCTGGAGGACAAATAAAGAGGTCCAATCAGAAGGAACCGGGAGGTCCGGGCAGAGGGAACCAATCCAGCACACCAGGCTGGGTTGAGGAGCGCTGCCTCTGAGCTGCATCAGCCTGCCGCGCTATTACGCAGTAATACGTAAGGATGATCTATTCAAGCATAAACCTTCTCTACCGTAGAATGTGGCTCCCTAACAGGACCAAATGTGTCCACACCAGCATTCACTAATCATGTTACTACACACACACACACACACACATACACGTGTACCATTCAGATAGACACCCTAGGGTAGAATAGATGTGGTGTACTGTAGATGTGTAGCTCTCACCATGTGTTTGACTTTAGCTAGTTCCTGTATCTGGAAGCCCTCGAGTTCGTCCTGCTCATCTCTCTTCTGGAACAGATTCAGGCTCTGCTCCAGGCGTGCAGTTAACGAGGTCTTCTCCTGAGAGAGACAGACAGACAGACAGACAGACAGACAGACAGACAGAATGAGTATACCCAAGTTGAAGCAAACATGATCTTATCCCACATTTCATAATGACATTTCATGAAGAAACTTCAGACTCATCACAGAGAACTGCACACCCAGTGCATGTAGCTGTAATCCTGCACACAGTCATCAGAGATGAGAGTAAAGACTTTACCTGCTCCAAAACTGCCATCTTTTCTCTCCATTCCTGCAAAAGAAAGGGAAATCAATCCAGGTTCTGCTACGAGCGGCAAATCCAAGCACCACCCAACCTGGTAACCTGAGGCAGTGACGGGAGTTCTCCATCTGACTCTAATGGATTATTAACTGTGATGGTATCCACCTGATCCTTCTTCTCCAGTGCTAAGGCCATGCCTTCCGCCATCTTGGCTCTGCTGGCCTGGAAGCTCTCGTTCTGTTCCTGCAGCTTCCGCATGGATGCTGAAGAGAGACGGCACAACGAAGGGGAAGACAGCCGTGAGCAGTCTCACACCACGAAGGGGAAGACAGCCGTGAGCAGTCTCACACCACGAAGGGGAAGACAGCCGTGAGCAGTCTCACACCACGAAGGGGGAAGACAGCCGTGAGCAGTCTCACACCACGGGGAAGGGAAGACAGCCGTGAGCAGTCTCACACCAGTCTCACACCACGAAGGGAAGACAGAGCAGGGGAAGACAGCCGTGAGCAGTCTCACACCACGAAGGGGAAGACAGCCGTGAGCAGTCTCACACCACGGGGGGAAGACAGCCGTGAGCAGTCTCACACCACGAAGGGGAAGACAGTCAGTCTCACACCACGAAGGGGAAGACAGCCGTGAGCAGTCTCACACCACGAAGGGGAAGACAGCCGTGAGACAGCCGTGAGCAGTCTCACACCACGGCGGGAAGACAGCCGTGGGCAGTCTCACACCACGAAGGGGGAAGACAGCCGTGAGCAGTCTCACACCACGAAGGGGAAGACAGCCGTGAGCAGTCTCACACCACGAGGGAAGACAGCCGTGAGTCTCTCACACCACGGGGGAAGACGGCCGTGAGCAGTCTCACACCACGAAGGGGAAGACAGCCGTGAGCAGTCTCACACCACGAAAGGGGAAGACAGCCGTGAGCAGTCTCACACCACGAAGGGGGAAGACAGCCGTGAGCAGTCTCACACCACGAAGGGGAAGACAGCCGTGAGCAGTCTCACACCACGAAGGGGAAGACAGCCGTGAGCAGTCTCACACCACGAAGGGGAAGACAGCCGTGGGCAGTCTCACACCACGAAGGGGAAGACAGCCGTGGGCAGTCTCACACCAAGGGGAAGACAGCCGTGGGCAGTCTCACACCACGAAGGGGAAGACAGCCGTGGGCAGTCTCACACCACGAAGGGGAAGACAGCCGTGGGCAGTCTCACACTCACACCGTTAACGCCTCGCAATGAATCTGAACGCAGGAATGGCCACGTGGAAATAAACAAAACAAAATGAAAATGACATTAACGTGGTTACATGCAGCGGCAAAAGAAGATGTTAGCATGAAACCCAGAGGGCCAGCACCATTTACCAAACACGGGCTCATCGAAACTGAAAAAATAATAAAGATCTAATAAAAAATATAATGGCACTGGAGATGATGAGTGGATCATGTGTCCCATTGCAGTGCAGAACACCTCTGATGTAAGATACTGGATATGACGAACATGTGGTTGAAAATGGTGCACTGCCCCTCTAAAGATAAATGAATTAATCTGAGGAAGATTTGAAGAGCGTTAGTAGATTAACTTTAAGTGCACTTTTCTTAGACCACTCACTCTCGACGTTCATCTGGAAGAGATTAGAACACTGAAAGAACTGAAACACAAGGGCTGATTAATTCTGGATTGAGGTCCCATTGGCAGAGCAGCATGGCGGAGGGTTAATCTGAACACTGTGTTTCATTCGTTATTCCGGTCCTGCAGGGCAGAGGGGCCCAGCGGAGGAGGGCGGGGCCTCTGCTTGGGGGTGGGGCTTTGAGGATGGGTAGCGTGGGGGGGGGCAGCAGACAGAAGCCTTGAATGAACGAATGCAGAGGAATGCAGAGGAGCAGAGAGGGAACCGCGAGGAGGAGGCGGGTACGTACAATCCTGATGCTTCTCTAATGCAGTCTCAAGCTTCTCCTTGGTCTTCTGCATTAGCCCAAGCTGTTCAGCGTAGTCTAGGTTTGGAGGTATGGGGTGCAAACACACACACACACACACACACACACACACACACACACACACACGCACGCACGCACGCACACAAAGACCAACGTGGGAAGAGGCAGAGGAGGATGTGGGTCCACAGTTAGGAGGGAGTGACAACATGAAACAGGAGGGAGAAAACTAAAGGATAAAAATGGCTGAGAAGAGCAGTAGATGAAGGGAGCGTCCAGGTGATGTTCTGACATGGGAGAAGCACGCCAGCCAGCAGGACGTCCAGCTACCCCTCCAGGCGCTTTCCAGAAGCATCCGTGTAACAGGACCGGGACCAGAGGCTGCTGGGATCATTATTAAAGCCAGGTGTCCTCTTACAACAGCTGAGCTGTACGGGCCCGGGGGGGTGACCGAGTGCTTCGTATGAAAGCACTTGGTTACGTTTTTATTGGCATAGGAAAAACCTTCAGTGGTCAACGCATGAACATGAGATGCGCACTAACAGTAAAACACATAAAACACCCCTCAAATACAGGGCTAAATGCGTCACTGGGAGTACGACTAGGACTGAACTCTGTTTATCTCGTCTCCTCTATCTCTCCTTCGTTAATATTATATGTCCAAGGTGTGCATGATATCTAATGTGTGTGGGTGTACATACGCGAGTCAAGAACATGTGTGTGGTGTATGTGTACGTGTTTGTACACATATGTGTGTGCGTGTGAGAGAGAGACAGAGAGAGACGAGCCTATGTGTGGTGTGTGTGTGTGTGTGTGTGTGTGTGAGAGAGAGAGACAGAGAGAGAGACGAGCCTGTGCTCACCTGAGAGTTTGGCCTCCAGCTTTCGGATCTGATCATTCCTGCGTAGGATCTGTGAGGAGAGATCGTCTCTGGAGCTGCTTCCATCAGACGCCTGGCAGCACAAGAACACACACACAGAGAGGCGAGCGCAGCCTTAGATCAGTCCAACACACACACAGAGGCGAGCGCGGCCTTCGATCAGTCCAACACACACACAGAGAGGCGAGCGCGGCCTTAGATCAGTCCAACACACACACAGAGGCGAGCGCAGCCTTAGATCAATCCAACACACCCAAGAGCAGTCTGAATAACACACGAGGACGAGACACCCACCTGGTTCATGCACCTTACTCTACTGTGTTTTTTGGAGACATGCAACATCACACAGATTCTACATAATTCAGGCTCCATGTGTGAGATAGGCTGGCCAATAAAAGTGATTCTGATTTACTAATAATGCTGCAGTAGAAAGTCTGTGAATCAAGAAATCAGCATTGACCCAGAGTACCGTGCACCCTCCTGGCTTCAGTTCAGCCCTGCTGCACCTGTGAGCTCTGTCTGCTCTGGGTACTTAGGGCCTGTGTGAACTACAAGCTATGCTTTGACACACGACATTGTGTCTGTGTGCGTGTGTGTGCACTGTATAAAATAAAAATGACAGGAGTGACACATTGTGTAATTTTGAGGATAAAGAAACCCATCCTCTTTATTGGTCCTTCTAGGTGGGTGTGTTTTGACAAATATAATGAACACCAGTTCAGGTGAACACAACTTTCCCCTGTCTACTGTAGGCTGTTGTGAACCATGTTAGTCCTAGCCCCTCTGAACACCAAAAGTCAGGCATAACTGACAAGACAGTCCGACAAGAGACATTATCAAGTCTGCAACATCCCAAACCAGAAGAATGATCTCACCACTGTAGACTCAGAGGTCCCAAAAGGAAGCAGTTGTGTGTCAGTGTGTGTAGGAGGGGAGCCGAGAGAGGTGTACTCACAAAGTCATCCCCAGAGTCCGCTCCTACAGACGTGATGGACTCTTTGCTCATGGACCGGGGAATGCGTCCGGACCGCGGGGCCGTGGCCGCTTCATCCGCTATCTTCTTCTTCAGCTTCTTAAACATCCCTGCTGTATACTGACGACCAAGAAAAGTGTCGACTTCGTCACTTCAGACGCCTCTGGTGGATTACGTACTTTAAAACATTTCTCAACGTTAATCACACTTGAGTTTCCCTACTATTCTGCTGTCGGTATAATTTTCCCGGTGAGGTGCGGGGCTGACGGGAGAACACGTCCGCCACACTCGCCCTTACGGCGGCTCTCGTGCTGTGACCCTGCCCCTGGAGCTTATGCCAGTTAAATGTAAGATAGCTAAACATCCACTGTTGATAACTAAACTCGGAATATGGCCTTGCTTAACACGAACAGTTCCGCCTTAAACGACAACAACAACTTTGTTTATAACGTTTAAACCGTGCTTGAGATGGCCAATGCTAATGTTTACTTCACGTAGCTAAAGAGGTTGCCAGCTAACAGTATAAATACATCCAGTCTCGGATCTGAACGGCAGCTCAGCCAACTCTAACGATATTGTCAGTGCCATGTCGAAACTGAAAACGTCTCCAGGCCGTGAGGGAGTCCGCTAAGCTGGCCAACAGGGCGCGAGCAGCGTCTTTGAGGGCTAGCTGGTTATCCCGGGTTAACGTCCCTGGCGCAGACCAGCGCCGCGCGACATGGACAACTTACCTGCTCCAGAACGTCAACTGACAACGACGGAACTAACAATCATAGTTTTGTTTTTCTTTCAAATTGTATAGTGATCCGAGATCATCTTCGTGTGTTCCCCGTCGGTGTTTACGTGTACGCTGACTGTATTTTGTCGAGCTAGTGTTCGTGCTAGCTAGCGAGCCAACGTCACCACGTAACCTCCCCCCAGTCAGCAGATGCGTCGTGACGTTTCGGAGGCGCCGGCGCCGCCTTCGCGGGATCTCATTGGTCAGCGTCAAGACTCGAGGAGGCTGATTTGCGCTTCTTACTGCCAATCACAATGTCACGCTATGCATCGCGGCAGACTCGGATGATTCTTTGTCCACGTCCGTCAATTGTTCCGATTAATCGGCGCGGCGCAAAGATCGGTGTGTAGATGCTTGTAATGTTTTAGTGTTTCCATTTAGAAAAGCCGTTCAGCTCCCGAGTAGACTCGCATTGCACGTGCCTATAAAGACACCGTAAAACATAAAACTAAATAAAAAAAGGGTAAGGGGGACAAAGTTTTTTTTATCCACACAGAGTTACAATGGCAACCTCTGCTGGTTAAACAAATAAATGCAGTGTGCATAATCACCAATGACAAATCCAACGCTCTTTACTCGCCATTATACTGCCGCATTATACTTTCAGTTTTTCTTTCAACACAGAAGAACGAGAAATTAACGAGAACGCTCAGATGGGACCTTTGTAAATGGAGACACACGTGACCTGGAGTATAATAAACATATATTATTGACGTTCGCCTCTAGTCGATGTCTACTGGGTAATGGTGTTACAGTAAACGCACTGTCTGTAGTGGTACACAGTCAAGCCTACAGATGGCGCTAAATATCTTACTTTTAACCCAAGAGACGATGCAATTAATGAAGACTTTTATATTGTCTTGGCAAAGGGATCCTGCACAAAATCCTGCATACGGTCAATGTGACACGGGTGTTTTGGAAAATAACGTTTATTTGTAATATTATTAAAGAATCATTAGTGCACTGTATGTGATGGAGATATGAAGATGATGAACAACGTTCTCTGATTGGTTTAATCTCTGAGACTACATGAAGCGCCCTTGTGTATACGGACATTTAAACCCTTTAAGAAGCAACGCAGCAGTAGCTAATGAGTATATTCAAACACAAAGTGTTCTTCGAGAAAATGGAAGCTTCAGACAGCACGTAATCTTGCTCTTGGTCACATTAATCTTCCTTGAGTATGATAATAAACAAAAAGGTTAAGTATTCGATTTTAGAATTCCGTGGTTAAAACTGAAATTTGCTTAATTGTACATTAAGCTTAATTGTACATTAATAAGAAGACATTAGACACACAGGCATGAACTACATATCAAATATAGATCTTACGTGAAGAAAAAAGCTGACGGGCTAAAAGCAGGCCCAATTAAGTAAGACGCCATTAAAAGTAATTATATAGTATTATTGTTCTTTGTGTACATTTTTCGAGATAGAAACATATATAATGTTAGCTTCGATTTTGAAAGTAAACCCACATAAGAATATGCCACCCACATTATGCGTTACTACTACACTACACAAGCTTTATGTGATTCTGGAGTTACAGCTAAGCGAGATTTAGACTATCTGTCATATGAAAGGACCTAGCGTTTGACTTTGCGTCACAACGCAGTATCGATTGGCCAATCAGACGGGTCACCGATACTACAGCGAGGAGAATTTTTACCGCAGCAGTGAACCGATCCTCTCCGCCGATTGGATAAGTATTCTGCCTGTCTGTTACACATCCTTATTACGACAGGTCGGTGTGGACCAAACACCTTGCGGTAGATTTATAGCCATTGAGAAAAAAAGACTTCTTTCTCCTGGACATGGTGGAGTAGGTGGCATCTGAACGGACAAGGTTTGGCAAACCAACTGGATTTGGAATAACCCAATGGAAATTGGAGGACAAAAGCCCGTCGAAGCAGCCCTGTTTGAGGAGGTTTTCGTGGAGCGTTGAGATGATCATGTGGTGGATTGTCCTAATGATGTTTACATCTTCAGCTTTCCCATTCATCGTGTTTGTCTGCGTTGGTTTATCTGATGCGGCTCCTGGCGTTAATTCACACGATGCGGTACCTGTACTAAGAAAACCTCGCGGAATAGCCGCGGAATCTTCAGGATATCTAAACGTAACCGTTAACGGGGTTCCCGAGCCCCGTGAGGGTGTTGTCGCATTACCCGGGTTAACACCAGCGCCAACAATTGCTTCTACCAGCAAAACCATTCGCCCCGATGCGCCGAGAGTCACCAGCATCGAGCCCCCTACAACAGACCCGGCCACGCCACACATGAAGCCCGTCGACATAGTGAGGGGAGAGGCTGCCGTGTTCAGCAGGCGAACGCCAGTTGACGACGCGACAATGTCTGCCCAGCCATTGTCAAAAAGACTCCAGACCACAGTGTCCGATAAGGCTCAGAAAGCAGGCGTTCTGCCAGAGGTTATTACAACCTCCGATGATTCCCAAGGTAAGTGTGATTGGACTGTGAACTGCATTCATCACGCAGTCTGCACGTCTGCACGCGAGCGTGTTTCTTTTGTGATGCGATCTCATTGTTTTTACGATCGTCTTGTCATTCTGCCTATGTAGGCTAATAGGACGGCGGCAGGCCTGCGCTGTCGGCATCGGGAGCAGGATTATAACGGTGCCCAGGCTGATTTAATTGATACGTGGTCATTGTGGGTCTTTAATAACTCACAGCATTCGTGAAGGCCTTAGTTCACCTGCCCGTCGCGTGCACAGGTGCCTGTCACCTGGACCACAGAGTTGCAGCAGCTCGCGGACATGTTGCCTATTGAAGTATCGATTGATGTTACATTGTTATACACAGGGGCTTCGTGTGTAGTTACGCATTGCATGAGTTGGCCGTTTCGTTCCTTTAGTCTTTAAAATGAACATTTTTTAGTAGCTTACACTGAGCCCGTCTCTGCCGATTGCCTCACAAGAAGCTTGGCGTGGCAGATTGTTAACTGTTACTCATAAAACAACAATAATAAGCATTTATTTATGTAATCTGTGACGTTCAGGAAGTACTGTGACACAGAAGTAACAAAAACGGAAAGATACAGCACAATTGATAAAGTTTATTGAGTTAAGGTTCAGGGCATTGGACATGGATGGAGTGCAAAGATCAGGGCTTTTACATGCAGAACGCTAGCAAAAGGTGGTGAGTGACTCCTGCTCTCCTCCCCCTGGAGCAGGTGCAGGAGGAGGCTAGCCTTAGGCACACCACCCTCATCCACCCGCAGCCTGACTGGTCTTGGAACAGCCTCGGGGTGGTGGTGGTGGGGGTCGGGGGTGTTTGGGAGAGGCATTACAGCTGAACAGTTCCATGACCCACAACCCTGACCAGGGATTCCACTGCTATTGTCCCTGTGGTATGAGGTCATAATCTGGAGACAATGGCAGTAAAAGGCCCCAGGCCTTCTGTGAGCATCACACGGGCAAGCTCTTCCTGCAGGTGCTTTTAGCAAATCAGCAAAGTGAAGTGAGTTGCCCTCGGTTACATGAAGATTTCATGCATGTGCAGAGAGGCAGGTGTTGGATGTCAGGGTCAGCGGTGTTGTCAGGGAAAACAGCCCCCCCCCTCGCACCTGAGAAACCATGTGACTCCAGTAGTGTCCAGTGACAGCATCTCACATTCCCACTGCTGAGATGATTCACAGTGCCAGAGTTTGGCTCAGCTCAAACGTTTCTGTGGCATTTCCATATTTCCATGACACAGCTAGTCTCAGAATGACTAGACAAATAATGATTTTGTGTTTATCTTATATATGGAAAGCCTATAGCACGATTTACCTCCCTGTACTCCCCACAGACGGTGTGTGTCTGTGTGTATTTGAGAATAAAATTGCCTTGATGAGGGCGTGTGTGTTGTGCAATATGTCACAACCCTCCCATCTTGCCCGATGGTCTTTTCCATAGTCGTATACTGAAGCCACGACCGTGGGGTCCTACCCTCTGCTACGCGCTGGACATGTCCCCCTTACCCTTGTCCCCCTTACCCTCGCCCTCGTCCTCGCCCAAACCCACGTGGGCCATGGCCGCAAATTCTCAATCCAAATTCTTTTTTTCACGTTCACGACTAAATCTTCACCGGAGGCCATTCCACATTTAGTTGCTTTGTTTTGCAAATAAGCTGGATGACTGCGTGATGGACTGACCACGGACATGGTGGGCTGATCGTGGACTTGACTGGCTGACCGCAGACGCAGGGCTGACCGCAGACGCAGGGCTGACCTTGGCGCTGTGACATGGGACTGGCCTCCTCTGTCCTGCCTCCCAGTGGTTCTGCTTGGTTCCGAGGAAGAGGAGCCCCATTCTCATATGCTAACCTCGCTTGTGTGCATGTGTTTAAGTTGTCAGATGAGATGTGTGTGTGTGTTTGTGTGTGTGTTTAGTGGGGTTGTAAGCAGCTTATCTGGGCCCTCGCTACCCCGTGGGCCCAGGAGGTGTTTATTCAGACTCTCTCCGTCTGCATGTGGTGCAGTGACCTAATGATCGCGCATACAAATGACACGATTCACGTCCGGCTGGCGCTCAGTCTGGTGAGCCATCGCATTGAGTCTGGAGAATTGCATTGTGGGAAACCTAAAGGTCTTGTTATTGATCATGAGCAGCAGGAAGATGGAGCTTGGCTGCGTTCGTGCAGTCCTTCCTGTGCTTGTCGTGTGGCAGAAGGGCACGATGATGTTCATCTTAATTATGTCTGATAGTCTGGTAAGGCATGTGGAGGATTGTGCGCTGCTGGTCCTGCATTAGGAGACGCGTGAGTGGATCCCTGCAGTAATGGATCTGAGTGTTCAGGGATCCATGTGCAGGATTTAGGGGAGCAGAATTAAATGGGTCCCAGACTCCTTCACTGCTGTTGTGGGTTTGTACTTCTCACTACGTCAGCATTGTTGTGGTGTGGCGGACGAACCGTGCTGATGTTCACACGCTGCTTAGGATGCAGTCTGCACCTCCAGCCCAGAGGGCGGGGCGTCTCCGGGGGAACGGGTGGGCGTCGCCGCCAGATCCTCACCTCGTTTGGCTGTCTCCTGAATACTAAAGGCTCCCTGCATTCTGCGGGGAAATCTGTCCTGTTAAATCAATGAGCCCTCAGACACGCAGGCACCTGAGGCCGATCACCAGTCACCTCCACCAGCAGGGCGGACGGACCTTCCACCCAGTGCAGACCTACTGGGAGAAGAGCCCACCGAACCCAGAGCAGTGGTGTGGTGATGCTGCGGTGATGGGTTAGACCGTGCCCTCTGCCCTCTGACCTCTGCCCTTGTTCCACACAGACATATAGGCTCTGATTCTGTACATCATTACACAGGAACCCTCGTGTGGTGGAGCGTAGCGTTGAGGTTCACGTAGGGAGGTGGCACCGACCGCGTTCTCTGCTCATGTTGCGTCTTTATTAAACACGTGGCGAGCTGCTTACTTGCTTCCCAAGATGCACTGCTGCAAGAATGTCCAGCAGTCTAGCTCTGCTCCTGCACCAGTGCTGTGTGTTACCCCTCACGCTGATCACGCTGGCTGTTCTGTTCTCTCCCTCCCTCCCTCTTCCACAGAGCTAGTGTGTAACTGCAGTGCTGAGGGTGTATTGAACCCAGACGACTGTGACCGAGACACGGGCCAGTGTGTGTGTATGGGGGGCTACACGGGACTCCAGTGCGAGGAGTGTGAGGAAGACCACCACACAAACGGCACCAGCGGCTGCCAGCCCTGCGTCTGCGACTCCTTCGGCTCTGTCAGTCCCCGCTGTGACAGGTGAGAAGCACCATGGGAAATGTAGTTCTTTTTTAATTATGTTAATTATTTGTATTTAAAGGAGGACATTTTCAACAGGTCTTCTTCCTGGCTGGGTTTTACACTGATGACTGATGTTTAGACTGATATTTGTCTGGCTTACTGTTTCTCTCTCTGTTTCTGTCTCTTTTCCTCCAACACACACATACACACACACAAATTATTATCTTGACCTTGTTGTAATTCCATCACAGAGTGGACTCATGAATCATGAATTCTTGAAATGATTTCCGAGAATGTAATTAAAGTCCCAGGGAAGCAAAATCTCTATTTTCTTTCTGCTTTTGTTCATCTTGACACACAATGTACACATACAGATTGTGTTGTGTGAATCCAAAGACCAGCACAATGCTCATTTATCCAGGATTTCCTTATGGACTCTCAGCAGAACTATTTTCTGTCCCCATGGTGGCTTTATAGTTGCGTCTACTTCAGGTGAAGTTTACAGCACTAGACTAATGCAGTCTGCGATGTAAAAAGTCCACTGAATGTGATTCAGTTCACCAAGCAGAGACAATAAGACAACGACTCTGTCCTTAGACGCAGAATGAACCACTGACAGATAGGAGTGGTGTCACCTGTCTCAGCTTCTACAGAGGTCTGGTCTATAATTTCACCAAAACCAAAACCAGCTTTGGAAACTGAATCTTGTGCTTTTAATGGATCCAGTGATCAGAGACGTTGGTGCTTCCTGCCCCTTGTGCTTCTGGGCTTGATCTGCCTCCTGAAGATGAAGACTGTGGTCATCAGGATGAATCTTCTCCTTTACAAGCTGCTGCTCTTCAGACGCCCTGAGGGTGTCGTACAGAGCAGCTGCCGCTCTTCAGACGCTCTGAGGGTGTCATACAGAGCAGCTGCCGCTCTTCAGACGCCCTGAGGGTGTCGTACAGAGCAGCTGCCGCTCTTCAGACGCTCTGAGGGTGTCATACAGAGCAGCTGCCTCTCCACTGTGAGCCTCTGAACACTCTGAATCTCTGGCCAGTTAGAAACATTCCACTGGTGTTGTGGTCCTTCCTCTGCCTTACAGCAACAGAGGTGATCTCATAGTTCCATTGCGGGAAATCACATGATTTGGATGATATATTTACAGGTATTAGTTTATTCTGAGAGAGATGGATGGATATTTGAGAAGTTGTGGTGATATTTATACAGTAAACAGATTCTGTAAGGAGCAAAGGACATTAGAGCTCAATGGAAAGTCTGTATTTATCACCTAAAAGTGTGTGTGTGTGGGTGTGTGTGGGTGGGGGCAGGGTGGATGTGTTGGGGTGTGTGTGTGTGTGTGTGGGGGCAGGGTGGATGTGTTGGGGTGTGTGTGTGGGTGGGGGCAGGGTGGATGTGTTGGGGTGTGTGTGTGGGTGGGGGCAGGGTGGATGTGTTGGGGTGTGTGTGTGGGTGGGGGCAGGGTGGATGTGTTGGGGTGTGTGTGGGTGGGGGCAGGGTGGATGTGTTGGGGTGTGTGTGTGGGTGGGGGCAGGGTGGATGTGTTGGGGTGTGTGTGTGTGTGGGTGGGGGCAGGGTGGATGTGTTGGGGTGTGTGTGGGTGGGGGCAGGGTGGATGTGTTGGGGTGTGCTCACTGTTGGACTGATCTCTAGAGGAGTGGAAATATGCTGATATGTGGGTGGCACATTGGTGGAGTGTGAGAGAGAATGAGAGCTACAGTACTACTGCTACCATATTCTGGTGTGACATGTCCTTCCTCATCAGTCATGCTGTCTGCTGGAGCTGCTGGTTGTAAGGAGGTCCGCATGTCTGACAGAAGCTTGGTGGCTGCTCCGTGCAGGTGCAAGACTGGGCGGAGCCTTGTGTGGACTGGGCGGAGCCTTGTGTGGACTGGGCGGTGCCTTGTGTGGACTGGGCGGTGCCTAATCGCAAAGATGCTCTGAGGGCAGCTGAACAGTATCTTACACGGCCATACAGAGAGGAGACGCTTCCTGCTTCCACGGTTGTCATGACTGCACAGGACATGGTGGAAAATGATGCTGGCATCTCCATGGTAGCAGAGAGAGAGATGGAGAGTAAGAGAGTGACTGAGAGGAAAAGGGGAGAGAAGGAGAGGAAGCATAAGAAAAGGAAATCAGTGTGGAAGAGACACACACACACACACATATACACAGCTCTAGTCATTGTGTAACACTGACCTAGTTACTATGCAGCTGATCTGCCTCAGGGTTTCTGAAACATTTATGAAGCTGCTACTTCTACACACACACGCACACACATACACACACACACACACACACACACACACACACACACACACAGACACACTACACACACACACACACACACACACACACACACACAGACAAACACACACACGCACAGACACACTACACGCACAAACACACACACACGCACAGACACTAAACACACTTACATACACACACACACACACACACACACACACACACTACACGCACAGACACTAAACACACTTACACCCCCACACACACACCTACACACAGGTGGTTTGGGTTTGTATGCTTCCTCAGTCACGCCAGCACATGAGAGTGGTTTATCAGTCAGGGTGTGCGCCTGCTATGGCTGTGTTAAGAGCCCTGGAGGTGATAATGCTAGATACTGTTCATAAACACACACACACACATACACACACACACAAGCTTTAGCCGGCCTGCTTAAGGGCATAAAAAGTTAGCATATCCACGAGGAAGCAGATAGCTATAATGAGGGTTGGTTGGGCGTGAATTGATCCGTATCTGTAATGCATACACCTGCTTCTCTGTTGTGTGTCAGGAGTGAAATGGCTGTTTAAGGACAGGCCTGGTTAGCGCACGGCTCTGTCAAGCCTGTGCTTAGAGCTGCATAATATACTGTTCATCATCCCACCATTGTTGGGAATATGCAAATGAGCCTTCTAACAAATCTCAGAGTTTTTCATTGGGTGCTGTGGTCATCCTGGCCAATCACAGATGTGTTCAGTGAGTGTTTACATACTGTAGGTTATGGCAGTCCAACAAGTGTAAATTATTTTAGCCAAATTAATGTGGGCTAAACTTCTAACCACACATAGGGGCTTCCTGAAGGTTTTCACATATTTACAGTTACATTACACTTCAGTATTTTGGAAGGTGGAAAGATTTGGCTATAAATCTCCAGGTGCAGTGTTTCTGTCCAGTACGATGACGTGTAGCTCAGGTAACCTCCAGGGTGTCCGCAAACTACGTCGTACTGACCGTCTGCCAAACATAAGTGTTGACTTGTTTTATTCCTGTGTTGAACAAGATGGATGAAATGATGTGGTTGCTACTAGAGTCTGTGTAAGCAGCACCATCATAGTGGTGGCTGGTGTGGAGAGAGGCTGTGTGAATTGTGGAATAGAATTATTGCAGATGTCATGATGGAACACTAACAAAACCTTATAAAGCAGTGAAAGAACCTCTAGAGTCTTATGAATGTTGAGAACTGTGGCGTTAATGTCACCACCCTTTGCATTCACTCAGCTCTTCCTATCTTGCTATTTTGAAATTGTTTTTCTTTTCTAAACTGCAAGTTTAATGTAAACAAGCAGGATGGTGGTGTCCGTATCGTCGGCCGTGTCCGTATCGTCGGCCGTGTCCGTATCGTCGGCCGTGTCCGTATCGTCGGCCGTGTCCGTATCGTTGGCCGTGTCGTTGGCCGTGTCCGTATCGTCGTATCGTTGGCCGTGTCCGTATCGTTGGCCGTGTCCGTATCGTTGGCCGTGTCCGTATCGTTGGCCGTATCGTTGGCCGTGTCCGTATCGTCGTATCGTTGGCCGTGTCCGTATCGTCGGCCGTGTCCGTATCGTCGGCCGTGTCCGTATCGTTGGCCGTGTCCGTATAGTCGGCCGTGTCCGTATAGTCGGCCGTGTCCGTATCGTTGGCCGTGTCCGTATCGTTGGCCGTGTCCGTATCGTTGGCCGTATCGTTGGCCGTGTCCGTATAGTCGGCCGTGTCCGTATCGTTGGCCGTGTCCGTATCGTTGGCCGTATCGTTGGCCGTGTCCGTATCGTCGTATCGTCGGCCGTGTCCGTATCGTCGGCCGTGTCCGTGTCGTCGGCCGTGTCCGTGTCGTCGGCCGTGTCCGTATCGTCGTATAAATGTCCGTGTCCGTATAAATCGACGTGTCCGTATCGTTGGCGTGTCCGTATGCGTGTCCGTATCGTCGTGTCCGTATCGTTGGCGTGTCGTATCGTTGGCCGTGTCCGTATCGTTGGCCGTGTCCGTATCGTTGTCCGTGTCGTCGGCCGTGTCCGTATCGTCGTATCGTCGGCCGTGTCCGTATCGTCGGCCGTGTCCGTATCCGTCGTGTCCGTGTCGTATAAATCCGCCCCGTCGCCGGCCGTGTCCGTATCGTCGGCCGTGTCCGTATCGTCGGCCGCTCCGTATCGCTGCGCTGCTGGGCTGAGGACTGAGGACTCCCATCACTGTTGATTGTGCGACTGCCTGGGTGGCTTCTGAGAACCCACAGCCAGTGTGTAATTCACCATGTGCTGTTTGGGTCTGTAGGCACAAAGTGTTGTGTGTGTCTGCAGCCACAGACGACACGCCGCAGTAAATGATGTGGTTCAGCTGGGTGGAGAGAGACGTTCTGTGCTTTAATGACTATAGTGTTGAATCAGGATGATGTTGACAGACCAATTGATCATTATCTGACCTTGATAGTCCAGTCAGTGTGTGTGTGTGTGTGTGTGTGTGTGTGTGTGTGAGGGTCCCTGCCCCTGTTCTTTGGCTCAGTGATGAATAGTAAGAAGGCAAGTTGAGTTTGTTTTAAGAAGCATGTTTAAAGCAACAAAACTGCTGTTGTTCTGAATGTTTACAAAAGTGCTACACATAACTAAATGAAAATATAAACACATATAACATCGGTACACAGGCCACACACACTCGTCATCCTCACACAAGGCCATTCACACAGCTAGCGCACTCAGAGCACTAATGTGTTTCATTAAGGCTTAACGGAGAAGCAGGCGCTGTGTGAGGGGAACACCCACACGAGAGAGCTGGTATCTCTCACAGAGAAGAACAGAGTAGATCTACAACCCCTGTTCTCTCTCTCTCCCTCTCTCTCTCTCTCTCTCTCTCTCCCTCTCTCTCCTGACAGGTCATATGTCACACCTCACTCTCATTCCCCCAGCATGCTCCATGCTCCTGAGCCATTACCATGGCAACCCTGCTATCGGTCTGCACACATCCACATATGCATACACTCACACACACACAAAAGCAACTGCCTGCACGGGCACACACACACACACACACACACACACACACAGTGTGCATGAATCCACTAATCCTCTGTAAGAAGGGAGGAGCTCTGTGTGCATCAGGGAAACTGTTTACTAATGTGGAAAGAGTCTCTCTGTCTGCCTGTCTGTCTCCCTCTCTCTCTCTGTCTCTCTCTCCTTTTCTTGCCCCATCTCTCTTTCTCCCTCCCTCCCTCTCTCCCTCGTTCTGTGCACCCCTCCTCTCTTTTTCTGTCAGTTGAACTCAAACATGCTTTACAGGTATAAATGTTACAAGTCACATTGTAAAAAGCAACTGAACACCTCACATCTCCCTCTCTCTCTCTCTCTCTCTCTCTCTCGCTCTGTGGGTGTCTGCAGTAGGTGATGTATAATTCGTGTGTGTGTGTGTGTGTGTGTGTGTGTGCATGAGCTAGTTTTGCACATGCGTATAAAAGGCTGTCCTTTTCTTCACAGCTTGATCAGAATGGTGTGTGTGATATGTGTGCGAGAATGTGTGAGATGTGTGTGTGTGTACAGATGTGTGTGGTGTGGCGATGGTGTGTGGTTGTATATGGTTGTTTAGAGATAGTGGGCGATGGTGTGTGGTTGTATATGGTTGTTTAGAGATAGTGGGCGATGGTGTGTGGTTGTATATGGTTGTGTGCAGTTCTGTAGAGGTTGTGTTGTGTACAGTGACTGTGTTGTCTGTGTCCCCTACAGCTCTGGTACGTGTGTGTGTAAGACGGGTGTGTGTGGTGACTGTGTTGTCTGTGTCCCCCACAGCTCTGGAACGTGTGTGTGTAAGACGGGTGTGTGTGGTGACCGTGTTGTCTGTGTCCCCTACAGCTCTGGTACGTGTGTGTGTAAGACGGGTGTGTGTGGTGACCGTGTTGTCTGTGTCCCCCACAGCTCTGGTACGTGTGTGTGTAAGACGGGTGTGTGTGGTGACTGTGTTGTCTGTGTCCCCCACAGCTCTGGAACGTGTGTGTGTAAGACGGGTGTGTGTGGTGACCGTGTTGTCTGTGTCCCCCACAGCTCTGGTACGTGTGTGTGTAAGACGGGTGTGTGTGGTGACCGTGTTGTCTGTGTCCCCCACAGCTCTGGTACGTGTGTGTGTAAGACGGGTGTGTGTGGTGACTGTGTTGTCTGTGTCCCCCACAGCTCTGGAACGTGTGTGTGTAAGACGGGTGTGTGTGGTGACCGTGTTGTCTGTGTCCCCACAGCTCTGGTACGTGTGTGTGTAAGACGGGTGTGTGTGGTGACCGTGTTGTCTGTGTCCCCCACAGCTCTGGTACGTGTGTGTGTAAGACGGTGTGTGTGGTGACTGTGTTGTCTGTGTCCCCCACAGCTCTGGTACGTGTGTGTGTAAGACGGGTGTGTGTGGTGACCGTGTTGTCTGTGTCCCCCACAGCTCTGGTACGTGTGTGTGTAAGACGGGTGTGTGTGGTGACTGTGTTGTCTGTGTCCCCCACAGCTCTGGTACGTGTGTGTGTAAGACGGGTGTGTGTGGTGACTGTGTTGTCTGTGTCCCCCACAGCTCTGGTACGTGTGTGTGTAAGACGGGTGTGTACGGACCCAAGTGTGATGACTGCCATCCAGGATTCTTCCATTTCAGCAACACAGGGTGTCAGCCATGCCAGTGTAACGGCCACACCACCTACTGCCACCCCCAATCAGGTGAGACCTCACGTCACCTCCACCCACTGCTACACCCAATCAGGTGAGACCTCACGTCACCTCCACCCACTGCTACACCCAATCAGGTGAAACCTCATGTCACCTCCACCCACTGCTACACCCCACCAACCTGAATGACAATTGTTGCATATGATACTGTTGACATTAATTTTTAGTACGTTTATGCTGAGATCAACCTTCAGACTTAATAATTACAGCTGATGTTTATTCTGCATGTCATTATTCATTATTTGGCATGTCACTATTGTTAATTCCAGCTGATAGTGTATTCTGTATGTCATTAATAATTACAGCTGATGTTTATTCTGCATGTCATTATTCATCATTTGGCATGTCACTATTAATTCCAGCTGATAGTGTGTTCTGTATGTCACCATTAATAATTACAGCTGTTCAATGGAGACATAAAAACTCCAGCAGTAACACATACCACATACAAAACTACATCATGGCACTGTTACGATCATGGGACAGTGTCCTCAGTGTCCTCACTGTCCTGTCCCCTGTGCTCTGGGGCAGGCAGGGACACTGGGCAAAACGCTGTGATCTCACCTGCACACTACGTCATGAGTCGTCACAACCCACTTCAGCTGAGTCACCATAACCAGTTCAGCTGAGTCGTGATAACATCATAACTGTCTCAGAGTCATGATAACCACTTCAGCTGAGACATTGTTCCTTGGTTTGCAGACTTTCTTAGATCGTAGACGTTCTTAGAACGTCTCAGTCCAAACGTGCGTGTGTGAGCATGTGTGTGAGCGTCTGAGTGTGTCTCAGTCAGATTTACGTATTCAGAGGTATATAATGTGCAAGGACGGACTCCAGCAGATCTAGCTATGGCAGCACAGGTAAAAGGGCGGAGCCAGAATGTAGCATGGAGCTGGAGGGCGGAGCCAGAATGTAGCATGGAGCTGGAGGGTCGGAGCCAGAATGTAGCATGGAGCTGGAGGGCGGAGCCAGAATGTAGCATGGAGCTGGAGGGTCGGAGCCAGAATGTAGCATGGAGCTGGAGGGCGGAGCCAGAATGTAGCATGGAGCTGGAGGGTCGGAGCCAGAATGTAGCATGGAGCTGGAGGGCGGAGCCAGAATGTAGCATGGAGCTGGAGGGTCGGAGCCAGAATGTAGCATGGAGCTGGAGGGTGGAGCCAGAATGTAGCATGGAGCTGGAGGGCGGAGCCAGAATGTAGCATGGAGCTGGAGGGCGGAGCCAGAAGGGCTCCCAGGGACATCAGCACTCCACTGCTTTTAGAACAGAGGTGCAGCATGACGCAGCATCACCTCTCTGAGCTCCGTCTTCACCTTGGACGAGCCGTCCAGTCGTGTCAGGATTAAGGGAAGGTTTCTCAACATCTAGTGTTTGATGTCCTTTATACTTTATTCAGTAACATTAAGCTGATATTTGTCCTCTGATGTGTGTGTGTGCAGCTCTCCTAGGAGTGTGTTTGATAGGAGCCCCATCTCCAGGTTGTAGTCCATCTGTTGTGTAGTTGGCCATCCCCACTCTGCTCTGTATTTGGCCTCAGAGCTGGTGCTGGCCGGATATGGTTTGGGAGGTGTTCCATTCTCCACCCAGCAGAGACACTGGCATGGTCTCCCACCACCTCGAGTCACTGCTGGGTGGAGCGTCGTCTGGCACCTCCAACTCCCCAGACAGCAGCCCAGAAACTGGAGAATGGATACCATAAAACATGGAGACAGAGGGGAGGTGTCTACCTGCACACCTGTAAGGAGACAGAGGGGAGGTGTCTACCTGCACACCTGTAAGGAGACAGAGGGGAGGTGTCTACCTGCACACCTGTAAGGAGACAGAGGGGAGGTGTCTACCTGCACACCTGTAAGGAGACAGAGGGGAGGTGTCTACCTGCACACCTGTAAGGGCCTTCTGATGCATTCAGTGTGCTGTCAGACATTCGGTACTTGTCTGTTTGTATTTGTATGTGTGTGTGTTTTTGTGTGTGTGTGTGTGAGAGAGAGAGAGAGAAGGTGTTGAGGAGTCCATCTGTCTCCCCCTGTAGTGAGTAACTCTACAGATGGAAGCTGTGATGCTCTCCATCGAAGTGTGAAGATTTACTTATTCATCAACCACAATCAACCACACTCAACAACTACACTCATCAACCACATTCAATTACACTCAACAACCTACAATCATCAACTATACTCATGAGGCCCACTGAAGATGCTAATTGACCATACTCATAATCTAAACCCATAAACCACATAAATTATAAACTATAAATTCAAAGTAAACTAGACTCATAAACTAGATTCTCAGCTAGTTCCTACATAACAGTTGAAGGTGTTGATGGTGTTAACAGCTTTTTTAAAAAACATGTTTAGTGAATATTTTACATTTTTCATAAATTGTCTTGTCGTCTTTTTCTCTCTTCCTTGTCTTTGCTTTTTCTCACCATCTCTCCTCTCTGCCCTTCTTTGTGTTCTCTCTGTTCCTCTTGCTTTCTGCCTCTCTATCCCTCTCTTCATTCCTCTCTCTACCCCTCTCTCTCCATCTCTCTCCCTCTGTCAGGTGTGTGTCTGGACTGCCAGGGCAACACCCAGGGGCAGAACTGTGAGGACTGCCTGCCGCAGTTCTACCGAGCCCAGGGCAGCAGTGTGAGAGACAGCTGTGTGCCCTGCCCCTGTGCCAGGAGCCGCTCCTCAGGGACCTGCCACCTCGGTGAGCCCCACCACACGGGCACCACAGGAGGCTGGGAAGAGAGGGAGGTGGGGCTTCAGTCTGGTGAGGGCTGGTTCTAGGTCTGATCCCAATCCTCCCTAAGAATGTACCCTTGTTCCCTACACTTATTCCCTGCAGATAGACAGGCTCCATCAGATAGACAGGCTCCATCAGATAATGCGTTCCGTTAGATATACAGGTTCCGTCATACAACAGTGAGCAGCACCAACGTCATCTAGACTAAAGAGTCTGCAGACGGCTTATTGTCAGTAAATGTGCTGGATGCCTTTAGCTCCTCCGTGTGAACACAGACAGGTCTTAATCTGGGTCAGGTGGGTTCAAACCTCTGCAGCCCTAAAGTGTTTTGAGGTGAAAGTATGTACACAGGATAAGATAAAGTCTTGTGAATCAAAAGCTACGGTTAGGGTTGGTCTTAGAGTTAGGCTAGGGCTAACCCTAACCCTGGGATTGGGTTAGATGAGCGCTGTAGCTAACATGTAAAGGGCTTTAAAACCAAAGGTAGCCATGGAAGATATGACTGTGTGAGTTTCTCTAGTCATGACAGGATGAGATAATACATGCATAACTGTGACCTGAGGCTTCACCCCAGACGAGCACCTGAAAGCACCAATCAGAGACGCTCAGGCCATGGTTGCAGCCTTCTCATTGGTCCTAGCTGCATGACCGCAACCATGGTGACCCAGCAGGGTCTGGGTTGTCAGGAAGCTGGGAGAGGAAGAGTGTGAGGAGCCCACGGAGACCAGACGCCATGTGCTTGAGTAAACGCTGCTCTACCCAGACTGAGCCTCATGCTTCTTCCTGGGTACTTTATGTAAGCAGTGTTGCTGAAATGCCTCAGCCATGTTATCCGTATTAGGACGAGATCAGGGGGAGGGTGTACTAGCAACCCTGTACTAAAATACCCCTACTAACAACCCTGTACTAGCAACCCTGGCTGTGACGACACCAGAGCAAGAACACGTTGAGTGGATCAGGTACCCCCAACACACTTCACTTCTGGGTCTGTGCTGGGATGTGTGTTGAGGTCATGTGCTGGGTTGTGTGTTGAGGTTGTGTGTTGAGGTTGTTTGTTGAGGTCGTGTGCTGGGTTGTGTGTTGAGGTCGTGTGTTGAGGTCGTGTGCTGGGTTGTGTGTTGAGGTCGTGTGTTGAGGTCGTGTGTTGAGGTCGTGTGTTGAGGTCGTGTGCTGGGTTGTGTGTTGAGGTCGTGTGTTGAGGTTGTGTGTTGAGGTCGTGTGCTGGGTTGTGTGTTGAGGTCGTGTGTTGAGGTTGTGTGCTGGGTTGTGTGTTGAGGTCGTGTGCTGGGTTGTGTGTTGAGGTCGTGTGTTGAGGTCGTGTGTTGAGGTCGTGTGCTGGGTTGTGTGTTGAGGTCGTGTGTTGAGGTTGTGTGCTGGGTTGTGTGTTGAGGTCGTGTGCTGGGTTGTGTGTTGAGGTCGTTTGTTGAGGTTGTGTGTGTTGAGGTCGTTTGTTGAGGTCGTGTGCTGGGTTGTGTGTTGAGGTCGTTTGTTGAGGTCGTGTGCTGGGTTGTGTGTTGAGGTCGTTTGTTGAGGTCGTTTGTTGAGGTCGTTTGTTGAGGTCGTGTGTTGAGGTCGTGTGCTGGGTTGTGTGTTGAGGTCGTGTGTTGAGGTCGTGTGTTGAGGTCGTTTGTTGAGGTCGTGTGCTGAGGTTGTGTGTTGAGGTCGTTTGTTGAGGTCGTGTGTTGAGGTCGTGTGCTGGGTTGTGTGTTGAGGTCGTGTGCTGGGTTGTGTGTTGAGGTCGTGTGTTGAGGTTGTGTGTTGAGGTCGTTTGTTGAGGTTGTGTGTTGAGGTCGTGTGTTGAGGTCGTTTGTTGAGGTCGTGTGCTGGGTTGTGTGTTGAGGTCGTTTGTTGAGGTCGTTTGTTGAGGTCGTGTGCTGGGTTGTGTGTTGAGGTCGTTTGTTGAGGTTGTGTGTTGAGGTCGTGTGTTGAGGTTGTGTGTTGAGGTCGTGTGCTGGGTTGTGTGTTGAGGTCGTTTGTTGAGGTCGTGTGCTGGGTTGTGTGTTGAGGTCGTTTGTTGAGGTCGTGTGTTGAGGTCGTGTGCTGGGTTGTGTGTTGAGGTCGTGTGCTGGGTTGTGTGTTGAGGTCGTGTGCTGGGTTGTGTGTTGAGGTCGTTTGTTGAGGTCGTGTGTTGAGGTCGTGTGCTGGGTTGTGTGTTGAGGTCGTTTGTTGAGGTCGTGTGCTGGGTTGTGTGTTGAGGTCGTTTGTTGAGGTTGTGTGTTGAGGTCGTGTGTTGAGGTCGTTTGTTGAGGTCGTGTGCTGGGTTGTGTGTTGAGGTCGTGTGCTGGGTTGTGTGTTGAGGTCGTGTGTTGAGGTCGTGTGCTGGGTTGTGTGTTGAGGTCGTTTGTTGAGGTTGTGTGTTGAGGTCGTGTGTTGAGGTCGTTTGTTGAGGTCGTGTGCTGGGTTGTGTGTTGAGGTCGTGTGCTGGGTTGTGTGTTGAGGTCGTGTGTTGAGGTCGTTTGTTGAGGTCGTGTGCTGGGTTGTGTGTTGAGGTCGTGTGCTGGGTTGTGTGTTGAGGTTGTGTGTTGAGGTCGTGTGTTGAGGTCGTTTGTTGAGGTCGTGTGTTGAGGTCGTTTGTTGAGGTCGTGTGCTGGGTTGTGTGTTGAGGTCGTGTGCTGGGTTGTGTGTTGAGGTTGTGTGTTGAGGCCGTTTGTTGAGGTCGTGTGCTGGGTTGTGTGTTGAGGTTGTGTGTTGAGGTCGTGTGCTGGGTTGTGTGTTGAGGTCGTTTGTTGAGGTCGTGTGCTGGGTTGTGTGTTGAGGTCGTGTGCTGGGTTGTGTGTTGAGGTCGTGTGTTGAGGTCGTGTGCTGGGTTGTGTGTTGAGGTCGTGTGTTGAGGTTGTGTGCTGGGTTGTGTGTTGAGGTCGTGTGTTGAGGTCGTGTGCTGGGTTGTGTGTTGAGGTCGTGTGTTGAGGTTGTGTGCTGGGTTGTGTGTTGAGGTCGTTTGTTGAGGTCGTGTGCTGGGTTGTGTGTTGAGGTCGTTTGTTGAGGTCGTGTGCTGGGTTGTGTGTTGAGGCCATGGTCATTAAGTTCTCCTGCCACTGTGTTCTGATCCCTAGAATATATCACTGCACTTTTGTAGGAGCGTTATGGCACCCGACACAGTAGCATCACTGCGCCATCTTGTGGTAACAAAGTAACATTTCCTTTAGCTCTGAGTGATTAATAGGCATTTAGTTCAAGGAACTGGAAATTTAAAACCATTAGAGAAAACGTACTGAACATATATATGTCTTTCTACAGGTATTGTTGTTAATGTAAAGGCAGGTTCATTTATAGCAGATGCTATTTACATTAAGTGTACACAGCAACAAAATACCTGCACACACTATCTACACACAGTATCAGTAACGTAACACTATCTACACACAGTATCGGTAAGGTAACACTATTTACACACAGTATCGCTAACGTAACACTACACACAGTATCAGCACCTTGACGCAGTGTCTACACTGCTCAGTGTTAAATGGCTGCACAGATGCTGGAAACAGCATAATGCGAATTTTTACAATTAGTGTAGAGACCATCAGCGGTTATTAGGAGTGTGTGGGCGTGGCAGAAAGAAGCTCGGCCCAATGGAGCATGTGGGCGTGGCAGAAAGAAGCTCGGCCCAATGGAGCATGTGCATGTGGGCGTGGCAGAAAGAAGCTCGGCCCAACGGAGCATGTGCATGTGGGCGTGGCAGAAAGAAGCTCGGCCCAACGGAGCATGTGCATGTGGGCGTGGCAGAAAGAAGCTCGGCCCAACGGAGCATGTGGGCGTGGCAGAAAGAAGCTCGGCCCAACGGAGCATGTGCATGTGGGCGTGGCAGAAAGAAGCTCGGCCCAACGGAGCATGTGGGCGTGGCAGAAAGAAGCTCGGCCCAATGGAGCATGTGGGCGTGGCAGAAAGAAGCTCGGCCCAATGGAGCATGTGCATGTGGGCGTGGCAGAAAGAAGCTCGGCCCAACGGAGCATGTGCATGTGGGCGTGGCACAGCACGGCAGAATCACTGTAGGACGTTTCATCACCCTGGGTCAGCTGACCAGGAGGTGTGGCTACAGAGGCTCCTGTGAAGTCACATGACCGTCTGATGCCCTGTGTGTGTGTGTGTGTGTGTGTGTGTGTGAAGCAGCCAGAATTCTGCTTCGTCATGGCAACAAGCAGCCAGGGTTCAGGAAGAGTGTCACAAGTCTTTACGGGAAGCTCGAGGTCTTTGGTGAAGTGATGTCATCACATTACTGTCACCACTGCCCCCGATGATGAGGATGAAAGGAATGCTTATATAATGGAGGCGGGGCTAATTGTTTAGCATTATTTCATACATATTTATTTGTTGAATTATTATTATTGAATTTTCAAATTATAGTATATGTATGAAGTATTTCTATTGCTATGTAGATGTAATCTTTTCAGACTTACAGAGCTGTTCTGTAGACAGTTTATTCAGACGTACAGCTCAGAGCTGCTATTGCATGTACTGTGCAGTCTACGACATGAATGAATCTGCTGTTTAGAACAAGTGTGCATGGTAACTGTACACACTAGATGTTTGTAGAATGACTGTACCATGCACACTTGAAATAATAGCTGATAATAATTCACGTAGTTACTACTTCACAAGCTCACGTATTATCCGATTGGTAGTGGATTGGTTTTCTTTCTTGGTTCTTAGCTGATTGGTACTGAACTGGTACTGTGACGTATGTGTATGTTTTTAATCCCTGCGTGTGAAGTAATGTGAGTGTGTGTAATGCAGCCTCTCCATGACGGAGATGAATCATGGCTCTCCGGGTGTAATGAACTCAGTCCAACGAAACGGCACCACATTAATGTTCAGTTTACACTCATGCTCCAAGTATGATGATCTTCAGTTCACTGGACATGTCTGGTTGCACCAGATGTTCACCAGCACGTGTTCCTGTAGTGCTCTTGGTATTTCCTCGTCATAATCACAGCACAGTCAGCAGAACTGGAGAATGTCCCAGATTTGAGGGAGGCCACTCTCAGTATGGCCCAGATATTCACTCTACTTCTGATATGAATTTAGAATGAATATGCAAGGGTAGAACCAGGTCAGTACATAGTTGGCTGATTATTATCAAATACACAACCATTCACCAACTCTGTATGTGGATGGCTAAAAGTGACAGTTTGTATATCACAATGTCTTTCATATTCGTATTATGAGTAAAATGAAACAATGTGTCAGTCTCCATAGACAGTGGGCTCACACACAGATTCAGGGTAAAAGGTTTCATGAATCCACTAATCAAGAGTAATCCAGGGAAATACAGCCACAGAGTCAAAAATCAGGTGAGGGTTCAGTAGCAGTAAAAAGAAATGACCAAGCAAAATGCCAAGAGAGACAGACAGCAGAGACAGACAGCAGAGACAGACAGCAGAGACAGACAGCAGGACAGCGTATCATCAGTGAGCAAGACCGAACTTATCAGGCAGACAGGCACAACCTGAGCGGTGCGTGTCTTACCAAACCAGAGACGTGTAGCCACACTGACACAAACCCCTCACGGCCATCACAGCATGAAACATGAATTTAAATGCTGCTCATCGGTGCTCAGCATCTACCTTTGACACAGTTATCTGATGAGCTCCTAAAAAAATGTGTATGTGTGTGTGTGTGTGATGTCCCCTGCAGATCCCAGCGGTCGACCTGTGTGTGATGAATGTCGGTCAGGTTTTACAGGGCCAGTGTGTGATGTGTGTGCGGGAGGTTATTCTAAATCGGGAGATGCGTGTGTGCCCTGCAACTGTCATGGGAACGAGGACCAGCGCTCCGCGCCACAGATCTGCCACCCAGACAGTGGACGCTGCCTCCGCTGTGTCAACCACACCGCGGGCACACACTGCCAGCTCTGCGCACTGGGGTACGCGGGGGACGCCCGGGCCCACAACTGCACGCCAGCAGGTGAGTGTGTGTGAGTGTGTGTGTGTGTGTGTGAGTGTGTGAGTAGCACCCAAAAACTTTTGTTTTTGTTTTGTTTTTTTTTATGCGTGACTCAGTCAGTGCTTGGCAACGTGTAGCGTCTTGTGTAAAGCTGTGAGGTGTTTCTAATAAATAAATGTTTCTAGGAAAGTGGGAGAGATTTTTGGATGAGGTCAGAAATTATTGTAATGATTAACTTGGAAAGTGCTGAATGAGGATTTCATGTTTTACTGCTTTAGCTGCTTATCTGAACCATGAAACGTTTACAGCCCTGCGGTGTTTAAGGCTGTGCTGGTTTTTGGAATGGCTGCAGTGCTTAAACGATGTGTTCAGGGATTAGAGTGAGATTATCAGATTGATGAGCGTTCTGGTGAATGTATAAACATTACAGTGCTTGCGTTGCTCTGCATGGACACTGCTGACGCAGCAGAAACTCGTGTCCTGTCATGTCTTCCTGCGCACAGGATAAATCTTTACGTTGGTGATTTGAGCCTTTCAGATAAGCTGAAGAAAATGCGTCAACACAAATGTTTGTTCTGTTGACTAACCTCCTCTCTCCCTCAGACGGGAAGCTGCTACCTACACCGGTGACAGAAAAGCCCCGCCCAACAGCTCCCCAAAGCCACGCCCCTTCACCTCCGGGCCTGCCCCCTTTGCTCCTCTTCACCTCCTCTCCCGGCCCCTCATTGGGTGCCGATGGTGCGCCAACCCTCCGGTCAGGACTGGGAGACCCCGCGGCTCGTGGCAACAGCTCGGCGTCGGCCCTGACCGCCGTGTCCTGGACGCAGTTCAACATCATCGTGCTGGCCGTCATCATCGTGCTGGTGGTGCTGCTCATGGCGTTTGTGGGCGGGGTTTACACTTACCGCGAGTACCACAACCGCAAGCTGAACGCCCCCTTCTGGACCATCGAGCTGAAGGAGGACAACATCAGCTTCAGCAGCTACCACGACAGTCTCCCGCACCCCGACCCCAGCGCCCTGCTGGAGGAGGAGCCCTGCGTGGTGGCAGCCAATGGGCAGCTGGCACTGGCCACCGCTGCCGGCACGTACAAAGCATGACGGGTGCGTGTGCTGCGGCAATCTCCATGGAGACACGGAACCCGAGGAGAAGATCGCCGTTTTCAGAGATGGTTCCCTTGTGCAGGGACGCTTTTATGGTAGCATCGCTTCTTCATCGATGTCCGCGTATTGCTTCGGTCACCAAACCCTTCCCTGCCACCTTAAGATGAGCAGGGCTTGCAGTAATCCTGGGGATGTGAGTTCCGGGCAGGGGTCACACGAAGGTCAGATGCTCGGTGTTGGAGAGGCTGGCGTTGGATAAGCCACAACACAGCTACCATGACGACAGGTGCCCTGATTCAACCAACTACACAGAAGGACACATGGAGAACGTGAGAAACAGGTGAAGCTAAATGGCGTAGTGTCTGTAGACAGAGAGACGTAGCCCGCAGCTACACAAACCTTCTCCAGATGTTCTCCAGCTTCTGGCTTCAAGCCAAACGCAAACTCAGTTCCACACATGCTGCCGTGGCCATAGGACCCCGTGTTCTGGGGGAGAACGATCCTGAGTCTTAAAACGCACCCATGTTGAGCACCAAGCTCTTTGTCATGTCTGATGTCTGATGTCTGATGAAGAGAACCAGGTGTGTGTGCGCGCGTGCTGATAGGCTGACATGAACCAGGTGTGTGTGGTGATGCTCAGTCGTTGGCTGACATGGACGAAGTGTTTGGCGGGTTGTCAAAGTTCCAACGGGAATGCTGCTGACATGCCGATCCAAACCCAGCGCTGCCTGACCCGCCTGCCGTGTGTGTGTGTGTGTACAGTGTGTGTGTGTGTGTGTGTGTGTGTACAGTGTGTGTGTACAGTGTGTGTGTGTGTTAACACCACCGTACCTGTTAATGCCTGAAACCGTGGCAACACGTGGTGTGTGTGTGTGTGTGTGTGTGTGTGTATAGAGCTGGATTCTATACAGGAATGACTTTCTGAGCATGAAAGTTGTTCAGATTCACTCAAAGCCAGTAAAGTGTTGTAAAACTGAAAGCCATCTTAGGTAGTGTGGGGGGTTTAGTGTCCCGTGGGGGGTTTAGTGTCCCGTGGGGGGGTTTAGTGTCCCGTGGGGGGTTTAGTGTCCCGTGGGGGGGGGGGGGGTTAGTGTCCCGTGGGGGGGTTTAGTGTCCCGTGGGGGGTTTAGTGTCCCGTGGGGGGGGCCGAGCTGCTGTAGTGTAGTCTGTGCTACTGCTGGAGACTCAGCAGGATGTACAGGACTTTTAATTTGTTTTCAAGGGCCTTGTGGATTTCCAAATACAAGTTACCCAAAATGTCTTTTAACAGACAAGATCATACTTTCTCTTATAGTTCTTTTTGTAATTCATGCTTATCTTATTTATTTATTACTGTTGTTATTATTATTATTATCATTTGTATTTATTGTTGTGCTTTTATCCCATTCTCTGCTTTTCTGACTTCTGAACTAAGGCCCTCAGAGACGGGCAGTAGGTCCACACCTCACCCGCCACAAACGTCTACCCTCTCACAGGCTCGTAACATACAACACGCTATAAACACATTCACAACATGCTTCAGTACACTTTTAAATTATTATTTTATTATTTTAAAAAGTTTTGATTGTTTTGGTTTTAACCAGGATCAAACACAAGGGGTCATGTGTGTGCTCATTGTTATCTCACACACACACACATGCACGCACACACACAGGCACGCCCGCACAGACGCACATGTGCATCACACACGCACACACACAGGCATGTCTGCACAGACGCACACGTGCATCACACACACACACGAGAAGCACACACACACACACACATGTCTGGAGGCTGCAGTAGTCTGCCTCTGTGTCGGCGCGGTGGAAGCATTCAGTGTTTCTCCAAACCACATTACGCAAGATTGCCTAAATTCCACTTAGAGCACTTCAGCACCCTCCAGATAGTGAAACAAACACCTCGGAGCTTCCTGCTTGGAGCTTGTGGTGGAGCTTGCTGTCTCTCCACTACAGTCTCTCCATTACAGTCTCTTCATTGCTGTCTCTCCATTGCTGTCTCTCCACTACTGTCAATACAAGCTGATAGGGAACACGGAACCCTGCTTTGCTTGCCCCCTGTAAATATTGTGACTGTATATAGTAATACGATGTTACACGCGTGGCTATACTTTACATTGGAGTACAGTATTGTACAGTTTCCTGTTTATTTTCCATTGTTTGGTTTTGGATTTTTGGGCTGAATAAACTGAGTAAACCTTCCACCTCAGACAGGGCCACCGCTGCTGACGCTACACTGCTCTTTTCTTAAGAAATACTGAATTCCAGAAGTATGGAATATGACGGGGATTGAAATGACAGCATTCTGAATTTTTAACCCTCCTGATATTAATCCAATTCTGGTCTGACTCCAGCGGAATTCATCTGTAATCACTAAAAGAATAATATGTACCTATTAACATATGCTCTTCATCTGTAGTTCAAACTTTGGCCACACGAACCCCCTTTTCTTATCAGTGTTAAAAATGTGTCTGAATTTATTTGGAAGAAACATTCCAAATGTATTCAATAAAACTGAGTTTATCAGTGTTGTGTGTTGTCATGCTTTGGAAACCAGTATACCCTGGACAAGTGCTGCTGTCGCTACAGTAACCAGCTCCTTTATGGCGGTGGGGAATCGGCAGGAGATGGAGCTGAGACGTCTTTAATGTCCACAGTAACAGGAAAGAGCAGCTCAGCATCGAACACAAACAAGCTCGGGCACAAAAAAGCGCTCAAAGCGCTAAACAGTCACAAGCTTGGGCACACAGAGAGTCTTTAAATGAGGCGTTGAGGACAGGCTGTCTGTCGCAGGGCAGCCTCAAGGAATACGGCCGGACCTGGGGGTATTATGGAGAAATAAACAGACGGTAGGTGCACAGGTACTGATACGGCGTGTCAGTAGGCAGGTGACTGTGAGGGGGGAGGTGTGTCGTCTGTGAGCATCTCCCCTGTGCTCTGAGACCCCCTGTGACACCTCTAACATGCTGACACATTAACCTGACTGTCCCAGGTAAATCAGACTGTCATTGAAATACAAATTAATACTCTTCATATTTAATGACATAATCTTATATGTTCTAAAACTATAAACAATTTAAGAGGATGTTTATTGGCTATCTAGAAATCTAGAAGTTATATTCAACCCACAGGAGACTTACTGCACATTACTGCGTTCTTTATCAAAGATGAACCTCTGAACTCCTGAACCTCTGAACTCCTGAACCTCTGAACACCTGAACCTCTGAACTCCTGAACCCCTGAACCTTTGAACCTCTGAACCTCTGAACTCCTGAATCTCTGAACCCTTGAACCTCTGAACCTCTGAACTCCTGAATCTCTGAACCCTTGAACCTCTGAACCTCTGAACCCCTGAACACCTGAACTCCTGAACCTCTGGCCAACCTCTGGGTTTGGTTGAGAAATTGTGATTTTCTCGTTAATAAAAGTTTTCATATTGCAACGTAAGTACTTTAAGGGAGAGTGTTAAGATGCATGTTACTGTGCACCAGGAGGAAGTCTGTGTAGTCTATGTCACATTTATTTATATAGCACTTTTTACAACACATGTTGTCACAAAGCAGCTTTTACTAACACATGGGTCCAGATCCCTAATGAGCAAGACAGTGGCGACAGTGGTGAGGAGAAACTCCCTATAGGCGGATTAGGAAGAACCCTTGGGAGGACCAGGAGGGGAACCCATCCTCCGTTGGGTAAGCAACCCAATGTATGGTTCTATATCTAGACCGAGCAGTCCTGCCAATGTGGACACTGGGCCGCAGGTAAATGACGGCATCAGCGCGGTCTGTGATGGGAACACAGGAATCAAGACCATCCTCATGGTGTAGCATTAGTGGCCTGTGCTTGAGGTGAACTGTATGGGAATACGTTCTGGTGGCTGGTTATTGGTTTGTTATTGGTGGCTGGTTATTGGTGGTTTGTTATTGGTGGCTGGTTATTGGTGGTTTGTTGGTGGCTGGTTATTGGTGGCTGGTTATTGGTGGTTTGTTATTGGTGGCTGGTTATTGGTGGTTTGTTATTGGTGGCTGGTTATTGGTGGTTTGTTATTGGTGGCTGGTTATTGGTGGCTGGTTATTGGTGGTTTGTTATTGGTGGCTGGTTATTGGTGGTTTGTTATTGGTGGCTGGTTATTGGTGGTTTGCTCTGTGTGTTCTTATGCTCAAGAGTGAATGTTTCTCACTGTATTGACATACTGCTGAACTGTAATAGGTGGATGGTTTCCGTAGCAGAAGAACACAAATCACAACACTTTACTACCGTGGCACCATGCTATCAATCAGTAGACTAACATTACCTACACTAAGTACAGTTTTTGTGCAACGCAATTACTAAATAATTCATATTTTTTTTTAAATATGCCTTCAAAACAATAAGTACAATCTCGCTTCTGGGTGCGTTGTACAGAGTTTCTGTTATCTGCAGAATCACATTCTGGAGCTGCTGAATTATGACAGCCTCTTTCCCATATTACGGCCTGAGGCATAGTTCACTTTTTTTTATACCGTCGCCATGCGACGGTGTTTCTCCTGGCTGTCTTCCAAGTAGAATTTGCTGGTTAGGAACTAACTCATTAACACAGACAGTAAAACCCCATATAACAAACAAGGTGGAGATTTCAGACCAAGCGTCTATTTTAAGGTGATGTAAGACAGGATTACATCAAACGCTATTTTATTTTATTGTGAAATAGAAGCATCTAGACACAACAATAGCTCAGCCATATGGCAGTAACCCACAGACTTATTGTGTAAAGATAACCCTACCTCTACTGCAGAGTTCCACAGCAGGGATCTACTGCAGAGTTCCACAGCAGGGATCTACTGCAGAGTTCCACAGCAGTGATCTACTGCAGAGTTCCACAGCAGGGATCTACTGCAGAGTTCCACAGCAGCGATCTACTGCAGAGTTCCACAGCAGGGATCTACTGCAGAGTTCCACAGCAGGGATCTACTGCAGGGTTCCACAGCAGTGATCTACTGCATGGTTCTATTGCAGTTACACAGCAGTGATCTACTACACATTTCCACAGCAGGGTTCTACAGCAGGGTTTCAGATTGCCCCTGGAAGCAGCATCAGCTCCAGAACTGGGTGACGTGACAATCACACAGTGGGCCCCTGTACACAAGTTTCAGATCACAGCACACAAGTGTAAGCCTGTTGCAGAGGAGTGGTGTAAACTCCCAACCCGTGTTCTCTGCAGTGATGAAACACGTTTTGTGGGCTATAGCTAAGTGCTTTATATAATAGCTAAAATATTATTATATTATAAAAAATATTATAAAATATCAATCCATCCATCCATTTTCTTCCGCTTATCCGGGTCCATTATAAAATATAATAGCAAAACTATTTAATCTTATCTTTTCTGTACTGTAACCCTTACCCGCTGAATCTACACATCTTCAAAAGCTAAACACAGCTGTGTTAGATCGGCTGAAAAGACAGTGCGTTATGAACGCAAATGGGAAGTATCTCATATACTCTATCAGCAGTAACATTTTTATAATAGTTTTTTCATTATTCCTTCTTCTACTGGCGGCACGGTGGTGTGGTGGTTAGCTGCTCTGTGTGGAGTTTGCATGTTCCCCCTGTGCCTGCGTGGGTTTTCTCCAGGTACTCCGGTTTCCTCCCACAGGAAGGAATTAGTCACTCTAGATTGCCCGTAGGTGAGTGTGCGTGTTGACCATGTGGTGGACTGGCGACCTGCCCATGGTGTACCCTGCCTTCGCCCTGGGATTGGCTCCAGCCCCCCCGAGAAAAGCATTGCAAAACCTTAAGTGCGATTAGTCTGTTTAAGACCTGCCGAACAGGAGAGTCAGAGCGCGTGCGGCATGCGGCTGCGATAATCGGTAGTTCTGTGGGACCGCTGCCTCGAGCGCAGGTTAACGTGCCCACTCTGGTACAGTGTCGGCTGTATTTAAAATACATAGAACAAAATAAATACAAAATACATATAATAAATACAATAACATTTTGTATTTATTTATATGTTATTTGCATGTTTAGGAAGGTTTACGTTTTTGTTCTGTTTAGCACTACCAGAGTGTGAAACCCTTGTGAGGTTGTTTATATGCAGGACAACAGCCGTATCGTGGCGCGTGAGCAGAGGCAGCCAGGGCAGTTCCGACACTACTGACCGGGCACATTTGGCACATTTGGAAATTTCCTGTTCCAGGCTCACAGCGCCGCAAACACACTGAATTATTTTGCCGAAAGTCTCCCTACAAAAGTGAAAGTCTTTTATAACCGCAAGCGGGGGAGCGGGGTGGGGGCTCCGTGTTAATGCCGATGGTTTTGCAACGGTATGTCCAAAAATTCACCTGTCACATGTCGACCACGTATGTTTGGCTAATATCTAAGTCTAACATACGAGGCCTCAACTTCGTTTAGGGGTTTCGCAATTTTCTTTAGTTAAGACGCGGTATGGTGGCGGAGTACGAGTCTGTACATATTCAAACATCTTAACACTGTCTCCCAGCACAGCCGATAATGTTGTGTAAACACCGAAGTCCATAAAAGCAGTAGTGCGAATTCCGCCGCTCCGTTCACCACGTGCGTGTGCTTGCGGCTCGCGGCTTTATTTACACCGTAGCCATGCAGCGCGATTTATTGTAGTCTGATGACCGTAGTCATTTTTTAGGTGGAATTTGCTGGCCACCAGCCAAGTCATTTGACATTCAATGCGCTCCTTAGTGAGTGGTTAGGCAAACAGGAAGCACACTGGCGCGGGCAAATCAGCTCGTGTGACTTACCATAGCAGACGGCGGCGTGTTTTCATGTTGTCGAAACTTCATGGGTAGGATATTTGTTTTGGGCGTCGATACGTAAAAAATGCGGGTGAATATAATAAAAAGGATCACTTAATACGAGGACGGGACGCTTGACGTTTGGCATGGCAGGAATAGAGATGACACGAGCCAGTGGTCGCTTTCTGCTCTCCGAGACGAGCGTTTTGCCGATGACTGATCCGGGACTTCGTTCTCACCGTTCACTGAGACGTGAACTGTGCTGTACACGAGTGATCATCATCACTTGCACACTCATGTGTGCCGCCGTCTGCGCTTTGATTTTCGCTCAGCACTTTCCAGGATGCAAGGTACGCTGGAGTATTTACGCGAGTGAGTTTTGAGTTGTTTGACTGCAGACCAACAGGTCAGATCATTTCGAAATCCAAGACACGAGTGTGTACAAATCTGGAGGATAATCTGATTTATATCCTGACAGTCGTGGTATTCATTTGATCATTGTTCTGCAATTGTAATTTCTGTAGGGGTCCAAGTAGGGTATTAATTTCACATTCAAAGTACTTTCTTATTAATCATGTTAACCATATGTTAACAGTTCGCAGAATGCCACTCGATTTCCACTACTCATCATATCTTACCACAATTAAAGACATAGTTGTATAGAGTAATAGAAGCTTATGTTTATAACTCTTGCCCTGATATAGGTTAAAGTACGTTAACATGAGCAAAGAATGTTCTATTAACCTGATTAGGGTTTAATTGATTAGGATTTCATTGATTTTATCTATAGTCAGACCACTAATATACCTACTGTGAAATCTTATATATGGGGGGAGTGTTAATATTAGTTTTTTTGTGTGTTATTTTTCCTGCACAGGGTACAGGACATGATAACAAGGAAAATGGTAATCTATTTTCTTTATACCTGTGAAATGTATTTGTAGTTCATTGGGCAGAACAAAGTGCTAGGAATGGCTCTGGGGAACAGCTCATTGTAGGAATGGCTCTGGGGAACAGCTCATTGTAGGAATGGCTCTGGGGAACAGCTCATTGTAGGAATGGCTCTGGGGAACAGCCTTGCCAAACACTGAAATAGCGAAAATGTTACGGCATTTAGTGGAGTAAAAACACGCGCCTGCTCGACATGCGGTATTGAAACGCGTTGAAGTCTCTCTAGTGGTTGATGTCGAAGATCTTAACGCTGCCTCCTTCTCTGTAGGTTCAGAAGCACCACAGCTTGAAGCTCAAATTGGAGCTAGATGTGAAGAAGCTGGATCTGGTGAACCTCCCCAAGCCTTCCTGAAAAGTAACGGCATCTAAGAACTCTCGTTGCTGTTAGAAAGAAACATGGTACCTTAGAATGCTAAGACAGAAGAAGCAAGATGGCGCCCCCTAGTGTGTTAAAGGTGTACAGTATGCAAAATGCCTTTAAACCTGCATCAGAAATATACATGGCAACAGACTGTAAAATTAACTATTATAGATAGATTGATATATGCTATTTGATGATCATTTGAGATAATCGCTTCTTGCATTTGACCAGATTTGAGTTATGCTTCATAATCTAGCAAGATAGAATCAACCTGAGGGAACAATATGAATGATTCAGCATATCAGCTGAGATGTAGCAGGACCAAGTCATCCTGCTCCGTTGACTCAGTCTGAACACAAGCCCTGCTGCTGATGAATCACCGTGGAGCTCGCAGAATATCAGAGTCCTGTAGTTGTTGACTAACGTTATTCTTGTCTGCACTTCTGCTCATGTCACAGGGTGGAAAAGCCTGTGTGGGATTTACACCTTTTTGTTATTACCTGGATTTGCTTACTTAGACCTTCACTGAATGACTTATAATATTTGTTATACTGTATGTCTCTCTGTCAGCTATGTGACAGAACATCTCAGAACTCCATTTATGTACTTACAATGTTGTTTGGGTGTGTGTGTGTGTGTGTGTGTGTACTTCTTCCACAGTTGACTGTAAGCAACTTTCTGCCTCTAAAGAGGACTTTCTGATATGGGAGTCGTTCAAGCTTGGCAGTTTCAACCTCAGCGACGGGAATAGCGTCCTGATCTTCCCTTCCGACGGCATGTACAGGATCTCCCTGCAGGTGACCTACAGAGGGACCAAGCAGGTGCCTTTAGCCCTGAGGAAGATCCTGCAGCACCATCTTTTTGTCCGCTCGGACAGCTACCAAAAGGATCGGATTATTCTGTCTGCCTTTGAGACAGTCTACTACGACAGCAGCACATGGAGGAAGTCCTTGTACTCTGAAGGCATATTCAGTTTTCAAAAGAGAGACACACTGAAGGTGAAAACGAGTGATCTGAAACTCATAGACTGTGATGGGAACCCAGGAACCAAGACCTTCCTCACAGTGCATCTCCACGGCGTAGCACCGGTGTCCTGTGCTTGAGGAGGACACTCGGGTCGCTGGTTATTGGTGGTTTGTTATTGATGGTTTGTTATTGGTGGTTTGCTCTCTGGGTGTTTACGCTCAAGAGTGAATGTTTCTCTCTCACTGTGTAGATCTTCTGCTCCCCTGTAATGGGTTGTCTTCTTGAGCCGCCACTGGTATAATACATCTGCTTCTGTTCGATACTGAATTCCACAGGGATTTACTCAGATGCTTCAGTCCAGCTGAAGGGCCTGTATAGTCTTAGCATTATAAAGCCCTTACACATTGAAGGATTCTTAATAATACTAAGAAAAGTGTTATTAAAGAAATTTGTTCACTGTAACCACAGTAACAACATTGTTTGGTATCTTAAAAGTGTCAATGTGTATAATGTGCCAATTGTGAATAAAAAGAATATTGAATATTGAATATTTTCAGAATATTGGTTCATGTTTTGTGTGCATTCACACTGATGTGTACGAACCAGATTTTTCTCATGAAATCCATTAAGATGTCCATCTTTGAACATATATTAGTCAATTTCTACTGCACAAAACTGAGTTTTAAACTCTTTAACCATTAATTAAACAAAAAAAGTCCTTCAGGACACAAAGCTGGATAAAACAGGCATATTTTATGTGTAGTGATATACATTTTTTAGTTATACACCCCAAACTGAAAATATCAGAATTGAAAACATTTCATAAATGTTTTTAACAGTACAAATTCTAAAGCCCAATATCTTTCTAAGCACACATAACTCACCTGTCAACCACCCCTTACAGAACCAGCAGTTCTTCATTCACCAGCACCCGGGGTTTAAACCCCACAGGCACAGGAGTTCACTGGCCTGTTTTACATAGTTCACTCTGAGAATCTCCACAACATGGAGCAATGTGAAGTCTTCTGTCATCTTTACTCCTTTCTGTGGATCTGCATGATTTCTCCAGATTCATAATTAAAGCACGATGTAATCACAGCACTTATATTAACTGAACAAATGGTTTACATAAAAAAAACGAAACCTGGACCAGGTCCTTTGGTTCTGCGGGTGTGGCAGGTTCTGATGGTGTTTGATGGTGTTTAGAAAGTGGCCACTTCCTGTGCAATTGTTGGCTGGGCAGATGCAGTGCCCTGAGCTCTTCCTGTCGTAGGTGATAGGCCACGCCCTTTCACCTCGCTCACTTTCATGTGTGAAAGTCACTGCCACGAATCAATGATAATACAGCTGTGATGCAATCAGATGGTGCTCAGGTAAACAGGTTCTTCAGAAGTTCCTCCATCAGCCAGGAGGCGTGTCCCAGCCTGCTCAGAAGAGCTGCAAAGCTATTGCTTTATACTGAAAGCGAGATTTTTAAGACCAAGATCAGATCATGTGAGATAACCGATCATATAATATGTTCGTCACTGTAGACTTTTTGTTTACATTCATTAACTACTAGAAGACTGCATCGTATTATTTTCTGATTATTTTATAGTCTTCTAAATAATTGTTTAAAATAATGTTTTTCTCATGACCAACATTCATTCAAACCAAACTAAAAGCCTGATGCAATTACTGACTAGTCTAATCAAGACTGAGAACGAGATGGTTGTATTAATGATTATAATTGACCTGACTGTAAGGACCACAGGTTCATTATGTCATATGCTTTTCTGGCTCAGCAACATTCTTTCTCTTGCGTAATCAGCAGTTGTAAGAAAAATGTCTGTAATCACTTTGGAGTACTCTGTAATCTGTAAGCTTCTGAAAGAATGTCAATGAAAATTGTGGTAGTGTTCTGTGGCTGTGGGTAATTCTGCTGGGGTTGGATGGTGTTACAAACACACACACACACACACAAAACAATCTCTACTGAAGAACCACATCTCAGTTCTGGGTTGGTTACAACCCATGATTCTATTTTATCACCTAAGATTCTTTCTGATTTGTGAAGTGTCTAGAAATAGTCAAACAGGTCAGATCAGGTAGTCAGAGGCAGAGAGAGAGTATGTGTGTGTGTGTGTGTTTTGTTGAGCTGGTATTTGCGTGTGTGAAGCCCTGAGACAGTGGAACCATAGCGGACTGCAGAACCAGTACACAGACTGGTCCTAGCACTGGGGTCCACTAACACATGCTCCCTGCAGCACGGATGACCTGGGAAAACACTGGGACTTTCCTCTTACTAACACACTGTCCACACTATTACAATAATTACATAAAAAAACATTAATATATAAATGTTGCACATAAATTAGACCTGGAGGCTCTGAGAAGAGAAAGTCTCCTTCCCTGTGGACTTCACAGGTATGCGCCACCTACGGATGAAACCGCTAGCATGCCCTCCTCCAGGTAGATGAAACTGGGTGGAAGAATCCTGCCTGTGTCCCATTACACTAGTGCGTGGCAAACGGCCACACATGCTGGAGTTCCCCATGCATGCCGCACGAGATGCTCTGGGCTGACAACACACACCCCCGCTCCTCCCACACACGGGTATTTCCCTCCTCGGGCGGAAGGCCGGATTAGCTCACTTTTTTCATGTAAACTTCCCGTTTGGATTGCATAACTGCTGCCCCTGTGAGGGCCTGGACAGCTAAGTAGGTTTAATCCTCCGTGTGTTTAATGAGTATGTGTTTGGTGTGTGTGTGTGTGTGTGTGTGTGTGCGCGTAGCTACACAGCTAAGGCACGAACGTCCAGTCCTGTTTGCTGCTGACAATTTTAAACGTGCTGTCAGTGTTGGATGAGCAAACTAATAGTAGAGCGTATATCACTTTTAATCTCTCTAATAACTGTGTTCTTACATTACAATGCTTATAAATCTCCATGATAATGAACCTTTTTTTTAATGCAATGTGTCAATGTAGAATGTTCTTTCACATTTCACTGTTCCTCATATAGGGCATTACCTTAATGGGTACACAAAGAAATTTAACCTGAATACTCAAACAGGAAAAACATTTTTCTGATGTACTGAAAACAATGCATAGAGTATCAGTGAAACCACCAGCTGTGGAATCCAAGCACATGTATCACGGAGTCCTGGTGCGATGCCTTCCTGCCTCACTCACGTTCTGGAGAAGAAGTGTGCCTGGGTGTCTACAAGATTACCTGATACAGACCTGCGACCAGATGTTTGACATGTTTGGGTAGGCGTTCGTATGACAGCAGATCTTGTCCTGAGGCAGAACCTTCTGCAAGACGGTGTTTCAGTTTCTGTCTTTCAAAAATACTCCATATGCTCTGTGTCTCTGGGCTTCTTTGATCCTTGGTCTCGCTCTGAGGGTTGTTTACATTACTCCGTAGTAATGACACGGGCGATCTGGTAAGGGAAATTCACTTGTTGGCTCAGGCTCACCTGAAATATTTTTTTACTACATGCCTCTTCATGCTGCAAGAGGTTAAGTGACGACATATTACTCACACTACTGACAGCATATTTCTACATTATATTGCATCTGAAAATAGGTCAGACTTCATTTTTAATTCATTTTTTAAAGATCTCATAGCTCATAGAATATTTTAAAAAAGAAATTTTTTTAACACATAACTGTTTTTTTTAAATATTCTGTTATCACGATACCCCCTTTTCAATATATGGTGATTAGATGATATCAGAACTTATTTCTCACCTCAGCTCAGCGCTGTTCCTGCAGGAGGCCGAGTGTGTGTGTAGACCCGGCTGAGAGGCCCTGACATGACCCTGAATATTATTCTGTTCCACACTGCGTCGGACTTGCTTTTGGTGCGAGGAATAAAAATCACTGCTTTTTAATTGTTATCTACACATTTTATTTCACCAAAGTCCAATTATGGTAGGATTTGTTCTCTGGACACATGTCTGTACAGCACATTTACACAAGGGCTCTGGGGTGTGTGTTAATGTACACTGGATAAGAAATCTCAATCTTATGTACAAGAAGTAGATAGTTCATCAAAATGGTTACAGTAATAAAAGCTTGGGTTTTAGTTGACATTTCTGAGAAGGCTTTTAAATGTGTACGATATAATATAAATATACTGTATACTATACCTTATAATATTACTAGAGTATTAAGTATAGTATTATAGTATTATAATGCACAGAGATGCTCTGTGAAAACTCTTCCAGAGGATTAGGATTGAATATTTATTAGGGCAAATCTGGGATTACATCACTTACCTATAAAAAGTAAAATGTGTCAGAATATTTGATGATTTTGGTGCGACTATGATCACTAGAAGGCAGATAATCATGACTTTCACCTACATGCCTGTGTAAAATTAATACACAGCTTTTCTCATAAGTAATTATAAATGACTTCATATCTTGCTATAATCACCAAACAGACAGACACCCACTTATAGCCACCCACACTCACCTGATTATTAATGATTCCACTCACCCTTCTCATTTCCACCACCATCCTCACCCCAGTGTGCCTAGTTATTCCATTCCATTTCTATTTGTTCTATTACATTTCTGTTCCATTTTTACAGTCACATCTTACTCTGTGATTGTCAAAATGTCACACTTGCTTGCTATAAAAATGAAATACTTCAGAATGCTGAAGTAACAAAAAGATATTTGTAGGCAGAAAGGTTTAAACACTGAATTAGAAATATTAAAAATACAATGTTTAGAGTGTAGTGTCTGATGTTTGGGGAGCGCCTTATGTATGTAGATATCAGGAATGTTGGGGCTCCCTATGGTAATCGTCTAGTGAGGGCGCCTTATTTAAAAAGGCAAAGGTCCAAGTTTGGAGGGCCCCAAAGGAGGACTATGGATATATATATATATATATATATATGACCCCAAGAGGAAATTCTATTATGGGTTATGGCGACCCCTACTGGACTGTGATGCTGTGAAATCATGTGAAGTCTTCATCGTTATAATATACATGCACGTGGTAAACACCAGTTCCTTATGTTACAGGACAACACAACTTGTACACAGCATCTCGGACAGGAAGTGTCTGGTTATTTGAGGAGGGAAACCTGTGGTAGGAGAGGGAGATGCCTGAACAGAAATCAGAGAGGACCCTGTGCTGCTGACACAGTCTACTGCTGCATCTTACGGCAGGTGGTGTGAGAGCTGGTCAGGACGCTCCGAGTCCTCTGTAGTGGGGACACTGTTGGGGTTCCCCCCGTGGCGGAGCAGTTCATTGTTTGATAAATAATTATGTATTACTTAGTTCTTGTGCTCTTTGTATGGGGTTGTGTGATGTAAGAGTGACCTCTGTGGTGTTGTACATAGAGCTGTGTTCATCTCTGTGTATCTGTTGGGAAGCCTTTCTTAAAATCCCAAGTGTCCAGCTTGTCACGGAGTAGACAGGACGAACAATATTTCACTGTTAAGGGTTTTATTTATATACATGGGAATGAAGTTTGAAATACTTACGGTACTTGGTGAAAACAAAGACTGGCAGTTGACACAAGAAACACACACCTATAAACACAGACGTTAACAACACACACACACACACACACACACACACACACACATATAAACACAGACGTTAACAACACAAACACCTAGAAACACAGACGTTAACAACACACACACACACACACACACCCCTAAAAACACAGACGTTAACACACACACACACACCCCTAAAAACACAGACGTTAACAACACACACACACACACACCCCTAAAAACACAGACGTTAACAATACACATATGCAACACGTAATGACATGAAAGACACACACACACACACACACATCTTTGCCCTTCGCCCACTCCTGAGGGTGGAGTCAGAGCAGCTACTTTGACACATACATTGTATTTTGGGAAGGGTGGTGGTGGGGGTTTCCACATCCCTCAGTCAAAGGAAAAAACAACAGAAAAATGTAATAAACGTGTCATCTAAGACATCTTAACCTTGAACATTCCTCCTGTTGCTTTGTTGCTGAGCCGTTTCTACAGAAATAAACTTGCCTTCCAATTTATGAGGCAAGCAGATCCGGAATGAAATGTGATGACACATAACCCCCCCCCCCCCTTCACATAATGGTTTGACCCAACCTATATTCTTCACAAACTCTTCCTTTCCAACATCCTGAGTCACCAGATTCAGTAGCAAAAGAAACTAATGTCTAAAGTCATTCAGCAAGTGAACTCCTGTTTAACAGCCTCAAGGTTTTTATTACTTCAGCATATTGAACAGGATCGAAAGGACATGCACGAACACACGGGTAATTAAGTGAAAAAGGTCTTAACACATGATGATTTGAGCACCTCTGTCTTCCTAACATCACCACACCCTCTGTCAGAACACCAGCCTGTCTAGACACCGTGTGTCCTCGGACGGTTGTGGGGTGAGTTGGGGTGCCCCCACAGGCTGTTGTTCGAACTGCTTCATCCAGTCCTCACCACCATAGTGTTGTTGTGCTCAAGCCTGTCCTGTATCTTGCTCTCAGTCATCTACCCCCTCCTCTCAGTCATCTACCCCTCCTCTCAGTCATCTACCCCACCTCTCAGTCATCTACCCCCTCCTCTCAGTCATCTACCCCTCCTCTCAGTCATCTACCCCCTTTTTACTGTAATATTACAAAATGATGAACATAGCTGGTTACACCACTCTGGGCTTTACGGTTGCCTACAGAGCCTGAACCTCTGAACAAGTGAGCACAGATGTAGAGGCAGCAGAGCAATTTGAGTCAATTTGAAAGGAAGATTTTGCTGATTCATTTTCAGACAATCCCTCAAAAAGAAGAGAAGCGTTACTGTTGCGCAAACAGAGCAGTGTTTGTAGTGTGTCCAGAACAGCAGTCCCTAACACTCAACGTACAACAGTCAAACACACGGCTGTAGACAGACACACCGTGGAGAGGACACATTGCCATGGTAACATCAGCTCCATTGTTTTAAGGGTGTTTAAATATTTGTCTTGGCATGAAAATGAATCCAGCTCATTTTTACTTTAATTTGACCCAAGCGCCATTACTGACCTTCCCCTAACATCCCCACACACAGAGTAGCAGCTTCTGTATCAGGGGTTCATAATGTACACGTGGGTCGGTTGCCTTATAAACTCAGAGGGAAATATTACGCACAGAATAATATGGAAATGAGGAATGAGGATTGTGAGAGGCTGGGTTCCTCTCTGCATTATGTCACGTTACGCCTGCCTGCCTCACGTGACCTGTCTGGACCTGCGGGTCACTCAGGATGAGAGCGTTTACGTGACTGTAGGCCACTTTGCGGACGGCAGCTTTAAGTCTGAGAGGGCCACAGCTACGGCATCTTGGTGGTGGATTTTAAACTGTGTTGCAAAATGGCACTAGTTTTATTATTACTAGCATTATTCACATTTACATGAATATTCACGAATAACCATTTTTACACTCACATGAATATTCATGCTTGACTATAATCGCAGTGTGGTGTCATTCAGTGGAGGAGCCCTTTGACCTCAAGGGAACAACACGACTCAGTAAAACATCGAGTCACGTCTCTGTCTGGAACAGGTCTGATCCTCCCCTTCCATGTCCAGTTCCACGTGTAAGTAAACCAGTAACCCGGTCAACAGTAATCATACAGTTGACACAGTGTATAAAGTGACTGGAATCAGATAGTTTGTGTGTATCCTGTTCTGCAGTTTTTCATATTATCCATGTCAGCATATTCTTATGTCGCTAACATTTCCCAGTCTGTAGTGTGACTGGTAGACGGCTATATTTCTTCTTTCCAGAGTCATGGGGATTATTGCACAGCTCAATCATGTAAGGGAATTTGTGATTTTGCTGGTTGTGAGCTTCATTCGGATCGTCCCTTAACCTCTTCTCATTCTTCTTCCCTGCTTGTCTTGTACGTTCCCCTGACTCCACATCCCAGCCTGTCTGCTCTACCTGCTTCCTCACTAAGGACAATACCAACCACAAATCTGTTTATTAGTCTTAAGTAAATGTCTAAATGCTTCTGTGCCACTTGGTTCTTCTATATTTAACTGTCTGTTAAACACACTGCCACATATGAGACAGTTCTGTTTCACTTCTCCTTTTTACACTTGTAGATCTGTATTCAGTGTCCCAGCATGTGTGTGTCTTGGTTTCACAAGAACAACTCCATCGTCATTAGCGAACACACTCATTTCCTCAAGTGGTCGTATCTAAATGGTTCCGTCTGGTTCCATGTTTAAATGCTTTTGTCAGCATGATTTTGCAAATGTTAATGAGACCAGCTCACATGGCTCAGCCGCTGTTTCCCGGCTAGGGTGCTATGGGGGTTAATCAGGGCCACCCTGGTGACAGTGGTAATGACATGGTGAATTTCTGCATGATGAGTCACTGAACCACCATCACAAGGGTCTGTTCAGTGTAAGAAGGGCACATATCCACACATCCCTGTGTTAGTCTACTGGAAGTGCACATTTCACTCCACACACATGGTGCAACTAAGCAGATTGCTATGGCAATGCAACAGTCATGATGAGAGTGTGAAAACCATTTTAAAACAAGCGTTCATGTGGTATGTATACTACACACACACACACACACATATACACACACAACATATATACACACATATACACATGTATGTGTGTGCGACCTTGGGTATCTTGAAATATATATATATATATTGGGAAGTATAACAATAGACAATAGAATGTTTGGAATGATCATCAATCTGAGATGATCATCGTTCTGAATTATCTAAGATTAGTCTTGGCCTTGTCAATACCTTTAAAAGCAATTAACAATCTAAAAGCATTTTAAGATATGTCACATGCTTAGTAACATGTTTCTTTGAGGTTAAACACTGAATATTCCCTGAACTTATCATCCTCCCCGTCACCCAGTGAAGTGGAAAGTCACTGCACACTCTACATAGTCATTTTTCTGCATATTTCAGCACAGCAAATCTTCACCAGAAAAAAATTGAATAATAAACGCGCTGTGTGCTTGTGTAATCTGCTTAGGACGCGCTGCCTGCAGGAAGCTACATTTGCACCTGCCGGCCATGCGCGTAGCTGCAGACGCAGAAGAGCACATCTCAACACACGGTGCAGCTGTTGGGATGGTTGATGCTGTCGTTAACTGTGGCCAGCGGTGTGAGACTGAAATGCCGCCTGCGTTGGCCTGAGCTGGGCTGAAAACACTGGCGTGAGCTGCTGACATGTGAGGATGCAGATGCTTCTTAAATCACACTGTCACATTCCACATTCACACCTGCCAATGTCAAAACTGACCACTAGGGGGCAGAAAAGATTCACTTCATGGGAAATAAAAATCTCAGCCTGATTTATGGCAGTTTTACAGAAATTAAATCTATATTGGTCTAATTCCTATAAATGGTGTCAAGTGGTCAGTAATAGTCTGTTATCTTATAGCATTATGAAATGAGAGATGAGAGAGGAACCCTGAAGAACTGTTCATGTTCATGTTCTAGAGATCTTTTATACGAATACATGAATCCTTTATTTCTTATTCCTTTATTTCTTACTTTGCCTTGTTTTGTCAAAATTAAAAAAAAAAAAGAATAAAAGTAAATGAGAAAGAAAAAGAGAAAGTGAAAAAAGAAAACGAATGAGAGAGAGAGGGAAGGAGAGAGGGAGGGAGAGAGAGAGAGGTGATTCACACATCCTAAAAGCACATTTCAGATAAGGAAATCTTTGATTTTCACTGACAGATTAAAATGTATTCTTTAAATCTCACATAGCAGTTGGAGTTGAAATAATCCAACCAAGAGTTGAAAGGGTGGGTTGTCAACGGCCACCTCTGTGGTCAGACTCTCGCCAGCTCCACTCTGACTAAAAGCGGAAGTGTTAGAAGATGAAAGATGTGGCATCTCATCATCTTCATCTGAAAGGTTTGTTAGGTTCAGACGCTTTCAGTTACTGACAGGGACGACTGGAAAGTGCCCTCATCTCCACTAGGAGAACAGAGAGGGGGAGAGAGAGGCAGAAACCGATTTAGCGTTGGAAGACAACATACCCATATGTTCTCAGTTCTACTTAAAAGAAATAAAAATCAAAATGGGGTTATCAGTCAACAGGAACAACTATTTCACCAACATCCATCATCAACAGGAACAACCGTTTCATCATCATCCGTCAACATGAAAAACTATTTCATCATTATCCATCATCAAAATCAAAGTCTCATTTGCTCTAAACTTCCCAAACATCATCACATGCCAGATCTGTGTGTGACGCTGGCAGGTCTGTGTGTGATGCTTGCAGGTCTGTGTGTGACTCTTGCAGGTCTGTGTGTGACTCTTGCAGGTCTGTGTGTGACGCTGGCAGGTCTGTGTGTGATGCTTGCAGGTCTGTGTGTGACGCTTGCAGGTCTGTGTGTGACGCTTGCAGGTCTGTGTGTGACTCTTGCAGGTCTGTGTGAGAAGCTGGCAGGTCTGTGTGTGACGCTTGCAGGTCTGTGTGTGACTCTTGCAGGTCTGTGTGTGACGCTTGCAGGTCTGTGTGTGAAGCTGGCAGGTCTGTGTGTGACGCTTGCAGGTCTGTGTGTGACACTTGCAGGTCTGTGTGTGACTCTTGCAGGTCCACCCTCGAAGTTCTCTTCGAAGTCCAGTCTTCATACAGCTTTTTTCACTGTTGAAAAGGGTGAGAGAGCTCTTGGAGTTCTGATCATCCAGAGATTCAGCTGGACGGATCCTCAGTTCTGAGCAGGAGAACAGGGCTGGATCTCCGGTTATGAATGTGTAATGTAACTGTATAAGCTGTGGGAAATGGACCTGTCAGTTTGCATTTGCATCCACCTTCTTTATCCAAGTGGGTGGTGTTGCTCCCCGTGGCCATCCTGCTGTGATAAAAGCCTCCATCTCATCCCTGAGCACAGACGACTCTGTGACCAGGTGTTATTAATACTTGGTTCGTCCAGACCAAAATGACCTTTTGGTCAGGTTCACTGTGAGCTCATGCCAGGCTTTTAAAATGCAACCATAAAACCTTTAAGTGGACAATTTCTTTCTAACCATGTTTGACATTTCATTGTGGAGTCCCATTTGTCCTTTAAGCCACAGGTGTGCCAGTCCAAGCCTCCAAGGAGGAGCAGAACCCTAATGAAGGTGGAGCAGAACCCTAATAGAGGAGGAGCAGAACCCTAATGGAGGTGGAGTAGAACCCTAA
>JAGXOD010000035.1:172500-275000 GCA_020368025.1 Brachyhypopomus occidentalis | reverse complement strand
AAATTGAAGTAAAAAGTTTTGTGTTAAAATCCCTCAAGTAAGCCATGAAACAGAAGGTGAGAGACATTACAGAACACATTACCTCACCTAGCGCTGAACGGGACCCCCGCGAGACGGAGCAGAGCTCCAGCTGCTCCCGTTACGCTACGCCCGCTACGCTACGCCCGTTACGCGGCACCCGTGAGCACCGTCTGAGCACCAGCAGATGATGCGGCTGGCTCCTGGCTCTCAGCCAACATGCCACCACACAGAGGTGCCCAGTCGACAAAGTGTTTGAGTTTACGCTTAGTTTAAAGTTATAACCCAAAAACATTTTTTCTAATATATTCAGCACACAGAACTTTCAGGAAAGAGAGAGAGAGAGAGAGAGAGAGAAAGAGAGAGAGAGGAGAGAGAGAGAGAGAGAGAGAGAAAGAGAGAGAGAGAGAGGGAGAGAGAGAGAGAGAGAGAGAGAGAGAGAGAGAGAGAGAGAGAGAGAGAGAGAGAGAGAGAGAGAGAGAGAGAGAGAGAGAGAGGCCAAGCATCCATTAAGCAGGACATGTCAGTTCCCAGCAAGAGGCTGATACTGTTCAGTGGGGTTACTCTGGGTCAGCGGGGTTACTCTGGGTCAGCGGGGTTACTCTGGGTCAGCGGGGTTACTCTGGGTCAGAGGGGTTACTCTGGGTCAGTGGGGTTACTCTGGGTCAGCGGGGTGCTGCTTATAATCAGTCTTTAGCTCTGAGCTTTAGCCCTCTCTTCTGTGCTGTATCTGAGTGCTGTCTCACACACTGGGACACACACACACTCACACACACACACAAGACAAAGGCCATACATGGCAAAAAGAACTAGATGACAACTCACCCACAGGTGGCAGGTCTGATAAGCACCTCGTGTCTTTATTAATAAGATGGTGTGTTTTGTGTGTGTGTGTGTGTGTGTTTGGACGGCAATGAAAACCTGTAAACACTGCTGTACTTTTGAAAGTGTGTGTTGGCTGTGAGATGGAGTTCCTACTTACTGTCTTACTGTCTCTGTCTCACTGTCTCTGTCTCACTGTCTCTGCTCTGCTGTAGGTTTACCTATTCCATCCTCTTGGCTAAGAAAAATGTGGTGACGCTTTTAGGAATTTAAAATCTACAAATTGTGTGTTGTGTGTGTCTGTGTATAAGAGAGAGAGGGAGGGAGGGAGCTGAGAGACAGACAGAGAGTCAGAGAGAGAGAGACAGAGAGAGAGAGAGAGACAGACAGAGAGAGAGACAGAAAGAGAGAGAGACAGAGTAAAAGGCCATGGATGAAGTGTGTGGCTTGGTCTGACTCCAGGAGATTATTAATACAGCTATAATAGATCAGACACAGCCTGTAGAACTGGAAGAAAGGAAGATTTTATAGAGTCCTGTGGCCAGAGAAAGAGAGAGGGAGCGAGAGAGTTCTGTCGTCGCTCGTGAAAGAGATGAAGTGGAAAGCTGAAGGTAAACATCAGCCTCTGTCCTGCTCTCATCACTCCACACTCATCACTCATCACTCCACACACATCACTCACCACTCCACACACATCACTCTCATCACTCCTACAACTGAAATAGTGTACATTTAGATGCTGTATCTATCTGAAGTTTCTCTTTCAAGTTTTTCTGTTTCTCTTGTACATGTTTGGGACCTGTGAGTCACCGTGTCTGACAGTGAGAGGTGGAGGACAGTAATGTTGGGTGGTGCTGTAATTATCACCTCTGTTTACGTCAGTCACAACACTGGAGAGGCCACAGCATATTTGTGCACAGTCTGTGTGTCCACAGGTGTCCACAGGTGTCCACAGGCTGGAGTGTTGTGTGTGGCCACATGTGAGCAGACACACTGTGCACTTATAAACTATAGTGTGCACACTGATGACAGATCACTGATGACAGATCACTGATGACAGATCACCGATGACAGATCACTGATGACAGATCACAGATGACAGGTCACTGATGACAGGTCACTGATGACAGATCACCGATGACAGATCACCGATGACAGATGCGTTGCAGCACCATAGCAACCCACTGTAAGGAGCTGAGCTGAACAAATGATTAAGCACTTAGGCAAAGACCAAACAGCAAATATTTGGTCGAATAAACAAATCAATTGTTGCCATTGTGTGGAAGCAGTTCCAGCGTTAATAAGAGTCCAAATCAGGATGCTGACTGACAGGATCAGACCCAGATGAAATGACACGGCTCAAGGCCTCCCACGTGAGACAGGGTGGTGTGGGGCAGACGGTGGAGGAGAGGGGGGGTGGGGAAGAGGGTGGGGTGGGGGAGAGGGTGGCGGAGAGGGGGGTGGGGGAGAGGGTGGGGAGGAGGAGAGGGTGGAGGAGTGGGGGGGTGGGTGGCTCCTCCCACAGCCATGGCTGCTCCATTGCTGGCCTGCTGCCAACTTGACTCTGCTTTCTCCATTACCGGCTGCGAGGAAATGGTGTCTCATGGGGTCCAGGGCTGCGACCCTCGCTCCTCCCCTCCCCCGCTCTGATGAGCTTAACAGACCCTCTCTGAGCAGCGGGGGGGGCTTCCTCCATACCAGCCCACATATAAACACCCACAGACCAGAGGAAGTCTCTGCTAGGAGTGCTGAGGTTGCAGATTAGAGTCGCTCATACCTGTGAGCAAAATCCATTGCACAAGGGTTAGAGAGTTCCAGAAAGTTCCAGATCAGCGCTAATGCAGCTTTTGACTGGCATTCTGGCTGCCTGACTTTACTAATGAGATAATGATTAGATATGAACAAACGCAAACACAGGTGTGAGAGCGGCTCTGGGGGGAGTGGAGAGACGTCTAGACGTCACTCATGCTTAGGGGGGCTGAACCAGAATAACCGACAGGTTTCCAGTCGAGAGGCTCGGAGAGGAAGGGCTGGCGTGGGGGCTCGAGGTGAGTGTACACAGATTACGCCACGGATCAAAATGGATGAAGTCCAAACTTCAGATGCCGAGGAGTGTGTGTATGTGTGCGCGTGTGTGTGTATGTGCGGGTGCGTGTGTGTGTGCGTGGGTGCGTGTGTCTGTATGTATGTGTGTGTGTTTTGTCTCAGTGGGGCCTCACTAATCTTTTGAGGCAACCACTGCGAGCTGCGTAGTCTGCTTTTCAAATGCATCATCATCATCATCATCATCATCATCATCAGGCAGCTCAGTGTAGAGTGAGTGCAGGTTTTCACTTCAACGTCCCACCTAAAGGGTTCTAGAAACAGACGTCATTCACATACAAAATGAGCTGACAGCAGCACAGGTGGAGGCCCTGGATGAGAGGTGAAGCTGATAATGACCAGGGCAGGTGGAGGCCCTGGATGAGAGGTGAAGCTGATAATGACCAAGGCAGCCACACTAAGGGTATTGTCCTCAGCAGCCGGCTGTTCTGGAGCTACCCAGCTCTCCTAGAGTGAACCACAGGAGTCCAAAGGTCCTCCTTCAGCTCTGAGAGCTGAGGAACACGCAGACAGAGCTACAGGTCACAGCACACAGATCTCGTAGGGTACGGACCCTGAAACACAGCCCTGCAGACTTTCCTGACGCTGTGTCTGGCTGAGGATCAGCTAGGCCCCAAGTCACGGTACGGTTTATGTCAGCTAACATTGTGCTTCTCAGGTGAGATATGTATCACACCAGCCTTCACCTGTACAAGTACATATATACCTATACGTGGCGCTGATCCGGCCCGCCTCAGAAAGCCTTCATACGGATGCGGTCTCGCTAGGCTGCAAACGCACAATTCACAGCTCAAGAGACGTTTCACCGAGCATCTGAGGCGCCTCTGCACAATAAACGAGACTTCAGCTCAATTCACCTCGTTGATTCACAGACTTTATTGTCACCACACACCCTCCCCTCCCCTTTCTCATCTCTCCGTTGTGCTTTGAGACGAGAGACTTCAAAGGTTTCCATCAACAAATAGAGGTGAAAATGGCTTACATGAAAGGCGGGCGGTGGACAAGCCTTCTGATTACAACTGGATTTTGTATTTTTTTTATTTAATTTCTAATTGGGCCTCCTGCCAGTGATGGCGGTTCGCAGGGCGCGTGGGAGAGGGATTCCCATAACGAATTCACGAGCGGCGCTCGCTGTCTTAATTAAGGATACGACACACGCGCGCGATTAGGCGAGAGCGCGTGCAAGCCCAGGTATATGGGCTCGTAGTTTCTTGTGAGGACATGTGAGGACGCAACAAACACAGACTGTTTATTAAAGTCTGTGCATAGAGAGACACGCAGTTTTGTGGGCTGACACGGCAGAAAAGCCTGCTTCGTTTCACAGCTCCTCTACTGCATCTGTGCGTGGATCTCATTTGAAATCTTTTTGAAGTCTCGCCGGCTAGATTATGCGTAAGGACCATCGTGCTCTTTATTCATGTCACTGTTACCCATTCTGTAAATGAAGCACAACTAATTAACTAAGTACTACTAATGAATTAATTACAATAGCCTAGTGATACCTTTGTTTATATGAATAATATGAATAATTAACATATAAATTAGTAATGTGTGATTACAAACTGGAATGCCTAAACCTGTTACATTTGGGCAATGCAATCGAATTAATTGCATAATAATATTTCCAAATTGATGTTTATTAATTATAAGGGCGGTGTGCAGTCAGGTGTAGTGCAGTACAGACATGCAGTCAGGTGTAGTGCTGTACAGACATGCAGTCAGGTGTAGTGCAGTACAGACATGCAGTCAGGTGTAGTGCTGTACAGACATGCAGTCAGGTGTAGTGCAGTACAGACATGCAGTCAGGTGTAGTGCTGTACAGACATGCAGTCAGGTGTAGTGCAGTGCAGACATGCAGTCAGGTGTAGTGCAGTACAGACATGCAGTCAGGTGTAGTGCTGTACAGACATGCAGTCAGGTGTAGTGCTGTACAGACATGCAGTCAGGTGTAGTGCAGTACAGACATGCAGTCAGGTGTAGTGCAGTACAGACATGCAGTCAGGTGTAGTGCTGTACAGACATGCAGTCAGGTGTAGTGCAGTACAGACATGCAGTCAGGTGTAGTGCTGTACAGACATGCAGTCAGGTGTAGTGCAGTACAGACATGCAGTCAGGTGTAGTGCAGTACAGACATACACTGGGATTATCACAGTGGTCGCTACAGCAGGTTTCCCTACGATAACCCCACAACAGATTAGATTTTAGAGTAGTTAAGCTGTTAGGATATTACACGAGGACACATTAGCAGGATTAAAGCGCTTATACGCTTGTCTTGGCCTGTAGACCAGAGAACAGTGAGCACATTTGATCTCCTTCACATTGTGTCTCCAGTTCAACTGCTGGTGTCTGTCACACACTGTTCACTCAGGGACACTGTGGAAACATTATGGGAGAAAGTACATGTCCAAAAATCTACCCAATCTCCCCTTAAGACAGAAGCAGTGTTTTCTGCTTACAAAACTCTGACTTCAGTTTCCTGAAACATTTTCAAACATTAACAACCTTTTTTACTGGCAGTACAAAATGGTGACGTCAAAGAATAAAAAGGGTTTATGTCCAGCAGATGGGGTCAGTTGTGTTTTATAGATCAAACTCACCTTTAGGCTCTGAAGGGGCGGAGTCATGCACCACCAGCCAATCACTGCTTCCTAAGGGTTTAATTGTGAAGGATATAATTTAAAAGACCCTGTGTGGCCTGTGTCAGTGTGCATTGGTACAAATACCCTTATCTCTGGGTAAACAGTCCCAGCTCAGCTTAGACAGTAATGTAGGTTTAATTTCAGATGGGGGCACTACTTACTCTACCCAGCCTATAACAAGTGTGAGCAGGAATTATTGGGGGTAACACCCCCATCCCAAATGTAACCCTTAGAGAAGCCAAACTAACAAATAGCTAAGCAGTGTTTGGTCCTGATTAATCCAGTCTTGAGTGTTAAGGACCATTTATGGAACACTTTTGTATAGGGTGGTGTCTAAGGGTGGTCTCTCTCTCTCACACACACACGCGCACACATGCACGCGCACACACACACACACACACACACACATGCACGCGCACAAACACACTAATGAAGGCTAAAGAAACGAAGCGCCCTACAGCCACAGGGGGTCGTCGTTGTTTCGTTGTCAGTCCGTTTTAACCGAACCAAACCGAACTATTTTCCTGCTTGTTAATACTGCAAATAAAACAACGAAAACGCAGGATAAAATAGGTGTCTTTTTGTTTTCGCTTTCTGTCCACCTTTCAGATTTTATGAAGCCTTTTTTTAGAATACGTTACCGGAACTCAATTGCAGTTCAGACTTGTTATTTGATGGACAAGTTCTGTCAAATTTCATACAATTCTTGACGAATGATTTTTATGTAAATCTATTGTGAAGTGAGGTCCTTTATGCACTCACGTCCACGTCGACGAGGCGTCTCAGGTGTCTTCAGACTTCGTATCCAGAAGCTCCTCCATCGTTTGTCAGTGTCTGTGCGGGAATCGAGTGACGAAAGAGCCACTTCGAACCTCGGCTCGCTTGACACCGCAAACTCGTTAGTTTAGTCTGAACGGTAGTCGACACTTAAACACGTTACTATAGGCTCTCCGTCCGGTTAGCAGATCGTTGGAGGCGTTTTTACTACGTCAAGCTCTCCTTTCAAGAAATAAGAGCGGAGAGATTATTACCTTTGGTAAAATATTAAGAGAATTATGAGAAAACCTGATCATGCGAACCTTGCAGTCTTTGGGGGTCGACGTGTCTAACGGTTCGGTATTAATGGAGCAAAGTTCAGTAATACCAGCAACCTGATTTAATCCGTCCTCGACTCGACACATGCGTTGCTCGCTCTTGCGGACACCCACGGCTGGAAGCGCATTACGCACCATCGCCGAGAGGGACTGAGCAGGGAGCTCGCCGGAACAACAGTAGTCTCAGCGGACTTTTGTATTACAACACAAGGAGTTTAGGTGGCGGAAACATTTTTTGTTCGCATCTACCCATACGCTGAAATATCGCCGGTAATTGATTGCTTTAAAGCAGAGCTTTACGGACAAGCACGGATTATTTCTGAAGCGAGAAACTCTTGAAACGGATCCACGTAAGAAGCGCATTGACAAACGACCGAAAGCAAGAAGCTGCCGGTGTAAAGGAACAAGCTTTGCCAGTTAACCTTCTACAGCATTGCACACATACGGGCTGCATTACGTAAGAAATTCAACAAACAAATTACACAATCAGTGTAATATTCTCGTAGACACAAGTTGGTCCGTACGATAGATGACGAGCACATTATTGAGTAACTGGACTGAGACATGGGAACTTTAGCTTCCGTTGGCACGGTCCTCCGTGGGTTTCACGCTTAAAGGGTCCGGCGGCTTGATGCGAGGCTCGCCGCGCCGCTCGTGCTGGACCTGCACTGCCTGTTTCTCTCTGATGGAAGTTTTTAACTGGGAAGCGACGAACATGTTGCGTCTGTACGCGCTGCATTCTGTAATTCTACTGCTCGGAGGTAAGTCGCGCAAGGACGGTCGCTGATGGCAAATTTGCTAATTCCATCACCTAATCTTTGTCTTTTCCTGTTATTTCACGCTTGTGTATTTAACGTTTCTTGTGTGGTGTTCCTGCACGTGGAGGGGTAGATTTCGTCGTCTTTCTCCAGATTTTTTCATATATCGTGTGTTTGAAGAATTGTGTCAGAACTCACACAGATATTACAACGTGTGCATTTTGTTACCTGCTCTGAGCGCGAGCACACTGGTGGCCACTAAGGACGTCGATGCGTAAGATGACTTGACGCCACCACACACACACACACACACACACACACACACACACCCCCCTTCCTTACCTCAACTTTCACTACTCGAATGCAGAATGGGAATATGTTTTGTAGTAGTAGGTGCTTACACCACCCACTTGGAGCTTGTTCAGGGCTGAGGAGAAAGTGGCACCTGGACAGATCATTTAGGACAGGTACTGAATTAAAGTGTGTTGTTCTGTGTTTGTGTAAGAAACAAGAAAAGGAAGAATATATAAGAGAGAAAGAAAGAGAGAATGTGAGAGTGTGTGTGTGTGTGTGTGTGTGTGTGTGTGTGGTGTTTGTGAGACTGTGAGAGTATGGAGATTGTGGTCTGTGTGTGGAATAGCTACATCTGCACTGAATTCTAATACTCAGCTGTGCAGACAGACGTGGTCTGTGTTCCACATCACTACGCTGCCCTGCCCGTGTTGTTGGACCAGCACATCCCTCACACAGCGGGAACCCCCTCTGCCCTGCCTTTAATCTCAACGCTGTGCTCGCCAAGGAGCGCAAGAACAAAACCCTGTGGTTGTGGTTTGGAGCATGATGGGCCACTTGATGGACAAAGCTTATCCAGTTTGGGACCAGTCCAGACAGACAGGAACCAGACAGGTCTGGACCGGACGGGTTAAACCTGGAAAGGTGTGCTGTGATCGCCGAGCCTTATTTTATTAACAACCCATCACGCTAGATATTCTCATCCATAACAAATGTGTATGCAGTGCAGTCCTGAAAAAACAGACTGTACGGTGGAGCCGCCGCAGAGCTGGAACTCGGAGAGAAGCAGAGAGGCAAAACTAAATGGGGAATAAATAATTCAGATGATGACCCCTTACACTTGGTTCTTTCTTGATAGCAAAAAGCCTGCAAGCTGTAGTTTAGGCTAGTGCCGCGGCGTGGGTACAGGCTAGCGCCGCGGCGTGGGTACAGGCTAGCGGCGTGGGTACAGGCTAGCGCCGCGGCGTGGGTACAGGCTAGCGCCGCGGCGTGGGTACAGGCTAGCGCCGCGGCGTGGGTACAGGCTAGGGCTGCTGTAGGAGGCCCTGAGATCAGCTCATTTTTGCTTTTTATTTATTTCTTTATTTTGATTCCATCTCCACAGCACCCTGAAACACACGTCACACACATCCGTGCAGAAAGGGTTTAAACAATCAAGACAGCAGGTAAATCTGAGGTCAGATCCCAAGCCGCAGTGTTTGCTGATGGCGTAATGATTTCTGCTGTAAGTTTCTCCCCGAATGCGTCGTGGTGGCGTTTCCAGGGCGGCGTTTCCAGGGCGGCGTTTCCAGGGCGGCCCGCAGCCACGTCACCAGGCCGCTACACGAGACCCGAGATGCACGTTTCCACACTGGAGCTGTGATGGGCGTTCGCAATCACTTTCAAATCACAGTGCAAAAGGTTGTGGGGGAGGATATTCTGCATGTGGAGGACAGTGTGTCTCTCGCTCCCACTGTCTGTCTCTCGTACTCGCTGTGTGTCTCGCAGTCTGTCTGTCTGCCTGTCTTTCCCCCTGCTGTTTTGCACTATAACATTGGGTTCCTTTCTGGGGAGTCATACAGAAAATGAATTCTGCTCAGTTGGCAGTAGGCCAGAATAAACTGCTCCCCTTTTTGCTGCTGTTAGATCCCGCCTCTTAATATCTGAGCCCCCTGACAAACTGGACAGCTGAGAAAATAGTTGCTGTTTTACATTTAGAAATGAAATGGCCTGACTGGTTTACGTTTTTAACTGAACCTGAGTTACTAAGATAACATGATGCAGAAGATGCATCAGGCTGAACAGAACAGCACTGATGAAACTAATGTGACTTGACACACAAGGAAACATTATGCTAATCAAAATGGCCAAATAGTTGTTCATAATGGTAAGGGGCTGGTAACAGGTGATGCTCTATAGGATACTGACAGACACAGACACATCTACTGACAGACAGACACATGTACTGAGAGACACAGACACATCTAAGTACTGACTTTGTTTGATCAGTCCAGTTTGAGCAGATTCACCCTTAAAAACTCTTTCAGAATATTCTTCTCTCTCTGACAGAAGGGGTCGGTTCTGTTCTGAACTCCAAGAGCCGCATAATTTCGAAACAGACATTTCCACATGATCCGCTCTACCCAGAGCTGCTGGGAGATGAGGACGAGAAACGGTGCAGTCTAGGGAACCAGCACAGCCAGACACCGCAAGCCCACTGACTGTAGTCCCAATTCCACACTGTATGAGCGGCATGAACAGTGCGTGTGCTAAACACAGACCAAACGCACGTGCGCTAAACACAGACCAAACGCACGTGCGCTAAACACAGACCACACGCACGTGCGCTAAACACATACCAAACGCACGTGCGCTAAACACAGACCAAACGCAACATTACGGTCTAAACAAACCAAGAAAACAGCTGGTGGGTTCAGAGACCCAGGACTGTCTGATTACAGTGGAACAGGTGTGTGTGGGTGAGCTTGGAGGTCACAAGGCCAGTGAAGCTGAGCACTGATTGGTCTTTCTGTAGTGGGGGGGCGTGGCAGGAGTCCTGCAGAACGTGCTGTGATTATGTATTCAAACATACAATGGCCATTAATTGAACTTGTGATTGCAACATTCATGGTATCAGAAAAAAAAATAATTGCCATGATTGTTTTTTTCATTATTAGACTGTAATAAAAGCCCAGTGCTCAGTTAGTTTTGTCCACAGGCTACATACGTGTTCAGTTAGGTCACCCGCCTCCTTTGGAAGACAGTTAATGTTGTGCACACTATTATACTCTGTTTTGCTAAAAGGTCGTTACCTTGAGTGCATACCAATAGATATTTTACTGGTGTTGTACCTGCAGGTCACACAATTAAATGTGGATAAATGTTTCACGGTGTCTGTTGCACAGGTCGAATACGCTTGACACGTTTTAAATATGAAGTGAGGCCAGATGCATCTGAGGGAACAGCTGAGGGTCACGGGAACAGGCTGCTGAACTATCTCTGGCCTGCAGGGTGGGGTTGGACAATATATTGTTTGTTAATTGTTATCACAAAATTGACCTTTTCAACACTGATATCGCAGAAAGATTCAATTTGCGACTTAAGTTCAAACTTGCTTTGAGCATCCGTTCTAAACCCAGACATTCCAGATGAGTCTGCATGAGTCGGTGTGTCTTCATGGCCCATCAAAAGTGGGACTCTTAATAAACCCTAATGCAGAACAATACGCCTCCATTTCACATCAAGATTCACCAATCTGAACCATGATCTTTAATATACTACAAAGCCATATTGCAATCTTAATATGTAGCAATGTAATGGTGGTAGTTTTACCCACATCATCGTGCAGGTGATGGACCTGCGGTGTTCTGCACCTGCAGCGCTGTAGGAATACGGAATGTCCCAGAGGCTCCGGGGGAAGCGTTTGGGGAGGGAGGTGAGTTTGGGATAAGGAAGCTTTAGGCTTTTTTTTAGCTTGAAGAAGTCTTGCACCATGTGCTCAGCAGGTTTCCTGTAAATGTGATGTGAGTCAGTAGGTCTTTGCATTTTTCTTTGCAGTTTTACCTATAGGGAAACTGTGTTGAAGCTGTTGTCAACGGTAACAGACCATATACTAGAGTTGTAATGGGTGGACATAAGCTTGAAGCATTCTGTTAAAGCTGAGGTCATCGCATCGTCAGATGAGGTCACTGTATTGTCAGATGAGGTCATTGCATTATCAGATGAGGTTACTGCATTGTCAGATGAGATCATTGCATTGTCATATGAGGTCATTGCATTATCAGACGAGGTCACTGCATTGTCAGATGAGATCATTGCATTGTCATATGAGGTCATTGCATTATCAGACGAGGTCACTATGTTGTCAGATGAGGTCATTGCACTGTGAGATGAGGTCACTATGTTGTCAGATGAGGTCACTGTGAGATGAGGTCACTGTGAGATGAGGTCACTATGAGATGAGGTCACTGTGAGATGAGGTCACTATGAGATGAGGTCACTGTGAGATGAGGTCACTGTGAGATGAGGTCACTGTGAGATGAGGTCACTGTGAGATGAGGTCACTATGAGATGAGGTCTCTACATTCTCTGATGGTAAAGACCTTTTGAAAAGTTACATGTACCAAATGTTCTCTTGTGTGTAATGCACAGCCTTGGTGAATGAACACATCTTACACATCAAGTACAGTGGATTCACATTTTCAAACTTGAAAGTACATCAAACAGAAATGTCTAAATATGTAAGTGACTGGGATTAGCTGATTTGCCAAAAATAAGCAACCAACTTCAGCTATAGAAGATAATGCATCCAGCATTTAGTAATTACCTCACTTGAGAGAGTGAGTTGGCAAAATGCTACAAGATAGTGGAAATTGTAGAGAAATGGAAGCTGGGAAACCAGTTATTATGTATAGTTTAGGACTGGAAAGCCCCACTGTGCCTGTGCTTAGATCGGTGGTTTGGACCAGCAAATGATCGCTACCCAACTGGGGTGGAACTAGTTAGCAATCCAAGTCCTTGACCTGACCTTGGGGGTCTCTGCGTCTGTGTGTTCTCACTCTGATCTCTCAGAGTTTCCGTTGTGCGTGACAGAAGCGTGTAATTTTCTTTCATTTCGGCAAGAAATTGCTAACAAGAGGAGTCTGACCAGCAGTGCAAAATGACAGTGATTTCATGGTGTGCATGTGTGTGTGTGTGTGTGTGTGTGTGTGAGACAGGGAAAGAGAGGGACAAAAGAGAGACAGAGAGAAAAAGAGAGAAAGAGTGCATAAACACATTGTCTTCCTCTGCATAAAAAAATTGAAGTCTTTTGTTTTTAATGTTTTGTAGCATGAAGGTCAAACACACAAACACTGTTCTCTAACAGTTCGATTGCTGGATTTGGCAAATGAAGAATCAAAATGAGTTACACGTTTCATGTGGTCCAAAAGCCATTTGCACATCTTTAATAGAGCCAGTTCTAGCTGCACACAGCGGACCAGGAACCTTCTGCAGTTATTTCAGATTCCACACAAACTTCCACCATTTGTCACAATGATTCAGATTCAATTCAATATTGTTTCAACAGAAAAACACACCCACAATAGTGTGATTTCTTTATTCTTTGTTGAATACATGGTTACAGTTGGTCACTGACAAAAACTCATTCCAGATGTGATATGGTAGCACAACATTATTCAACCGTTACCTCAATATTCCACCTGACTGTCATTTGCCCCCAGAGCACTTCACGTGTGTGCCACGCCTCAGCTAGCCGGGCTTTGGACAAACCTCACATGGACAGGAAGGGTTTGGTTGTTTTAGAAGCTGCTGCTTCCTGTGTGATATTTTTTTTTGGGGGGTGGGGGGTTGTTAGGGGTGATGTTTTATGGGTGTTGTGTCCCTTGTTTATTAAATGAGATTTCATTTATTTTGATTACTTAGAAGCAGCTCAGATCACATTATGAGCAATCGTGCAGAAAACCAGCAAATCCAAACGGCTTCAGCAACATGTTTCTTGCTGTGTTCAGTTATATCAAGTAGTTTTACATAATGTTAATCATCTGTAAGTCCTCCATCCTGTGGAGCCCTGAGTTTGGTGGCTGGGAGTGGTGGATGCAGGGTGTAGTCTACAGGCGATGTGTCCTCTCCCTGGAAGCAAGCGCTAATCTCAGCTGGGAGAGATTTGCGCTCGGCTCTCGTGTAATGCCCCGCTAGGCTAACTGCACTTCCACACATTGTTTAAACAATCCAGATCCATTTAGCTCTGCGTTCACACCTTCAGAACTCCTCAGAGATCATTATCTGGGCTTTATTGCCATGCGTCAGTTCGCTGAGGGTCTGTGCCAGATCCATGCGACTGGTTTTGTCAAGTGTGCATATGTCCTCCCGCCGAGCTGAAGTCCACAGACGGCCGTCGCTGCGTCGGAACTAATCACGTTATGGTAAAACGCCATGAGTCAACGTTTTATTCGCCACCCTGTGTGACGCTATTATGCGTCCGACGGCAGCTCAGACGAAAGAACACGGGCTTCGTGCAAAGGCCAAAAATACGACAGGAGAGATGTAAGGGGAAAAGAATAAAATACGCCTGTAAAAACTCCCTCTCCCTTCAGGGGTGAGGAATAGTTCAGTGAGAAGATGCAGTGCGATGCTGAATTAGAACTATGGGCCACGTGCTTTTACTCTGCGCTGTGTTGGCGTGTCCTGTGGTGTGTCCTGTGGTGTGTCCTGTGGTGTGTCCTGTGGTGTGTCCTGTGACGTGTCCTGTGACGTGTCCTGTGACGCGTCCTGTGACGTGTCCTGTGACGTGTCCTGTGGTGCGGCGTCACGAGGGGCAGGTACGGCGTCACGAGGGGCAGGTACGGCGTCACGAGGTGCAGGTACGGCATCACGCTCCTTATCCTTCCGTTTAATGCCTCTTTGGTTGACTGCTGTCATTATGAAGCAAGAGTGGAATTATTTTAACTTGATTCTAGTACATGGATTTTACAGGGAACCTCGATTCATCACCCACAGATTGGAATTGTTTGTGTTTAATAAGGCTCATTATATTGGTGTGGCCAACCTTGATAAAGTTTGATCTTTTTTGGTAGATATTTTAATATCTCATCTTACAGTTTTTACTGTCGAAATTCAGATTTGCCCCTCTGTGAGGTCCCACATTAAATGATCAGAAACGAGTTTCACTCAAGAGCCATATGCAGCAGGCCAATGTAAAATGCACCTGTGGGGACACCCTACCTCACCTACCTCACCCTTCCTCACCTACCTCACCCTACCTGTACAATATCTACGGCAGCCTTAAAAGCCCAAAATTGACCGGAAACTCACAATATCATATGGAAGCCCTTAAAGTCAAAGATGGTGAAAATGATGCTTTTAGCTTTTGCTTCTTGCCTGCTGCCTGTACGTGTGTTAAGGGTGAGTTTGAAGTTTGGGCTCATGGGCAGAATGAGGAGTCAAATGGTACATGTCATTTACTGCGCAGTGCTGCTGTTCCCATAGAAACGCCCCACGTGTCACTGGTTACCCTATAGGCTGTACAGGTCACCATTTATTACATGAATGAGGAGAGAGAGAGAAAGACAAGTCGTGAGTGTGTGTACCAACACTTTTGTAAGCTTTATTTACAGTAAGTAGTCTGTGATGCAATGAAGAATTGGTTTGATGTCTCCTTATTATGTCTGATGCAACAGTGAGACAGAAATGGTAAAATGATGATAACTGGTGAAATTCAGTGTTTGTAGGTATAATAAAGGGTTATTTATAGTGTAAAAGATACAGTACGGCTATCTTGTAAAGCAGTTGAATGATCTGCAAACTTGTGTGTGTGTGTGTGTGTGTGTGTGTGTGTGTGTGCCCATGTTTTGGTTGTATAAGCCATGGGATATTGAATGTTGAATCACTCTTTTTCATTTTAAGGTCACTAGGTATCTGAGGGTCATAATTAATAGGTCAGCAGTTGGTAAAGCAGAATCTGTTCGTCTTCCATCATTACAGAATTCTTCCTATAATAACTTTTCCACATTTAACTCACCTATTAAAAGAAAATATTTATGCTGTCTTTAAAAAATGCTGCTATAATGCGTGAAGCTCGGTCCTGTTTTGTGGCTGGTCGTGTTGTTTTCCTGTGCCATCACAGATCTGAATGGTTTGTGCCTGTAGACTCATGGCCTGTGTGAACTGCTCTGTAAATCACATGTAAAGTAGGGATCAATGACCCGTGCTGTAAAAGCACGACGAGACTGTAAAGGTCTGTGAGAATCTCGTACAGAGGGCTGCCTGCTTTTACTTGAAGGATCTGAATAGGTAGTAAAGATGCGAATGCAAACACATATTCTCTATGAAATCAAGACAAACTGTTTCCTTTATCCTGTACCTTTTGCAATCTCCTGCAGCTAATCCCACACAGGACTCCATTTAGGCGCACTGCTTCAGAGCAGGGTTCTCACAGGTGTATTAATGCTAGGTTTTTATTTTTTTAAACAGTTTTCTTTTCATGCCATGACACAGCTGGTGACACTACTGTAAATGCATTTGAAATTTCAGGACAGGCAAAAAAACGTATTAATGCACATTGCTATGACAACCACTGTAGAGCTGATTTCTGACTGGCAACATGACAAGCATAAATACTCTACTTAGGGATCTGTAAAGTTATGTTCTGTAAAGTTATGTACTTAGGGATTTGTAAAGTTATGTACTTAGGGATCTGTAAAGTTATGTACTTGTGTAAAAGATTAAAAGGGATCTGTAAAGTTATGTAGTTAGGGGGCAGTAAAGTTTTGTACTTAGGGTTTTGTAAAGTTCTGTACTTATGGGTCTGTAAAGCTAAACCAATCACTGTTCTCTTTAACTTTTGTGTGCGACGCCCTCATAAATGATCCATCCTCCACAGCCCCTTGTCCAGACCACCTGGTATATATGATTGGGTCAACGAGGCTTTATGTATTTGGAAGGATTTAGAGTCTCTAAGCCTTAGAGACCAATGTGCTCAAAGCGTGTGCTACTATAACCATCACTACTATAACAACACTGCATCACACACACACACACACACACACACACACACGCACACACACACACACATACACAAACTCATAGGGAAAGGGTAAAGGGCCCAGTCTTATGACTCTATCCCAGTCTTATTCTACCATCTCATTTCACTGTCAGTTCTAATTCCAGATTTATCATCAGGAAACTCATTATGAAGTGTTTGTAAGGTAACGTGTTCTACAGCTGTAGATGTTCTGGGTATCAGATTCTAAACCCATCATGAAAACGGATGTGTGTGTCCTACAGATCTGGATGTTCTGAACACCAGTCAGGTTGCCTGGAAGCAAGACCAGATGTTGGGAAACATGAGACTGTTCATATTGATGGGAACATGCACATGTGTTTTGTCATTAGGCTGGTGTGTGTGTGTGTGTGTGCATACATTAGTTTTCAAATTGAGCAGTTAATCATGAATCAGGCTGAGTCTGTATCAAATCAACTGTGTTCCTTCTTGATTCCTTACTCACTAGAGCACACATAGAGCTAGACTCACTAGAGCACACATAGAGCTAGACTCACTAGAGCACACATAGAGCTAGACTCACTAGAGCACACATAGAGCTAGACTCACTAGAGCACACATAGAGCTACACTCACTACAGCACACATAGAGCTACACTCACTACAGCACACATAGAGCTAGACTCACTAGAGCACACATAGAGCTACACTCACTACAGCACACATAGAGCTACACTCACTAGAGCACACATAGAGCTAGACTCACTAGAGCACACATAGAGCTAGACTCACTAGAGCACACATAGAGCTACACTCACTACAGCACACATAGAGCTACACTCACTACAGCACACATAGAGCTAGACTCGCTAGAGCACACATAGAGCTACACTCACTACAGCACACATAGAAAGAGAGAGCTAGACTCACTAGAGCACACGTAGATCTAGACTCACTAGAGCACTCATAGAGAGCTGCTGTATTTCTCTCCCCATCTCCAAACAGCCATTACAGAGAAATAAGTGACTGACAGATAAGAGTGTAAGTGGAAAAGGATAAAAATCTGTGTAAAGTTAAAGCCCTTTGAAATCTGCTGATGTCTGAAACGCTCATGTTGACACAAAGAAAAACACCGCAACACACATGAACACACACACACACACACATACACACACACACACACACACACACACACACACACACACACACACACACACACACACACACACACACACACACACACACACACACACACACACACACACACACACACACACTCACACACACACATACACACACACACACACACACACACACACACACACACACACACACACACACACACACACACACACACACACACACACACACACACACACACACACACACACACACACAGTGTTAGCAGCACACACACCACTGCATGAATGATTTAGCGTGCCGGGTTTGTCCGAGTTAATTTAGTCAGGTCACACGTTTGTTCAGCCTCTGAACACACCACGTGCCCCTCCCCACGTGAGCGGCATGGTTATGCGTGACCTGGAGGACTTTAAACCGTCTTAATGAAATCATATTTTTGTATCTTTTTCTCAGTTTTCTACATATGCCCTTCTGTTAGAATTTATGTTTGAATTACAGCATAGACTCAGTCTACAGTCCACAGCTGTTTTAAACTCATGATCATGAAAATAACAATAATTATAACCAGTGCACAGCTGTTTTAAATGTATTATAAATGTAAGTGGCTATTGAAGGGGCATCACTGTGGCCTCTGATGTCGTACATTTCCATGACAATATCGATGGAGGTGTTATTGTTGTTTGGGCAGTGACGACTGTAGAAGTGCTTCGTAAGCAGAACCTAATATTAAATATCGATATAACGTGTGAGGCTGGACGTCTCTGAATCGAAGCAGCCCGTGTGTTCTGTGACTAAAATGTGGATGCGTGTAATAGTGGGGAAGGACTCCTGTGTGCTGGCAGGTCAGGGGCCTTCACGGAAACCTCCGCGTCTTTTCAATTTGCTTTGCATCTCATTTTAGGAGGAGCAGGATGTTTTCCACATAGGAAACTCCCCGAGCTTGTGTCTGACGCGTCTTGTTGGAACACTTGTGCTGTGATTTCAGCTCTGTGGATGCTGGTGGAAGAAGCTTCTGGACGAAACAGAGATGCAGGTGACACCTAAACTCTCCCCTCTTCTTGTAGATGTCTGTAGCAGGGCTGGAGGGTTTGGTAGGCTGTACCGTGGCCCCCTGGTTCCTCCAGAAGACGTTTACGGGAAGGCTGCCCCATCATAAACGTGCAGGTCACACGTTAAGAGGAATCGGTGTGGAGGTGCTGGCAGCCCGTATGTAGATTTTTCCGGAAGCAGCAGGTGGAGTCTTTGTTCATGTGCCAGTGGCCGGCGGGACACAACGGGCCCGATTCTCCAGCGCCACGTCGCCTGGACGTAGCACCTTTGACTGTCAGGTTCATTGTGAACGGTTAGTGCTTCAATCTGACAAGCTCCCTCAGTCCCCTGCTGTTAAAGTCCCCTAACTCCCTTCTCTCCGAGGGCCGTGTCAGAGCGAGGGGGAGGGAGGGCCGTCGTAATGGGCAGCTAGCTAATGCTCCTTGACACGGCGGTGATGACGCTCAGCCAGGCTGCTGATAATGTCATCGTTTCAGCCTCGTTTCAGAACAATTCAGCATCGTTTCAGCATCCTTGTCTTAGTTGATTCATTTGTTTTTCTGCCATTTGAAGTCGATCTTTGTTCGTTTGTGGCTGTGTTCGTGGTGACTGCAGTTATTCGTGTCCTCCTTGATGTGTGACAGCATCCGTGCTCCTTGACAGAGACGGGTGTGTAGACCATGTCAGCTGTCTGGAGAGGCAGTTCAATGGCCTGCTCTCTTGCCTTCTCGCCAAACATTGGTACTCGGAGAAGAAGAAGAGAAGAGAAGAAGAGAAGAGGTTCTGCCACACTGCCCTGGAGACACAGTACTGCCCTGGAGACACAGTGCTGCCCTGGAGATGCAGTCCGCCTGCTGATTGGTTGAGCTCCGTGAACAAGTGGACTCACCTGGCCAGCCAGGTCAGCTGTAAAAATAAAACATTCCTACAGGGTCTCTGCAGCACGGCAGAGAAGGTGGCGGTGTGATTGGTGAAGGAAACGTGGTCGCTGGTCGTTTTTTGTCTACGTTTTTTGTCTGAGTCTGTATGGCAGAACTGTAGCAATGCAGATTGAGCAGTGGCTCGGGACGTTGGGAGAGACAACAGAAAGAACCATGGAGCTCACCACTGCATCCATCACCGTCCAGCCCAACAGAGGGTTATTGGAACAGAAAACTGGTTGACATCCAAATCATCTGTTTGGCAGAGGAAGGAAGCACAAATGACTTAAAAGTGCTCTCTCCATTTCAGCAGGGTGCCAAGTGTCTTGCCAAGATCTCCCCTGGCTGACTCCAATAAGGAGATAAAGAAGCTTGAGAGACAAGAGGCTTGTTTCGTGAGTCTGGGAGGAGACGTCTGTTTCGTGAGTCTGGGAGGGAGTCGGGAGGAGATTTTATTTTGTGAGTCTGGGAGGAGACGTCTGTTTCGTGAGTCTGGGAGGAGACGTTTATTTTGAGTCTGGGAGGAGACGTTTATTTCGTGAGTCTGGGAGGAGACGTCTGTTTCGTGAGTCTGGGAGGAGACGTTTGTTTCGTGAGTCTGGGAGGAGACGTCTGTTTCGTGAGTCTGGGAGGAGACGTCTGTTTCGTGAGTCTGGGAGGAGACGTCTGTTTCGTGAGTCTGGGAGGAGACGTCTGTTTCGTGAGTCTGGGAGGAGACGTCTGTTTCGTGAGTCTGGGAGGAGACGTCTGTTTCGTGAGTGTGGGAGGAGACGTCTGTTTCGTGAGTCTGGGAGGAGACGTCTGTTTCGTGAGTCTGGGAGGAGACGTCTGCTTCGTGAGTCTGGGAGGAGACGTCCATTGTCTGAGCAGGACCTACAGGTGCGTCTAGTTCCACATCACAGCCCCAGAATGCACTGGGCTCTATTTCCCTTGCAGCTTCTCCTGTGTGCTCATGCAGGTGCCGTTTGGCTAGAGCTGTAATCTTTCTCTCACGTCTCTTTTCGTATCCTGCTTTCTTCAGTCAGTGAGATTAATTTCTTGACGTGGATTTATCAAAAAAGTGAAGAAAATGAAATGTGCTGACCAACTGCTTTTATAAAATAACTTGCTAATGCTGGTTGAAAAGTTAAAATGTAATACATGGGTGGATAGATATAAAGATGGATGGATAGAACATAAGCTGAGAGATAAATATACATTCAGACTGGCAGAGAGAAGTCGTCCACCTGGCAGGTGATTAAAATGTGAAACGTCCTGTAAAACATCCCATGACAGTCTCTGTGAGAGAGGTTCTGGGTGAGTGTTTGGGGGTGGGTTCTGTGTGTGTGTTTGTGTGTGTGTTTGGAGGGGGTTCTGTGTGTGTGTTTGGAGGGGGTTCTGGGTGTGTGTTTGGGGGTGGGTTCTGGGTGAGTGTTTGGGGGTGGGTTCTGTGTGTGTGTTTGGAGGGGGTTCTGTGTGTGTGTTTGGGGGGGGGTTCTGTGTGTGTGTTTGGAGGGAGGTTCTGTGTGTGTGTTTGGAGGGGGTTCTGGGTGTGTGTTTGGAGGGAGGTTCTGTGTGTGTGTTTGGAGGGGGTTCTGGGTGTGTGTTTGGAGGGGGTTCTGTGTGTGTGTTTGGAGGGGGTTCTGGGTGTGTGTTTGGAGGGAGGTTCTGTGTGTGTGTTTGGAGGGGGTTCTGTGTGTGTGTTTGGGGGGGGTTCTGTGTGTGCTTGCTGTGTCCCAGCGTTTATGTAGTGTAATGATGTGTACTTTAATCACACACACACTAACAGCAGCTCCGCCCCCCCGGCACATTGTTAAAACACCATCACATCTGCCACTGTTTATCGTCCCGTGTGGCCGTAAGTAGACAGCTTTCGCTGTTCTGAACACCATGCAGATGCCAGATGTTATCGCTTAAGCAAATGTGCTCTGTTTAAAGGGGGGAAATGTGACTTTGGCTGGATTATTGCACTGGCTAGGGTTCATTTTCCATCCACCACTTCATTACCTTCCACCCCACAAAGGGCTCTGGACACCTTTGTTCTCCAAAATGCAATTCATTGAGTGTTTGATGTCACTCAACAGCGCTTAAGAAGTGTGAGTGTGTGTGTGTGTGTGTGTGTGTGTGTGTGTGTGTGTGTGTGTGTGGGAGGGGCTGGTAGGGGAGCGCAGAAGCAGACAGAATTAGTGTGTCATTTAGAGTGACATCCTACACACCACATTAGAGCAGAGAGCTCGTGACTGTGACATTGCTCATTTGTCTGAGCAACTCGCACAATCTGTCTGGGGAGAGTAACGAGTGTGTGTGTGTGTGTGTGTGTGTGTGTATGTGTGTGTGTGTCTGCACATGTGAAGTGAAGGAAGCAGTTAACTCAAAGGCAAAACCTTGAGAGGCAACATACATTGTCACAGACTAAAGCAAAATGTGGAGTGTGTATTTGATCTGGAGGTAGATGCAGCCTGAGGAAGAATGGACCTGCTCTGTTTAGTCAAAGGCCACATGTCTGTCCATCTTCCTAGAGAACTTAAACACAGCCTTAAAAGACTGGAAACCCTCCTTGACCTGACTTTAGCCTTACCTAATGTGACATTTTCCACTTAAAAAAATAAAATCTTAATAAGAAAAGAAAATAGCCTATACCATCACACAAGGACAAACGTCTGTCCTTAATATTTTATTTAAGTTTATGGCTTAATGTGCAATGAGGGCTGCTCTGGACACCACCCTTTCCAATGAAGTCTACTCTGGACACCACCCTGTCCAATGAGAGCTGCTCTGTGGTGTGAACGGAACACCACCGTGTCCAATGAGAGCTGCTCTGTGGTGTGAACGGAACACCACCGCATCCAATGAAACGGAACACCACCGTGTCCAATGAGAGCTGCTCTGTGGTGTGAACGGAACACCACCGTGTCCAATGAGAGCTGCTCTGTGGTGTGAACGGAACACCACCGCGTCCAATGAGAGCTGCTCTGTGGTGTGAACGGAACACCACCGCGTCCAATGAGAGCTGCTCTGTGGTGTGAACGGAACACTGCTGTATCCAGTGGGTTCTAGAATCAGTAGGGTGGAAAGTGAAGGTTCCAGAGACAAAACTCCAGCTCCGACTTTATACCAAACAGATGTTTTCGCTAATTCAATCCACCTACACGCTAATTGGCAAATCACGTCAGTTGGACAAAAATGCTGGGGTAGATTTGGACCGCCTGCACCTGTGCTCTCTCCTGGGGCAGGAGGGTATTGTTCTGGGGATGTTGGCTGGGTGTTAGTCTGATTTCTCTCCTCGTGGCCAGACTGCGGTGTCCTTGAGCTGTGTGTGACTAACCCTCACAATGGCTACAGGGGTGTGCAGTGTGAAGAGAATAGCTAAACAAATCTGATTAGTATGGAGGATTCTTTTCCTTTTTTTAGTGATGACAAAGCTATTTTTGTAAGGCCAAGATGGCCAATACACGGTGTTTAAAATTCATCGGTTAAATCTCACTGAAGATTCGCCTGTATTTTCTGGGATTCTGAACACTAAGTTAAGACTTGTCTGAACTGATGGTCAAGGTACGATTTGCTTGTGATGTGCATTGTGATGACAGGTCTGGATAGCTTAGTTTGCTTCAGTAGACTATGGAACGTTTCTTCATCGAACCCTAACCCAGTGAACTAAACGGACCGAACTGAACATCTCAGCTGTGCTGCGTGATCTTGATCTGAGATCACAACCAGAACATTACAGTGGCAGCACATCACAGCCCACTTCACTGAACGTCTTCTGACACACATTCTCCCTGATCGCCGTGATTCATATCCTGGGCAATCCACACCTGTTGCATGCTAGAATGCTCTGATCCTTTAGCGTCTCTCAGTTCCTACAGCAGAGAGAGAGAGAGAGAGAGAGAGAGAGAGAGGGAGCATTAGTCTGGCCTCTCCATTAGCAAGAACCTTGATTTGCAGGAGATTCTTCCCTTGTATGTCACTGCTGTAAGGACACACACACACACACTCACACACACAGATGGGTATCTGCCACCTCTGTTTGTCTCCCCTCTGTTTGAACGCCCCTGTAATCACACACAGAAAAACAAACTTGATCAATGCCACCTGCTATCTCATCTGTATTTCTCTCCCTCTCTCTCTCTCCCTCTCTCTCTCCCTCTCTCTCTCCCTCTCTCCCCCTCCCTCCCTCCTCTCCCCCCGTCTGCTGGTAAAGTGTCAGGTCTTGATGTAGCTGTACCTACCTACGTCTGGCTCCATCACTCTACCTTTCCCCTCTTCATTAGGTGTGTGCGTGTGTGTGTGCGTGTGTGCGTGTGTGTGTGCGTGTGTGTGTGTGTGTGCGTGTGTGTGTGTGTGTGCGTGTGTGTGTGTGTGTGTGTGTGTGTGTGTGTGTGTGTGTGTGTGTGTGTGTGTGTGTGTGTGTGTGTGTGTGTGTGTGTGTGTGTGTGTGTGTGTGTGTGTGTGTGTGTGTGTGTGTGTGTGTGTGTGTGTGTGTGTGTGTGTGTGTGTGTGTGTGTGTGTGTGTGTGTGTGTGTGTGTGTGTGTGTGTGTGTGTGTACTCTCTGGTACAGAACCAGTCTGCCATCATATACCATCCTACTGGACAAATAAATGACACAGACTTAATCCAAACATTCACTCTAAGCATCAAGCCGGCATTTTAATCCAAACTGTCTATATTTGCACAACACACTCACACACACACACACACACACAAACACACACACACACACACAAAGAAGGAGAGAAACTAAAACCTTGGACCAAATGTGCAAGAGCCTGCTCAGATCAGAGTGATTCTCCTGTCTCATGTCTCCTGTCTCCCGTCTCCTGTCTGTCTGACACTGCCTCCCTTTCTCTGTCTTTCTGTCTGTCTCTCTCATTTACTCTTTCATTTATACTGCTAGATTGGCATGACTGTGTTCATGCAGAGAGAATTTGTTACATGCAAAGTTAGATGCAGAATTTGCAAAGTTCCTCCTGGACAGGTATGTAAACATGGTCATTATACTGTTTTGAAATGTTTGAATGACAGACTTTATATAACGATATAAAGATCTAGAGAAACACACGTAATGCTTGTCAACTCCTTTATGGCTAACAGTGCTAACTAGCTTGTGATTATTCTCACAGCAGCAGATCACATGACCCAGATTCTAAGTGTTGATAGGTTAGTAATTTCACTATGAGGAAGCACAATTGTATAGTCTACAGCAGCACATATCAATGCTGATACCATCGCGCTCGCACACACGGGAGGCTGATGCCCAGTAACAAAGCCGAATGCGTAGAGTGCGTAGAGGTAATGATCACACAACGAGGCTCTCTAGAAAAAATTTAATATAATTGTATGTGCTCAGTTTGTGAAGTGTAATTACTCAGTTCTTTGCCGGCTGGAGCAGAGCTGTAGCACCTGGTGTTGACCACTGCCCCAGGCGTGTAGCACTACCAACATGGCTACCACACAGCAAACAGGCACCACGGTTAACTGTTTGGATAACAAAATATTGTTATACTTAGTATTATAAGTATTACTATAAGTGTCATTAAATAACTGTAATTGAACTCTGCTGGCCACCGTAGTCCTTTGAAGTGTGCTTTGTGTTCATGAGCAGGAATGGAAGAGTTCCCAAATCGTTCTGGTATTGTTGTGTTCACCTACTTAACCACTAGGGGTGCTGTTTCTCGAGTCATGACTAGCACACATTTAAGCAGATTTATCTTATTTATATTTTGATTGAAATATTTATTTTTCTGAATTCAGTTTTAATAGGATATGACACAGGGCATCCAGGCGATCTTGTGTTCACCTTTGTCCCCCACATTGATTTGATACTCAAACTGATCGCTGTAAAATGAAGACACATCCTTAAACATCTGGACATTTACTGTAAAATCATATATTCTTGTTTTGTGTAGGTGAACTTGTAGGCCCAACCTCTGGCTTGGCCGCTGGAGCAGTGATGGTGGGATGACATTATACTGAACAAGCATTTCAGTATGACCCAACTCTACGCCCAGGATGTCCGAGTGGTCCAACACTATTGCAACTATTCATGTAAATACAGAACGGTGTAGGACTTAATCTACGCCCCTGTGTCAGTCCACATCATGGCTGGAAGAATTCTGTTCTTACAATCATATTCTAATGTTATCTTAAATATTTTACCACCTATTCCATTTTGAAGGTTAATGGTGAGTCTTTGTGCCAAATTGAATCAAACGCTTTGTGAAAATCTACAAAAGGTGAATATTTCTGTCAATTAGAGAATGTAAACAGGAAATGTGGCCTGATGTGCAGTGTTCTGGTAAACACACACACACACCCACACACACACACACACACACACACACACACACACCTATGTTATTACTTGTATTTGTACTACTTCTTCTTCTATACGGTTATTAGTCATTTGCTCCAGATCTCAGGAAAACCTCTGATTCCAAAATGTAATTTGACATTAATTTAATTATTTTCTGTCTGTCTTGCTCACTCCCTCTCTCTCTCTCCCTCTCTCTCTCTCTTTCTCTCTCTCTCACACACACACACACATTCTCTCTCTCTCTCTCACACACACATTCTCTTCCCTCTCTATTTCAAGATAATATTACTGGCATGATTTTAACAAATACAATATTGTCAAAAGGAATATAGATTCAGGTATTGCTATTATTAAGCCTTAAGAGTTGGTTTTATACAAATCCCTTATTCATATTCAAGTGAAATATAATCAGAACTAAAACAGTTCAGGACAAAGCAGTATAAGCTTATTAAAAAAGAATTGACATCATCAATAACAATGCAATATAATGGTAGCAGGTTCAGTATTAGTGTTAACACGGCCTTACGACTGTAGTGAGACATTAACATATTGATGATTGGGGATTATTCTGAAACGTAAGTGCTGGTCCCTGCTGAGTGTGTGACCTGCAGTCCCTGAGCATAGTCAGGTTGGTCAGGTCCAGTCCCTAACAGCACAGAAATACCACTAAATCACCTCACCATAACACCTGGGCTGACTTTGAGTTTTCATTTTTAACTCATTGTCTTCTAAATTTTGGCTTTGACTTTGATAACCTGTAAAGCCAAATCTCTCGGGACGTCCTGACATTTGTGTTTTCACTTCTTTAAAAAGTAAAAACTCCCTTGCCAAAATATAGCCTGGTCCTGGTTATACAGTTAGACCATAACTGGAGTTGCTGTAAAGGAAGATGGACGTGAACCAACTCCATTTCCCAGAAACCTTTGTGACTTTGCCTTCCGGTTGGACGCAGATAAGAGCATCCATTTCATTCAGGTTGTTTTCTGGCATCCACAGTGCCTGAGCAGGACATTGGGAATTTAATCGCAGTGTGATCTTGTGTGTGTGTGTGTGTGTGTGCGTGTGTGTGTGTGTGTGTGGACACTGTTGCCTTCATTGAGGTTCAGGATGGATAAAATCACTTCATGTTTGCTCTGTGTGTATGTTTGATGTGTTAGCATGTAGCCTCAAGCTGAATCCCTCAGGGAAACACACACACACACATGCATGTGCACATGCATACACACTCACACACAGACTCACACATACACACACACCTATCCACACACACACACACACACACACACACACACATACACACACACACACAGACTCACACATACACACACACCTATCCACACACACACAAAACACCTACCTCAGCTTTTTAACAGATATTACTTTCAGCTACAGGCACATTCTCTCCCTTTCTCTCACACACATACACACACATACACACACACACATGCACAAACACTTGCACAATTCTGCAGTTGCACAAGACTATGTTGCTTGCTGACAGCATATAGCAAGAATCAGTTTTTATACCACACACTTTATTCTTTTCTGAATATCCTGAATGCAGACAGACAGCAGAGACAGGCGAGCGTCACCAGTTCTGTGGAGTCCTGTACCAGTGACAGCTCCTCACTCCCAATTAACATACGGCACATGACATCATGCCTACTGCTGATTGCAGCTTGGCTCGCTAATTGGCTCCTAAACTATTCTATTCCAGCAGCTCATAGAGCACTCTCCCTCTCTCTCCCTCTCTCTCCCTCTCTCTTCCTCTCTTTCTCTTTCTCTCCCTCTTTCCACCGTTTCACTCCTGTTCTCTTTTCTCTTCCTTTCTTTCTTTTTGGCTGATGCAACTCGGCACAAAACACCAGGCAGCAGCCGAGGGGCTCTCACCATCTTTACTTCTGTGAACTGTTTGGGGAAGAGGGTGGGGGTTAGAGGAAGGGAGAACCAGGAGAAAAACGACCTGTCACACAGAGAGAGAGAGCTGGAGGAGAGTGGGCTAGTGATGGTGATTATGAGGAGGAGATTGGCTCTTCTATGCATGTGGAAGAACTAGGAGAAAGTCCTGAAGTGCATTGAGGATGCTCTGTGTGTGTGTGTGTGTGTGTGTGTGTGTGTGTCTACTCTTGGTGTGTGTGTTTGTGTGTGTTTACTCTTGGTGTGTGTGTTTACTGATTGATGGCTGTGGTAACGAGTGTAAAATCTCATGTGTCTGAAAAAGTTCCTAATCTTCACGGTCTGAAAGATTTCTTTGATTCTTCAAGATCTGAAAGAGTTGTTGGAGTTTTGTGGTGTAGCCATTGCTGGGTCATCGTATGAGCATTTCCTGACCTCACCGCATGGACTTGTGGGATAAACATGAAGGGCTGTGGACGCAGCAGAGGGCGCTGAGCTGTAGCGTGCCCCTGAATGTAGCGTGTCCCTGAATGTAGCGTGTAGCATGCCCCTGAATGTAGCGTGTCCCTGAATGTAGCGTGTAGCATGTCCCTGAATGTAGCGTGTCCCTGAATGTAGCGTGTCCCTGAATGTAGCATGTAGCATGTCCCTGAATGTAGCATGTCCCTGAATGTAGCGTGTAGCATGTCCCTGAATGAGGGCACTAGGATGTCGCAGGAACCCTGTCTGGACACCAGAGCAGGTGCTCTGTTGACCTTTAACCTGCAAGTGTGACCTTACGTGATCTCACTCCTGGAGTGAAGGAGAAGCAGGGTGTCGTGTTTAAACACCGCAGAAACAGGAGTCTAGTCCTGCCCCCGTAACCCAGGAAACAGCCTCAATGTGGAATTTACATTTAGATGAACCGCACATGAGATATTTACATTTACAGACATGAGATATTTACATTTGTGCTGAATACTAGTCCAGCTGGGAGCTTGTTGCTGGACCCTCGGCCTCGCATTTAACATTAGCTAGTCACGTTTTACCTCAGCTAACATTAGCTAGTCACATTTTACCTCAGCTAACATTAGCTATTCACGTTTTAACTCAGCTAACATTAGCTAGTCACGTTTTACCTCAGCTAACATTAGCTAGTCACGTTTTAACTCAGCTAACATTAGCTAGCAAGTGTTGAGTAACCCATGAACATTTGGTGATATTAGCATATGTACTGGTCATTTAGCATTACCTGCAGATACCTGTAGGTTTGCTAAAGCCTTTTATGTGTTTCTTCACTTAACATATTCCTTCTCTGTCTGGAGTTAGATGTTGGGTTGTGGGGATGCACTGTTGCATGGCTGTGATTGTGTCCAGCTGTATGAATACTGTACCTTCACTGTCCTTTACACACGCAACTCCACTTAATGTTATTCACATTTAAACACACGGTAGCTAACGTTACCTAGCAACCTGAGTGATGCATATGTATCTAACCTCACCTTACCTAACCTAAATTAACCTTACCGTACCTAACTTTGCTTAACCTCACCCGCTCATCTGTGGCCTGTGTTCTTGTGCGGTAGTGGCGTGTTGATCTTAATAATGATGAGCGTGTGAAGATCTTAATAATGATGAGGATTACTGAAAGCTTTTTAAATCTAGTATGTTCCATATTATATACAGTGTAAAAGAAAAATAAAGCCTTAATAAAAAAAATCAGCTATTATATGCAAGCCAAACAGAGGTGTGGTTAGCTAGCTATGAGAAATACCAGATCAGTTCCTACTGCCTTTGGAGATGTCCAAACGTGTCAGCCATCATGCTGCTGACACATGAAACGCCTTTTGTGGCGGGTCAGTGGGACTCTGACTTGTTTAAAAATGGACTGAAGGATGATGAACTCGCTGTATAAAACGCAGCTCAACCCACGTCACGTACTCTGTCATTCCTGACACCCTTCAGGGCTAAGTGGGCCCAGATAGGTGAGTAGAGGTGGATTTCTGAGGTGTTATTATGCGATTTATTCATACGTCAGGTAAGTCGAGCTCGGTATGGTTTCAGCCGTGGGACGTTGAGTGGTTCTTAAACGCGGAGAATTGCTTGTCAGTGGAAGATTGGAAAACAGACCACAAAAAGGGTAATGCAGGCGCGGGTCTCCTCGTGTTCATGACGGAGCATACATTATGGGTCCTGGGTGAAGGAAGTGGCAGGCCTGCGGTTGGTTATGGCGGAGGAGGTTAGAGTGAACTGCAGTGCCACCTCCACCACTCCACCCAACCTGCCCCCCCAAACCACATGACATGGTCTGGTACTTCTCTTAATACAAAAGGAAATGATGTTCCAGAAGGTTCTTGAAACATTGCAGTTTTCTGAGGTTCAGGAACGATGTGTCCTCTTAGTAACTGGCACCTCTACTATGGTCCTGAGTGGAGTGGGTGTAGCCTCCAGGCTGGCCTGCCCCCGGTGGGTGGAGGACCTGTTGCAGAGTGTGTTAATAACCACTAATTCACCGCTTATTGACATGTCTTGTTGTGCGGAGTGAACCTGCATGACACTACTGTGCTCCCTGGTATCAGCGTGCACTGTTTAACTGCACTTACACTCTTCAGGTATTAGCACCGCCAGTATCTTAGTTCAGTTGTATTGGGACTCGGTGCTGTGAGTAGTGACTCAGATGTATTCTCTGTGTACAAGACGGAGCACATTTGTAAGTTGTTCTGGATAGGAGCGTCTGCTTAATGCCATCCATGTAAATGTAACTGTAAATGTACCTGCGTCTGTACTGGAGGACTTTGGGCTCTGCCTTCCTCTCCATCACGCCTGCACAGACGTTCATGGGGACATAAACACAGCCAGTTTGATTCTGTCTGCACACATGGAGAATAAGTGAGAATGATACAGCATTTTTTACCAGGGGTCATGACTTGCTCTTGAAGTACAGGCAATGAAAATCATCAAAGTGCTTACTGTGAATCTAGCAGGAACGTACTGTGTGTCCGTCTGACCAACAACTCACACACACACACACACACACACACACACACACACATCACAGAGTCCAAAGCTGGATATAAACACTGATCAGCGCTATGAGACTTAATTCAGCACTGCAGGTGTTGATTAAACACTGAAAGCCGTGTTGTGTTATTTTACGTGTTGGTGTGTTATTTTACGTGGTGGTGTGGGGTTGGGTAGACTGGATATGACACGTTTGTGTTTGTCATGGATTGGAACTGTAAACTCTCTGAATGAATGGACTGTTTGTTTTTAATTTCTCTGTGGAGGCTGAGTAGTGAATTTGTCCTCGGGCTTCTTCTGTGATGCTGTGTGCCGTTGAGATTGCCTGTGTGTTTGTCCCTCGCTGATGGCACTGGACGCGTGATTTGTCAGGGTGAAGTTTTGCCCTGAGTCCGTGTATGGTGCAGGGTTAGTGCTGTTATCTGCCCAGCCAGTGTCAGGAGACTGGACCAGAGACAGGAGACTGGACCAGAGACAGGAGACTGGTCCAGAGTCAGAGTCAGGAGACTGGTCCAGTATCATGAGACTGGTCCAGTGAAAGGAAAGAGTGGAATCCAGCCCCAGCCGAGGTCTCTCTGAGCTGAAGAGCACATGTTCGTTTCCTGGTGAGCAGGAGAACAGAAGCCACTGGTCTGTTCAGGATCATAGACCAGGACCTGCCTTTACTGTGATTACAAACTGGGCTCTGGAGGAAACTCCACTCTCTTCCATTGTCTCTCTCTCTCTCCCTCTCTCGGGTTCAGGGTAAACACATGCCCCTCTTCACTGCTCCTAATCCGTTAGCTTTTCTCCTCCAGATGCTCCCTGCTACCCACCACGTCTGCCCCAACCCCCTTCATTGGCTCCACACATTACCTATGCAAATCTCCATCTAACAGACAGCCAGGTGAGCAGCTGTGACTGCCCCCTGCTGCCTGTGGGGGTGATGTTGGGGTGACTTGGTTGTTTGGGAGGGCCTGTGGGGGTGATGTTGGGGTGACGTGGTTGTTTGGGAGGGCCTGTGGGGGTGATGTTGGGGTGACGTGATTGGTTAGGAGGGTCTCAGTCTTGCTTGGGTAGTGACCAGTCATCTCCCACAGGTCTTTGTCAGCTGGAGCTCCTGAGTCCAGCAGCACTGGTGTTCTACTCCACCTCTCCCACCCTCCTCCCCACCCTTCTACCCCTTTGTTCATGCCATTTCAGCTTTTCCCAGTGCATGCTGGGAACACTCTCCTTCCTGCCCTTCATGTCTGTTCTGTTCTCTGTTCGCCTGTGAGGGTTTCAACTCTACCAGTTCTCTTCAGCTCTCTTTCACTCACTTTCACTCTTTCTTTTACTCTCCTTTCACTCTTTCTCTTTTTTCTCTTTCTGTATGTCTCTCTCTCTCCCTCTTCTCTCTCTCCTGTATCTACCTCTCCCTCTCTCTTCCTCTCTCTCCCTCTCTGGTCACAATACACAGTCTAACAGGCTTCGAGGTTAAACCAGAGATTTAGAGACTCCATCTGGTGCTTCTACAAAAGCTCTCTTAAAACGCACACACACACACACACACTAACACACACTCTTATTCTCTCACGCACACACACACTAACACACACTCTTTTTCTCTCACTTATACACAGCCAGTAACAAACTCTCTTTCTCTCATGCACACACAAACTCACTCACATACACACACATGCTCTCATTCACACCTCTCTCTGTTTGTATTACAATCTTTGTTCTCCACTGAACTCTACAGTATATATCTACATAAGTGTTGCTATGCCTACAACTAACCCTTAGAACCCTGAAAGAAGCTCTTGCCTGTTTTAGCTCTTCAAGCAAATGTTCCACAGCTAAATGTTCATGGTTTGCAATCAAATAAAAAATGTATTTTCTCCACAAACAGATTTGAACAAAGCACAGACTCTTTCTAGCCCGCATGCACGTGCACACACACACACACACACACACACACACGTGGCGGGGCGGTGGAACCCTGGGTGAGCCTGTTTGAGCACTCCCTCTCCCTCCTGTCACACGTGTGCCATTTGCCCTGTTTTCTGTGTCTTGATCGCTTCACTGCGTCAGAGGTCTCCTGGTGCAGCACGCCTGGAATTTAGGCTCAGATGTTCTTTAAAATTCTCATCAGATTCCTTTTTTTTATTATTGTTATCATTTTGTGGACAGCTGGAGTTCATCCACAACGAAGTTTAATCCGTTTACATCGTCAGGGTCTTTTGGGTTCCGCGGGTCGTGACCCTGAGAAGGAGCGACAGTGGGACAGACGTCTGTGATGAGGAGTGTGTGTGTGTGTGTGTGTGTGTGTGTGTGTGCAGACAGGACACACCCTGGTGGCTAGAACATGAAGACCTGATTCATCCTTGTCTTTCCACCGTGTCTGAATAGGTCGTTAGCACGAAGACCCTACCTAGTGCGCATGCTAGTGATGTTAGCACGAAGACCCTACCTAGTGCGCATGCTAGTGATGTTAGCACGAAGACCCTACCTAGTGCGCATGCTAGTGATGTTAGCACTAGTGATGCTAGTGATGTTACCACGAAGACCCTACCTAGTGCGCATGCTAGTGATGTTACCACGAAGACCCTACCTAGTGCGCATGCTAGTGATGTTAGCACGAAGACCCTACCTAGTGCGCATGCTAGTGATGTTAGCACGAAGACCCTACCTAGTGCGCATGGTAGTGATGTTAGCACGAAGACCCTACCTAGTGCGCATGCTAGTGATGTTACCACGAAGACCCTACCTAGTGCGCATGCTAGTGATGTTAGCACGAAGACCCTACCTAGTGCGCATGCTAGTGATGTTAGCACGAAGACCCTACCTAGTGCGCATGCTAGTGACATTTTTGAGCTTCTGTCCACTATGAAGGGATTCTGATACACAGTCTGCACACCTGATGGTGGACGTTGTCCTTAAAGACACAGTGACTCCAGAGACAGCTTCGAGTTTAGAAAGTCCATTTGGACAGGAATTGCATTTGTTCTATGGCAGGTCCATTATGTGCTGATGTGTGGTGGGTATTGTAGATTGGGTTTGGTATTGGAAAGGTTCTTATAAAAGGTTCTTTGAGGTTTTTATAAACTGCAGATCAGATTTTGGCGATTGTTACCTGTAGAATGATGCTGAATAGAGCCTTTGGCTAAGGTTTATACGTAGTCTCTGCTGAATTGAGTTCAGGAATGATTGTGTGTGTGAGTGCGTGTGTGTGTGTGTGTGTGTGTCCTCCTCCTCCCTCAGATAGCAGCATAGGGAACTAAACTGTTGGGGCAGAGCTCAAACTAGAATTTATTACACCTTCTACCAATGACCTTGAACAATGTTTACCAATATATCAGAGCCAGTGTTCATCCAGGGTGCATCTCTGCGTGTGTGTGTGTGTGTGTGTCTGCTGTGTGTGTGTTTGCATGCGCTGCTGCATGTGTGTTGTGTGTAGGTGTGTGTTTTGCGCTGCGTGGTCATGCTTGTGTACATAGCCATTGCGTTTGAGACTGTGTTATGCAGTGAAAAAGCTGCAGAAATAAGACATGTGCGTCTGCGTCTACGTCTGCGTCTACGTCCGCGTCTACATCTGCTCTCTGAGGTCACCAGAAGATCGGCTCTCCATGCCGCGCTCCTCGAGCCATCTCACACCGTCCCACACCGTCTCACACACCATCTCACACACCGTTATTTACATGTGGTGTGTGCTTTTAACTCCCCACATGCCGGTTCAGTGCAATGCTGTTTGGATTTTGGGTCCGTTTCAATACCTAGTGAGAAGCCGTCCTCTGTCCCGCCCTCTGTCCCGCCCTCTGTCCCGCCCTCTGTCCCTACCTCAGTCTCTACCTCAGTCTCTACCTCAGTCTCTACCTGAGGGAAGGAGCATTTTTATGCAAACAGGACCTTACACACAAACAGAGATGGTACCACCGCTTGACGCTCGTGTGTACGAAGACGTCGACCCTGATGATTGAAAGACTGCTGGCTAAATGGTGTGCTTGCTAGCCAGAGACAGGGACTTTGAAGAATTCCAACTAACTATCCAAATTGAAGCCATTTAACTGATTAGCCAACTGAACGTTGTGCTCAGTGACAGGGTTCATCACTCGTTAGCCGCCTGACTGGCCTGAGGTGACTGACGTAGCTAGCACGCTAATCTAGATGACCTGACTACAGGCCACATTGCGACCATCCACCATATTGAAATAATATATTTAAAATATTCATCGCTCTTATACCAATACACATACACAGAATTCTGCCTTAAAATTCAGCCAAGAATAAGAGAGCATAGGAGAGCATATCTGCTGTGAGGATGGACAGCATATCTACGTTATCGAAGACAGAGACTCTCATCTGGTCATCTGATTTGATCAGATCAATTAAGGGCAGTTCTGTGTGGACAGCTCATGTGTTAGCAGTGCATCTCTTTTCATTACTGATATACGGACTCCTAGAAAATGTTTTAGAGTGGGTTCATAGTGCATAGTGGTGTTATAGCAGTTGATAAATAAAGTGCTGGTCGGTGGCAGTGTGTGTGTGTGTGTGTGTGTGTGTAGTCAGTGCTGTTATCTTACTGTAGTGTAAGTACAGAGCAGTGGGAACTCCTCAGTGAAGCATGGCCCCAGGAGTGTGTGTGTGTGTGTGTGTGTGTGTGTGTGAGCACAGCCCTGCGGTGTAGTACAGCACCAGTTCTGCTGCCACATTCCATCTCCGTGTTTCCATCACCTGGAGGTAGGTGCTCCAATAGCATAAGCCAAACGAGGCAATCACACACACACACACACACACACACACATTCTTAATAATATCGTGTGTGATGAGGGCGTGTGTTTCCACGCTGTATAGGACGTAGGTGCTGGTGTGTTGCTGAGGAGGAGCCTGTAGTGACGTGGAGCTCCACCTTCAGCAGGGCAGCAGTGTTGATCTGCAGGTCAAAGCTTCCCGTAATGAACCCCTAACCTGCCATTCCCACTAACAACAAACGAATAAACAAACACCAGTGAGCGTGTGGGACCAGCCCAGCTGAGGGAGGCCCTGCTGATGCGGCACTGATGCAGTGGGTCAGCACTCTTGGACCGGCGGGCTTTTAAGACTCAGTTTGGATCCATCGCCTCTTCTTTTCTCCGTCGTCACGGTGATGGTAAAGATGCAAATAGGAGGCGCTGCACAGGCGGGTGGAGAAGCTGAGCGCGGGTCGGCGGCTGTCCGGGGTGTCACGGGCTTATTTCATGTCTACCAGGCGGCCTGCCTGCTCCCTGTGGGGCCGAAAGACCTCAAAACAAACAAACAAACCAGAAGGTAAACAACAAACTAGAATGCAGCATCGCCACGGGGACGGGCCTGCGACGGTGGACGTCAGCCGGTCTGTCAGTGTCTCCGCTCACCGTCCCCGTGGAGAACTGTGGGTGTGGTCTCAGACCACCACAAGGAGAAGGAGCGCCTAGCGCAGGCCAGCATGGAGCAGACTTCAGGAGGCGTGGCCTGTGTTAGGGGGCGGAGCCCACGGCAGGGAGGCAACACCCACACTCTAGTTGGCAGAGGTTTTTAATTACATTAATTATATTGTCTTGCGCTCGCTATAAGGAAGTGGATGTTAAATGTGAGCTATGGATTGTGGGAGCTGTGTGTGGTTTGTAGAGCCTGGTTCATGATTATTAACACTCTCCTCAGATCGCTGATATTCTGCTTGCACATGCTGTAGTCAATAGGTTCACATTATCATCATCATTATTATTGGTGTTGGTGTTTTGCATTCCTTGTTCTTGAAAGCCGTAGAAGGATTAAGGGAAGTGAAGGATCGGAGTGAAGGTGGCGTGTGACGTGCAGTAGGGGCGTGAGGCGGCGTGAGGCGACGTGAGGCGGCGTGAAGCGACGTGAGGCGACGTGAAGCAGCCCTCGTGTGGCGGAAGACGTGAGCTGGGACTCACACATCAGTAGTGACGAGTCAAAAGGGCTGATGAACGGAAGAACCCCTCAGGGGCGAGACCGCCCACCCCCTTCCCCCCTCTTACCCCCCAGGAGATGAGAAGCCTCTGTGTTGTCGCTGATTTATGATGTCACACAGCCATAAAGGGCACGTTGGGGCAGGAAGAGATTCATTAGTGTCGGGCAGGGCGTTGGTGAGATTCAACGGAGGCTTACAGAATACTGATGGCCACACAAATCTGGGCTTGTCTTTTCCTTCTAGTCAAAGCTGGTTCCTCCTGCAACACCCTCATCCACACACATAAACACACATCTCTCTGTCTCCATCACTCTCTCCCTCCTCTCAATCACTCACTCTCGGACTCTCACTTTTCTCTTTCTTCTGTTGTGTGTGTCTCTCTCTCTCTGACACGGTCTCTCTCTGATACTCTTTCAGTCTCTCTCTCTCTCATTTCATTTCATTTGTAATGCATTATTGGATGGATGTGATTATTCAGTTTTGCCAAAGCAGTACAAAAGAAAAGTTAGATGTAAAAAGGGAGGAGGGGGCAACAACAACTCTCTCTCTCTCTCTCTCTCTCTCTCTCCCCCTCTCTCTCTCTCTCTCTCCCCTCTCTCTCTCTCTCTCTCCCCCCCCTCTCTCTCTCTCTCTCTCCCCTCTCTCTCTCCGGGCTGTAGGTTTGGTCTTCTGCCATGCTCCTGCCCTAATGGTCACATGGCGTGATGCCTGGTGTTCACCCCCTCAGTGCCCATCAGCCTTCATCAGCCTTCTGCTGGCCTGCTCCCAATTAGCATACAATTAAGGGACTCAGCAGTGTCGCACTCTTACATAGCAATACAGATGCAGTATTTACAGCTGTAGTACTTTACACCTGTTACCCCAACTGCAGGGGCATTATCTGAGGCAGGCAAGTTGCAGGATTAATGTTTCTTCCAGGAGCACAAACCTAATGGCCCCTAAAGGGAAAAATTAGGGCCTGATTCCAATTCCGAGAGCTGAGTCTCCTACCTCTGCGCCCTACACACTTCCACTTGGGACGCTACGTTTTGTGGGGATGTGCAGTTCCCAGTTTTTAAATAATGTGGCTGTTTTTGATGTCCAGTAATGACGTTCGGTGAGCGACTACTGTTTATCTGTAATTCTTCACACTTATAACCTTTGAAGGAAATAATGATGAGACCATCAAGCACTGTTACTTCCAAAAACAGAAGACGATTTATCCCTTCATCAGCGAGTTGAGGAGATGAAGGAACGGAAGGGAAGAGTAAGGACTCATCTGTCTTTGGACTGAATTGGGTTGAAAGCAGATTTAGCCAGTGAATAGTGACAAATCACTGCTACATGTTATTCTGATTAATGAACAGAACTCACTCCCTAAATATCAATAAACCTCTCTAGAGCTTTCCATGCTAACCTTGTGTGTGTGTGTGCGCGCCTGTGAGTGTGTGTGTGTGTGTGCGCCTGTGTGTGTGTGTACTACTGGCCATGGGGTAACTTTATGCTGTGACAGAGAGATATGCAGGGAAGACTCTTTGTGGGAGTGTGTGAGTGTTGTATTGTGTGTGTGTGTGTGTGTGTGTGTGTGTGTGTGTCGTACTGTGTTTCTGTGCAATCAGTGATGAAGCTGCGTGGGACTACGAGACTGAGCACGCAGCTGTGTAAATAATGTCTGTTATTACAGCGCTGACATTAGTCAAGACGACCTCAGAGTCTAGAACCTGCGAATGGTCCTGGCTGTACAGCATACCCACAATGCCACAGTCGCCCTGGAAACTATCGCCCCTCACATACGGGAAACAACTGCGACGCAGAGTGTGACAAAGTATAGAGTTAAGTAGAAAACTCACCCTGCTGTCCCCAGACTGCCACACACACACACACACACACACACACACACACACACACACACATATGTACACACACACACACACACACACACACACACACACACACACACACACACACACACACACACACACACACACACACACACACATACACACACACACATGCAAACACACACACACACACACGTACACACACTCACATACACACACCCACATGCAAACACACACACAGGAACACGTACACATACTTACACATACACACACACACACACATGCACACACACACACACATGCACACACACACACACACAATGATATAATGTGGTGCAGTAATGTCTACTGAGCATCAGCTCAGGCTGGTTGGTTCTGGTTCATTTGGGCTGCGGTAACTATGTGCAGCACCTTGCACTGGTGTCCTGTCCTGATGACATCACTACTTCACAGGAACTGCCTCTGTTGCTCCTTTAGGGACGTCAGGACTCCGTGGTTACCCCAGACCTGCCTGATCAGGAGGCATGAGGGGTGTGTAGGGGTATGTGGAGATTAATAAGTGGTATGTTACAGCAGGGGGGTTCTGCCCTGCGTCCGTCTGAAAGTGCCCTGATCTGTAAATCATTTCTCCTCGTCTCTACCAATGAACTGACTCATTTTTCAATATCATTAATTTCTACAGGACTCTTAAACTGGAATAATGTTTCAGTGTGTATTGATTCCCCACACTCGACTGCTAGCCCACGTTAACTGTGTTCTGGGCCATTTTTAAGGTGGACCCACATATATCATTCTCCAGATGATGCTTGTGAATGCAGAACGCTTAATAAATTATTTTTGACAGACCAGCACAAAGTCAATACCCCTTATTAATTACAGTTGATGTAATATATGGCAAGAGTAATATGTGGAGACCGAGAACAATGACCCAGGCCTCCTCCTGTCAGAGGGGAGAGGGACGATTTGGGCCGGAGACAAGACCGCTGTTGTGGACCAGAGGACACGCAGGGCGAACTCCTGAGAGGCAGAGAGCAAAGCATTCTGGGATGGTTGGCTCCTGCCCTCCGTAAGCAGGCGGAGACAGAAACCTGCTTCAGTGTTACGCTTCACTACTCCGCTGACGGACACATCTCCCTCATCCGCCTCTCTCTCCCTCTTTCACATTCTTTAAACTCTTCTTTCTTTCCTTCATTCTCTCTGTCCTCCTCCAGACACAGCCGTAGACTCTCCCCGTGCTGTGTCTGTGTCTGGTCCTGCTACAGACAGGCTTACATCTGGGCCCTGTGGCCACACATATCATTACCACCCTGCCCCTGTGCCCCTCCAGGCAGGGAGCATCTCTGTGCCCGCTGCCCCACAGCGGAATCCTCTCTCCTGGGCAGCCACCTGTTGAACTCCCCCTTCCTTTGGTTCTGCTTGGACAGTCAGAGGATGGCCTGATCTGCCTGCAGGCGTACGTGTGTGTGTGTGTGTGTGTGAGAGAAAGAGAGAGAGAGAGAGAGAGAGAGAACAAGAGGAACTATTTCACATTAGTACTAGCCAAAGTGTCTCTGCATTGGGAAATTTCTAAAACATGATTTTTCATAATAAAAGTCCTTTGAAGAATTGTGGTCATTTTTAGCAATATAAAAACGGCAGTTTTAACTTATGATAAAACAACCATCTGTGATGGCGATATTGCATTCCTGCTAATTGCATTTTATAGGACATTTCTTTTATTTATATTGTACAACACGGGCATCTGTTGTGAGCTCTGAAGCACCTGACACCCAGATGCTCAAAGGGCTTCATAATTAGAGCCCAGTAAACCATCAGCATCACTCTGGTGCCTGTTCCTGATTGGGCGATGAAAGATCTTTTTCCCTTGGCTTGTTGTTGTCAGCGGAGTTGCACTATTACTCAACTGATCATGTAATCATCATAATAATCATCAATAGGACAGCATCATGTAATCAGACAGCACTTAGGCACATGCTGGGAGGACTGATCATCATGTAATCAGACAGCACTTAGGCACATGCTGGGAGGACTGATCATCATGTAATCAGACAGCACTTAGACACATGCCGGGAGAACTGATCATCATGTAATCAGACAGCACTTAGACACATGCCGGGAGAACTGATCATCATGTAATCAGACAGCACTTAGGCACATGCTGGGAGGACTGATCATCATGTAATCAGACAGCACTTAGGCACATGCTGGGAGGACTGATCATCATGTAATCAGACAGCACTTAGGCACATGCTGGGAGGACTGATCATCATGTAATCAGACAGCACTTAGGCACATGCTGGGAGAACTGATCATCATGTAATCAGACAGCACTTAGGCACATGCTGGGAGAACTGATCATCATGTAATCAGACAGCACTTAGGCACATGCCGGGAGAACTGATCATTATGTAATCAGACAGCACTTAGGCACATGCCGGGAGAACCGATCATCATGTAATCAGACAGCACTTAGGCACATGCCGGGAGAACCGATCATCATGTAATCAGACAGCACTTAGGCACGTGTTGGGAGAACTGATCATTATGTAATCAGACATTACTTAGGCACGTGTTGGGAGAACTGATCATTATGTAATCAGACATTACTTAGGCACGTGTTGGGAGAACTGATCATTATGTAATCAGACATTACTTAGGCACGTGTTGGGAGAACTGATCATCATGTAATCAGACAGCACTTAGGCACGTGTTGGGAGAACTGATCATTATGTAATCAGACATTACTTAGGCACGTGTTGGGAGAACTGATCATTATGTAATCAGACATTACTTAGGCACGTGCCGGGAGAACTGATGATCATGTAATCAGACAGTACTTAGGTGCTAGCAGATCTGCTGATCATGTAATCAGACAGTACTTAGGTGCTAGGAGATCTGCTGATCATGTAATCAGACAGTACTTAGGCGCGTCCTTGGAGAACTGTTGCAGGGGATCATAGGAGATGACGAGGAGGACAGCGGCAGCTAATGTAGCAGCGCTTGACATCGGCGGGACAGAAACGGTCCGCGCCAACGTTGTGTTTTCTCGCTCAGGCGTTTCCACGGATATTCCAGCCAAGCAGGACCGGAGGGCCGTTTGATGAATGTCTGTCCGCTGTCAGGAATGCAGGTCGTGTTCCTGATTTCATTTTTGTCTTGGCTCGTCTTGCTGTGCTGTGTAAACACTCCCAGCGCCTCACAGTGGGGCTCTCCAGAAATGAAAGCGACTGAGCCCAGCCTGCAGGAATAAATTAAAGATGCTAATGTGAGCTTGTTTCTCTCTCTGCGCTGGGGCTACAAGGTGTTTGTGTCTTTATCTGTGGCTTCAGTTAGTTGTTATTCGGGGTGAATTGGACATCTGTCGATATGGCCCGCTTCCTGCCCCTCGCTGGGCAGTTACCACGGCGCCACTGCTCATGTTGGCTATTCTGCGTGTGGCTTTAACCCTGGCCTGCTGGGGGCGTGGCTGAGCAGGGGCACGTATGCCATGTGTAGTCGTGTTGCTGTGGTTGTGACACATGAATGCCACCCAGAACCCTGCAGCCAGTTCTGGTTCTGTGGTCAGTGATGAAGTCCTGGAGGAACAGAGCAGCACACAGACTGTGCACCATAACGCTACACCTTAGCAGCTCCACCTACACGCTACACCTACACGCTACACCTACACGCTCCACCTACACGCTACACCTACACGCTACACCTTAGCAGCTCCACCTACACGCTACACCTACACGCTACACCTACACGCTCCACCTACACGCTACACCTACACGCTACACCTTAGCAGCTCCACCTACACTACACACCTACACCTACACGCTACACCTACACGCTACACCTTAGCACCTCCACCTACACGCTACACCTACACGCTCCACCTACACGCTACACCTACACGCTACACCTTAGCAGCTCCACCTACACGCTACACCTACACGCTACACCTTAGCAGCTCCACCTACACGCTACACCTACACGCTACACCTACACGCTACACCTTAGCACCTCCACCTACACGCTACACCTTAGCAGCTCCACCTACACGCTACACCTACACGCTACACCTACACGCTACACCTTACACGCTCCACCTACACGCTACACCTACAGCTCCACCTACACGCTACACCTTAGCACCTCCTACACGCTACACCTACACGCTACACCTTAGCAGCTCCACCTACACGCTACACCTACACGCTACACCTACACGCTACACCTACACGCTACACCTTAGCACCTCCACCTACACCTACACGCTCACGCTTAGCTCCACCTACACGCTACACCTACACGCTACACCTACACGCTACACCTACACGCTACACCTACACGCTACACCTTAGCAGCTCCACCTACACGCTACACCTACACGCTACACCTACACGCTACACCTACACGCTACACCTTAGCAGCTCCACCTACACGCTACACCTACACGCTACACCTACACCTACACCTACACGCTACACCTTAGCTACACCTCCACCTACGCTACACCTACACGCTACACCCTACACGCTACACCAGCAGCTCCACCTACACCTACACGCTACACCTTAGCAGCTCCACCTACACGCTACACCTACACGCTACACCTACACCTACACGCTACACCTACACGCTACACCTACACGCTCCACCTACACGCTCCACCTACACGCTACACCTACACGCTACACCTACACGCTACACCTTAGCAGCTCCACCTACACGCTACACCTACACGCTACACCTACACGCTACACCTTAGCAGCTCCACCTACACGCTACACCTACACGCTACACCTACACGCTACACCTTAGCTCCACCTACACGCACCTACACGCTCCACACCTACACCTACACGCTACCTACACGCTACACCTTAGCAGCTACACCTACACGCTACACCTTAGCAGCTCCACCTACACGCTACACCTACACGCTACACCTACACGCTACACCTTAGCAGCTCCACCTACACGCTACACCTACACGCTACACCTACACGCTACACCTACCAGGTGTTTCCAGCAACGTGGTGTTTCTACTAAAGTGGCCCGTGAGACTGTGTCATTGTTTTATGAAAGTCGGTTTTAATCCATCAAGAGGATTTTGCTTTCCATGATGATAATCAATCATACGAGGAATAAGGGTGTATGCTGAGAAATGTGTTTGTGCCTAGACGAATCCTCTTAATCAATGGAACATCTATGTTTTTGCTTTGCCTGTAAGATCCCATTCCCTCACAAGCCCCGCCCCCCGCCCCGCCCCCACTGCTTAGTGGACGGTGCTCGTACACGTTCAGGGACACGCAGTGTAAATCACCACATCCTGATTGATTAGTAAATGTCCCTCTCCGTGGCCTAGAGGAGCGGAGGAGTGTTTCATCCCCTCATCCTTGGTAAACGAGTGGAGGGGAGGAGAGGGAGCGATGGAGTAATCAGGGTACAGAAGGCTCTTGACTGTAAGGTGAAAGAGTGCTCCATCAGTACCAGACACGCGTCGGCGAGCACACGCGGGGGGGGACTCGTCCACGGCCCATCACGTTGGCCCCACTTTAAGCAGTCGCCAGGGCAACCTAGAGTTGGACGTGAGACGGAGGACGGAGGGGAGCATGAAGGAGCGGAGGAACGTGAGGCGTCTTCTCCACCCACAACATAGCTGTCTCCACCTCGTCTGGCCCTCAGGTTCTGGAACACACTGGTTCTGGAACTCACTGGTTCTGGAACGCACTGGTTCTGGAACAAACTGGTTCTGGAACGCACTGGTTCTAGAACAGGTCTGTAAACACACAGGTCTTCTCACACACGGATGTGAGAGATTCCTCATCAGCTCCTCTCTGCTAATAATCTGGTATTATGAATTTATGACTGTGACATGTTCATAAGATCACTTCACCCCCCAGGCAGGATTATACCTGGGGAGGAAGGTCTTACGCATTGTGAAGCACGGATGATTAAAAAAGTAATCTTCATTTACTGCTGAGGCAAAGCAATTTAAAGAGTCAGGTTCTCATAACAAAGTTCAAACATAAACCCCTTTGTGTGTGTGTATTGATGTGTGTGTGTGGGGGGGGGGGTCCTTGTGTCCCACAGACTCATCTGTGTCTTTAGGGGGTTTGTGTGTGCTGGAGGCTTTGCTACGTGATATGAGGGACTTCAGCATCTTCTGTCACTAGCAAACAGACAGATTGCATTCAGCAGACATGTCCGTGGACTGATTGGAGATCAGCTCTGCCTTCCTTAAAGTGGCCTAAACTTGAGAAACCAATGTTAACTTTAGTCTCAGATCAGCTTGAAATCACAATGTGGAGAAAGTGTTTTTTTTTTTTCCACGGGAAGCCATCATATATTTTAAAGGTGTCTTCAAACATTTGTGGCTCGGCACCCCTGCACTGCACACTGAGAGGTTCCCGTGTACTAAACTCTGTGTGAGAATGTCACGCTTCGCAAGCCGAATTTACTGCAAATAACCACAGAGTCTATTCCATGCGCGCACTGTCTGGTGCCGCTGTGATCTCGTGTCCTGACGCGTCTCCTCTCCGTTGCAGTGACAGACGGACGAGTCCCAGAGAGTCTTCCGCGTTACTCCTCTGCTCCCGCCTACCTGCCCGTCAACCTCCAGCTCCTGCACGCTGACTCCGCCTACATCCTCAAGGAGGCCACGCAAGACTTCATGCGTAACTCAAGCCTGCTGTCCCGCACTGAGGCCTTCTTCCTCCACCAGGCCCGGCAGCTCCCGTCTCTCAGCGCCACCTACGGGAGCCTGAGGGTGGAGCAGCCCATTCCGCTGGACCTCATCCAGACGCCCAGCTCCTACGTGGCCTCCTCGACGCTCTTCACGTTTAACTGGAAGGTGCAGACCTTCGTCCTCGGTGAGAAGATCTCCCTGGACAAGCCGAGGGTGCAGGTGCTGTTCTACGTGGGCGGCAGGGACTGGGACGACTACAGCGCCCTGGACAAGCTGCCCTGCGTGCAGATGTTTGCCTTCCACGAGACGCAGGAGGTACGAGGGAGCTGCCGTCTCCGGGGAGAGCTGGGCGTCTGCGTGGCTGAACTGGAGCCTCTCCTGGGGTGGTTCGCGCCCCCGAGCGTGGTCCCGGGGCGCCAGAGGGGCACGGACGCGTCCGAGGGGACTCCCGTGGAGCTGTACTACTCCCTCCGCTCGCCGGACACCGGCGACTGTCCCGGGGAGGACGTCGGAGCCAGGAACACAGGCCGTCCGCAGCACGAGGGCTTATTCGGGTCTGCAACGTCCACACCCATGAGGCGGATCGGAAGCGTGAGGCTGTTCCGCACTCCGGCTGTCCCGGACTTGTCAGAACACCGCCTGGATGGCAATTTTGCTGTCCTGGTACCATCGGCGCCTGTGCGACCCAGAGACAGCATGTCAGCGTACGTGGCCGCATCGCCCTACTCACCTGTGGAAATGTTCACCCTGAGGTGAGGCTGCTAACCTCCTGCTCTCTGAATCGTTTACAGAAGCGTTGATATTAGAAGCTTTGTTTATTAAAGGTTCGTTTATAGAGGATTAGTTTATAGAAGCTTCATTTATATAAGCTTCGTTTATAGAGGCTTCGTTTATAGAAGCTTCGTTTATAGAAGCTTCATTTATAGAGGCTTCGTTTATAAAAGCTTCGTTTATAGAGGCTTCGTTTGTGTGGCTCCTCCTTGGGATTTTTTCTGCTTCATCACAGGTAATTAAGGGCACTTCATATCAGCCACTTTATATTTAGACTCTGGAAGCATGAGCACTTCCAGGACCAGGACAGGAACCTTTCAGAGCCGGCCTGCCTTAATCGTTCCGTGTTATTTATGGATCAGTGGTTAGATATTTATGCGCTCTGCTTTCTGGTGACTCTTGGCTGGCCCTGGCAAATTGGATGCAAACACACTTAAGTCTTTTCGGATGCAAACACACAATAATAAATCTGTTTTGACTTTGTGGCTCTTTGATTTAGCAGAGCTTTATGTTTACCTTGGGGGGGAGAGGAGGGAGTCTGAGGGACACCCCCAGGCTCACGGAGAAAGAGGGCACGAATTAGAATTTGCAGATGCAGCTAAGTGATTTAGGTAATTAACACACAATGCAAATGAGTATGTCATCAATTAGAGCTCGTCCATTAGTGTAATGGCTGCAGGTTCCTCTGATCATAATCACAGCGGGTGAGAACATTTATAAACCATAAGAGACTCGACACAACGAGAGGTCAAGCCAATCTGTCAGTGCTCGAGCCGGTAAAGAGGCAGACATGCAGTGTGTTAGCAATGGAGACGCTGGCATGCTAACAGAGACAATGTGTGCAGTTATGGCCTGGTGCAGGTCTGTGCAGATCTGTGCAGTTATGGCCTGCTGCTGGTCTGTGCAGGTCTGGCCTGGTGCAGGTCTGTGCTGGTCTGTGCAGGTCTGTGCAGTTATGGCCTGCTGCTGGTCTGTGCAGGTCTGTGCAGGTCTGGCCTGGTGCAGGTCTGTGCTGGTCTGTGCAGGTCTGTGCAGTTATGGCCTGCTGCTGGTCTGTGCAGGTCTGTGCAGGTCTGGCCTGGTGCAGGTCTGTGCTGGTCTGTGCAGGTCTGTGCAGTTATGGCCTGTTGCTGGTCTGTGCAGGTCTGTGCAGGTCTGTACCAGCGCCAATCTCACCATGCTGATGGAGGCTCTGTGGTTTCGGCTGGTTTGCTGTTGACAGGGAGAATTTATTTTCTTGTTGTTTTGCTTTGCTGTTCTATTTTTCCAGTTTTATTGGAGAAAAAACACATCCCAGTATTTAATGTAGTAATCAGTATGTGTGGTGCGTTCGGCACTGGGAAATGATTTCTTGATCTAAATCTAAGTGATATTTTTAATGAACTGGATAAATTCATCACACTTTGAAGATATCTTGATCTCTCTGTGTGTATATGTGTGTGTGTGTGTTAGAGAGAGAGAGAGAGAGAGGGAGAGAGATAGAGGGAGAGAGGGAGAGAGAGAGAGAGAGAGAGAGAGAGAGAGAGAGAGAGAGAGGGAGAGGGAGAGGGAGAGAGAGAGAGAGAGAGAGAGAGAGAGAATTAATTTCTGGCCACCATCCAAATCCTTTTTATGGTCAGTAGACCCCACAGATGAGAAATGCAGATAGGATTAGGACTGTGTTTGTGTAGCAGACATTTCCAGGTGTGTGTGCGTGTGTGTGTGTGTGTGGGGGGGGGGTCTAAACAGCCATTGTGGCCAACAGTGAAATGACTGACATTTTCAAGTACAGCATAATCGTTAGCTACATTACTAGCTTTAAAAAAACTCATCCTACATGAGTGAAAGATCTCCAGAGATTAGCCGAGCTTTTAACATGCTCTCTATCAGCTCTCTACAAGCGGATCCACCGCAGACGGATCTACCGCAGACGGATCTACCGCAGACAGATCTACCACAAACCCTAACCCTAGTGCCTAACCCTAACCCTAGTGCCTAACCCTTACCCTAGTGCTTAACCCTAACCCTAGTGCCTAACCCTTACCCTAGTGCCTAACCCTAACCCTAGTGCCTAACCCTAACCCTAGTGCCTAACCCTTACCCTAGTGCCTAACCCTAACCCTTACCCTAGAACCCTAGAACCCTAGAAAGTGTGAAGATTCCCCCTGATTTCGGCATATACATCGATGACTTTGCTGAGAAGTCAGATAATACTCAGTAGTAAGTCTATGTTCTTGGTAACCAGAGGTGGATTTATGCTACTCTACACACGAGCTGGAATTAGATAACGTTTGTAATATAGATTAAAACAGCTCTGTTAGACCTTCGTCAGCTTGGTGAGCAGTGAGACTCATGGTTTAACATTATTAATATAAATATGCAGCGCTGTCAGAGTTTCATTACGGCTCGTGGGTTGATGTTCTTTTATTTCCTCATTCCTGTTTTATTTACACTGCAGCACCAGTCTGTTCATCAAAGTCATGCATGGCGTGTTGATCACGGCCATCCTCACGAACTACCCCTGCCTCGCTGAGGTAACGAGGGAGCAGCCATCCTCACGACCCCTACCTCGCCTAGGTAACGAGGGAGTGGCCATCCTCACGACCCCTACCTCGCCGAGGTAACGAGGGAGCGGCCATCCTCACGACCCCTACCTCATTGAGATAACGAGGGAGCGGCCATCCTCATGACCCCTACCTCGCCGTGGTAACGAGGGAGTGGCCATCCTCACGACCCCTACCTCATTGAGATAACGAGGGAGTGGCCATCCTCACGACCCCTACCTCATTGAGATAACGAGGGAGTGGCCATCCTCACGACCCCTACCTCGCCTAGGTAACGAGGGAGCAGCCATCCTCACGACTCCTACCTCGCCTAGGTAACGAGGGAGTGGCCATCCTCACGACCCCTACCTCGCCTAGGTAACGAGGGAGCAGCCATCCTCACGACCCCTACCTCGCCTAGGTAACGAGGGAGTGGCCATCCTCACGACTCCTACCTCGCCTAGGTAACGAGGGAGCAGCCATCCTCACGACCCCTACCTCGCCTAGGTAACGAGGGAGTGGCCATCCTCACGACTCCTACCTCATTGAGATAACGAGGGAGCGCCCATCCTCACGACCCCTACCTCGCCTAGGTAACGAGGGAGCAGGCTCAGGGTGCACCACGGTCCTCTCTCCCAGAGTCCTCTGTGATCTCTTCCTATTGAGCGCTGAGAGTCGTCCTGGTGCCATGTGTTTATGGTTTACCCTCTCCATCCCTAATCTCCTGAATAGTGATTGTATTCTCACCGGCCTGAGAGCAGTGTGCCTTGCAATAAGCGTTTTTTCCTCGGGTATAGATCAATAGTTAAATCTTCCACAGCTCGGTCTCTGTAATACCCTGCCCATCTGCTGCAGGGGCCTGGGGGCGCACAGGGCCCACCAAGCCTTAATATGCCTGCTACAGCAGCACTAATGTAACTTTAAGCTGTGATGTTTCTAGAAGAACAGAAACATCCCTGCTAGCTGTCCTGATAGCTGTCCTGCTAGCTGTCCTGCTTGCTGTCCTGCTGCTGTCCTGATAGCTGTCCTGCTAGCTGTCCTGCTAGCTGTCCTGCTGCTGTCCTGCTGCTGTCCTGCTAGCTGTCCTGCTGCTGTCCTGCTAGCTGTCCTGCTAGCTGTCCTGCTGCTGTCCTGCTAGCTGTCCTGCTAGCTGTCCTGCTGCTGTCCTGCTAGCTGTCCTGCTAGCTGTCCTGCTGCTGTCCTGCTAGCTGTCCTGCTAGCTGTCTTGCTGCTGTCCTGTAACACAGGGCTGACTGTACCTTCCTGCTGGCATTTCTGTGGAATGTCATGGTGTTTTACGACATGCATAAATTATCCGCTGATATAAAAATAATGTGATAATATAATGATATGATAATTTGATAATATAATATGATAATATGATAATATAATATGACAATATGATAATATAATGATATGACAAAATAATGATATTCTGTTTTTTGCTTTCCTGAGCGTTTTTCCATGCAGAAAACAGCCTTTGTGTAAACAACAGACACAGGTTTGTGTCTCCAAACCTGACAGAAAGAATAACAGAAGTGTATGTGACATCTCTTTTTACCTGAGTGAGTCAAAATGTAGGTTTTTCACTGGAAGGTGTTTCACCTTCAGACTTGAACCAGAGTAAACACACCATCCTCCTGCAGATAGTGAGCGGAGAAACACGCGTCCGAGAAACGAAACCAATCTGTGCTTATTAGCGTAATTTGTTTTCAGTAGTCATTGTGTTTCTGTAATCAGAACAGTTATAAGACATTGGTCATTCAGTGCAGCTCCATATTAAGTTGGTTAATATGCAAATGACCGTGTCAGGCAAAGCCAGAATTGTGATGGAAGGTCTACTGTCCTCAGGACATTCACAGCTGAAGATCCAGAGACAGACAGAAAGACGGAGAGGCGGGGAGATTACATTAGCACAAAATGGCCTTCTTCTTTACTGGAATCTGGGAGCTCTGTGGATGTGTAATTATGATCTTAAGGCTGGATGTGCTTCCCCATCTAGATCAGTGTAAATGGCCTCCGTGTCGTCCTAAGTGCTCTGAGACAGTCCAGCTGGTCTGACGGCCAATCCAGAGGATCTCCAGTAGTGGGCGGGGCATCACCCCCTCACATGGCCTCGGGGCGCCATGCCCCGCCGCGCTGGGCCGGACACTCGGTCCCGCAGGAAGTGAGAGAGGGTGGCGTGGTGGGGAATGTGCGTGAGGGCTGATGACGGCGTGGGCCAAGCGGGGAAGAGTAGAGGCGCTGCACTAGAACCTGATCGGCGGCGTGGTGTAAGCCCACGAGGATTGGCGGTCCCTCGGGGGGATGGGGGGGGCATCTGATGTGTCTGGGGGTGTTTCCTTTGTTTCATGTGTTTGTGGCTGCAACTTGCAGGGTAGCCAATCAGATGTCACGTTTGAAGTGGAAATACTAGTCTAAAGGTTCTGGAGTGTGTGTGTGTGTGTGTGTGTGTTTACTGACAGAAAAACACATGTTTATGGTTCTCTCCATGTCTGTTTGTTCTGTTCGCCCCCCACTAAGAACAATCAATAGAGCTTTGCAATACTGAGCTTCCAAATTACAACAGAGACTTCCTAATGTGGGAGAGAGAGAGAAAAAAAAGAGAGAGAGAGAGGGAAGGGAGAGAAAGAGACAGAGAGAGAAGGAGAGAGAGGGAGAGAGGTTAGAGAGAGAGAAGAAGAGGGGGAGAGAGAGAGTAAGAGAGAAGGAGAAAGAAAGAGACAGGGGACATTCAATCTCTTTTGCTCCCTCTCTCTCACTCCCTCTTCTCTTTCTCTCTCTCTCCCTCTCTCTTCTTCTCTCTCTCCCTCTCTCTCTGCCTCATCGTGGTTTGTGTTTATAGCACACAACATGGACATGGTGAAGCTGCCTATCCTTTAAGGGTTTGTGCTTCATATCTAGAAGCTGATACATGACTGAACACATTCACTGAACCAGCGTAATTACACACACCACCGAGCACTTCTGGACAACTTTCCCTGCGGTTCCAGTGTGGACGCTGCAGATGCCTCACGCCTCCTTGTTTGTGATGCAGCTGAGCTCGTCTCTATTAACGATAATGCAAACAAAATTCATAAACACTACGTGTGCGTGATTATGACATGATGGCTTTCCCAGCACAGAACTGTTCAGTAACTGATGTGTACATGAGGACTTTATGTATGTATTGTAGTATTAGGTTATTTATGTACTGTAGTATTAGTTTATGACCTGTAGTTTTACTTTATTTATGTACTGTAGTATTACTTTATGTACTGTAGTATTCGTTTATGACCTGTAGTTTTACTTTATTTATGTACTGTAGTATTACTTTATGACCTGTAGTTTTACTTTATTTATGTACTGTAGTACTGTAGTATTTGTTTATCCATCCATCTTTACCACTTAATCCCTCTAGTTGGGGGACACACACTCACACACACTCACACCTACGGGCAATCTAGAGTGACCCATCAACCTAACATGCACGTGTTTGGACTGTGGGAGGAAACCTGAATACCTGGAGGAAACCCACGCAGGCACAGGGGGAACATGCAAACTCCACACAGAGCAGACCGGACCGGGAACCGAACCCAGACCGCCTTGCTGTGAGGCGACAGAGCAGGAACTTTGACTAACAAACATGTTGACAGACATGTTGGCAGACAGACAGTCGGTCAGTCAGATAAGCAGTCAGTCAGACAGACAGGCAGCCAGTGAGACAGTCGCCTCTTCTTCTGCATTGTTAGCTCAGTCCAGCCCAGCATGCTGTTTTTAATGAGCACATGCAGTACGGGGTTGGGGCTGGACTGTGATTGGACCAGACCCATAGCCTGGGAGCTAACAAACAACCTTCCAGGATACAACCAAGCACTTTTAACTGGTGCGGAGGTGTGATCTGTCACTAGGTTTGAGTGCCAGTTGTGCTACGTGCTGTCAGTAGGCTGGAGGACCCTGAGAATGTGATAACTGGCCTTCACTGAGGAGGTTCAGCAGGGCTACGGAGATGGAGACTCCATACAGGTTCACTCTACATGCACTTCAACAATGCAATCAAATCGTGTGTTTCTAATGCGTCCTTAACTTTTAAATGTGTAATTTAAAAAGTACATTTCATAATTTCTTCCTAGTATGTCAAGCAGAGATTAACAAATAACCACAAACAACGTAAACTGGATGTCACGTGTAGGTCCACTGGTAGGTGACCCGATCAATCAGAATCAAGAGGCAAATTCTGAGGTGTGCTTCACATCCGTGAGACGCTGGCAGCATTGCAGTGTAGCAAAGGAGACACCTACATCCAGAATACATAGAGAAGATGAGAGGGCCTATCGGTGTGTGTGTGTGTGTGTGTGTGTGTGTGTGTGTGTGTGTGTGTGTGTGTGTGTGTGTGTGTGTGTGTGTGTGTGTGGGGGGGGGGGGGGGGGGGGGATTTTAGGTAATTTTGGTCTCCAGTTGATTAAAAACTCCTCGTTTACCCTCACCTTATCTAGTCAGTTGCCAGTTTTGAAAGTATTTACCACATAATTTGCTTTTTTTCTTTAAAACTGAGTCAGACTGTCGTGAGTTTGGGGATGTAACAAATGCTGCTTTAAATGTTATGGATATAAATCAATTGTTTTTGTTAAATTCAAACAAAAACGTATATATATATAATTTGGAGAAACAGGTACACTAAAGGAATAGTTTCTATAGTAGGTGTATGTTTGATACAGTTTAGGATTTAGGAGGCTAGTAAGCAGCACATTGGTCATTTCAAGGTTGGGAAAATATTTTTTATCTGAAAAGAAAAAAACCCCTCAGCTAACAGAAGTCCGTCATCAGCTGTGTGTTAAATACATTCAGGTGGAAGTGTAGCCAGAGTGTCTGAGTGTTCAGCTGTTTGTTCGCCCCTGTGGGCCTGTTCATTATTAACGGTTTGACGCACTTAAAGATTACAGCCTATGACGGCGCAGACGAGTTCACGCTGAGTGATTGTGGTGTGTGGAGCGTGTGGTGTGTGATGGTGGTGTGTAGAGCGTGTGGTGTGTGATGGTGGTGTGTGGAGCGTGGCCATCGCTGGAACGCCACCCTCCTGGTTCCGGCTCGGACCGATCCAGCCCAATGTCTGTGCTAATCACAGGGAGACTCGTCGTGCACCTACTGAAGGGAGCGCATCCCCTCATGGACGCGGGCATTTCGGTCGAATTATTTGTTTGCTTGTTTGTTTATGCTGCCATTGTATGTATGACTGTGTTCTCCAAACAGATATGTGCTTTGTTCCTGTCACATTTCTAGTGCGGAAATCTCCGTCTCTGTGTGTTCGTGTGCTGCGTACAGCTAGCCTGCCAAACGCAGTCGGCTCGCCAGACACCTGAGTCTGTGAGCCAGTGCTAACAGATTTGTGTCCAGTTAATTACATATTCGCTGTCTGCCACACTTCCCATTCTCCTCCACCACTACATCATTAAACAACAAAACTGTTTTTTTCTGCCTGTTTGTATGACACGGCCAGTCTGTCTCTTGATAGCGGTGTGCGTTAAACCGCCGTTTGGACGGGAGCCGTTGGAGATAGCGGTGTGCGTTAAACCGAATGTCTTGGCTGGCTGGTGTGTGGGCGGAAGCCGTTGGGGACAGCAGTGTGTGTTAAACTGGAGGGACACACAGGCGTGTGATGCAGCGGGGCGACTGGATCGGCGTGCGCGTGTCTCGCCAGGCCGGGCACTGCTAGCGTACCGTGCAGGGAAGCTGCGCTCAAATGTATCAATTCGGAATTAATTATCCTGGTAGTCCCGTTTGAATGGGCTCCTTGGCAGATTATGGACAAGTAAAGCCGTCTTAAATCCATGATCGTTTATTCCTTGGGGACAGACTACCGGCATTGTTTTAGTCCAGCTTCCTTCGTTACTTTCAAATCTAATTGGTGTAATCAAGTGCAGCCTACATCGCCATTTGGATCCCATCGCAAACAGGAAGAGATTAAAGTCACGTTGTCTGTATAAGGGCACAGAGTGACTGAATATGAAAATCGTATACCCTTCTCTGGATAATAATTTACAGATAATAAAGAGTAATAGTTTATGTTAATGTTGATAACAGGTCATATACTGGGGTATTGATTTAGTCATTGGATTCATGCATTGATTCAGATCCCTGTCAGCTGATCCAGGGATCTTCTTTCATGAGCCCATTATTGAGACAGACTCACAGATGTCTCGCTGTTCACAGGCAGACTGTGTTTACAAGTGACTAGCTAGTTAGACAGCCGGTTAGTTAGACAGCAGAGACACTGCGTTTCCTCCCTGGATCACTGCCAGACTGGGTCAAGTCTGAAAGGGAGTCCATAACACTCACAAAACCAGCACATAAAGACATAGTGGAACACAAAGAACCAACCATAACAAGACACAGACTGCGATGTCAGACACGATAGCAAACAGAGCTGTACAAGGAACACCTGAACACACTAACGAGGGGCGGGGTTACAGAACACAAGGAACACCTGAACATACTAACGAGGGGCGGGGTTACAGAACACAAGGAACACCTGAACACACTAACGAGGGGCGGGGTTACAGAACACAAGGACCACCTGAACACACTAACGAGGGGCATGGTTACAGAACACAAGGAACACCTGAACACACTAACGAGGGGCGGGGTTACAGAACACAAGGAACACCTGATCACACTAACGAGGGGCGGGGTTACAGAACACAAGGAACACCTGAACACACTAACGAGGGGCGGGGTTACAGAACACAAGGAACACCTGAACACACTAACGAGGGGCGGGGTTACAGAACACAAGGAACACCTGATCACACTAACGAGGGGCGGGGTTACAGAACACAAGGAACACCTGAACACACTAACGAGGGGCGGGGTTACAGAACACAAGGAACACCTGAACACACTAACGAGGGGCGGGGTTACAGAACACAAGGAACACCTGAACACACTAACGAGGGGCGGGGTTACAGAACACAAGGAACACCTGAACACAGTTGGGTATGGGCCCTAGGGTGGCCCACATGGGCCCTCTGTGTTGAGTATTGTGAAATATTTAAATGACCATTGATCTTTCACCTATGTTGAGTAACTGCAACTCTGGTACTTATTGTACGGTTTGTTATTGCATGTATCATCTTATATAGAGTTTATGCTTATTTTGCACTTCTGGGTATTAGTATTGATTCCTGTATTTCGCAGAAGTCTAATTCAGCGGTAACGTGAACTCTAACCTACTGTACTGGCTAGGACACATTCTGTAAGGAGATGACAAAGCACTTCTGTAAGTTGCCCTGGAAAAGAGCATCTGCTAAATGCCCGAAATGTAGATGTATGGTCCCTCTGTGTTGAGTATGGACCCTTTGTGTTGAGTGTGGTCACTCTGTGTTGAGTATGGTCATTCTGTGTGGAGTGTGGTCTTTGTGTGTTGAGTATGGTCATTCTGTGTGGAGTGTGGTCATTGTGTGTTGAGTGTGGTCCCTCTGTGTTGAGTGTGGTCCCTCTGTGTTGAGTATGGTCATTGTGTGTTGAGTGTGGTCCCTCTGTGTTGAGTGTGGTCCCTCTATGTTGAGTGTGGTCCCTCTGTGTTGAGTATGGTCATTGTGTATTGAGTGTGGTCCCTCTGTGTTGAGTATGGTCCCTCTGTGTTGAGCATGGTCATTGTGTGTTGTGTATGGTCCCTCTGTGTTGAGTATGGTCATTGTGTGTTGAGTGTGGTCCCTCTGTGTTGAGTGTGGTCCCTCTGTGTTGAGTGTGGTCCCTGTGTGTTGAGTGTGGTCCCTCTGTGTTGAGTGTGGTCCCTCTGTGTTGAGTATGGTCCCTCTGTGTTGAGTGTGGTCCCTCTGTGTTGAGTATGGACATTGTGTGTTGAGTATGGACCCTCTGTGTTGAGTATGGTCATTGTGTGTTGAGTGTGGTCCCTCTGTGTTGAGTATGGTCATTGTGTGTTGAGTATGGACCCTCTGTGTTGAGTGTGGTCCCTCTGTGTTGAGTATGGTCCCTCTGTGTTGAGTATGGTCATTGTGTGTTGAGTGTGGTCCCTCTGTGTTGAGTGTGGTCCCTCTATGTTGAGTGTGGTCCCTCTGTGTTGAGTATGGTCATTGTGTATTGAGTGTGGTCCCTCTGTGTTGAGTATGGTCCCTCTGTGTTGAGTATGGTCCCTCTGTGTTGAGCATGGTCATTGTGTGTTGAGTATGGTCCCTCTGTGTGTGTTGGTCATTGTATGGTCCCTCTGTGTTGAGTGTGGTCCCTCTGTGTTGAGTGTGGTCCCTCTGTGTTGAGTATGGTCATTGTGTGTTGAGTGTGGTCCCTCTGTGTTGAGTATGGTCCCTCTGTGTTGAGTGTGGTCCCTCTGTGTTGAGTATGGTCCCTCTGTGTTGAGTATGGTCATTGTGTGTTGAGTATGGTCCCTCTGTGTTGAGTGTGGTCCCTCTGTGTTGAGTATGGTCCCTCTGTGTTGAGTGTGGTCCCTCTGTGTTGAGTATGGTCATTGTGTGTTGAGTGTGGTCCCTCTGTTTGACAGACCTTAGATCTGTCTCTGAAGCTGGTGCTATGGTAACAGTAGCTTTCTCTTAAAGGAATATTCCAGCTTTTTAAATCCAGATCTCTGCTGCCCATTTCTGTAACATTTACCTGTACTTAGAAAATAAAGGAAAAGTTGTTGATGTGAAATGATGGAACCTAAGGGCAGATTTAACATTTTGTCAATAAACATTTATGGGAAACACATATTTTGTAGAGCATTTTCATAAAATCTTCACTTAGAGCTGTTTTAAATTGGGCTGCACAGCTGTACAGTTAGTTCTCTCAGAGAAGGGCCTACTTTTCCACAGGGAAGAATTATAGGTAATGCGTTAGTGCCGGTTTGCTGATGTATGTGCAGCTCAAAGTCCAAACCTGAACTTCACGTGGTGAATCTCTGAGTAGCTCTTCTCTCATAACGGCCCAGACGACGTGGTCCCCGCGGGGTGAAGTCTCCCATATCTGCCCAAGCTCAGAGTGGCGATGGAAGACGTTCTGCTGCTGACGGAACTGGGTGGGGTGCGTCACGGAGCTGCTCCCCTGGGACGCTCCACTCCAGAGTGGGCTGCTGTTGCTCCGCCCGTGACACCGCCCACTAATTGCTACACGTGGCATCTTGACTGTGGCACCACCCACAGACGCTCATTTGGGACTCGTTACGGGTGTGTGAATATATTCACACCACCAAGCTGTTTCTCGCAAGCCTTGTGGCTCTTGGAGCCTGTAGCTCTGTGTGTGTGTGTGTGTGTGTGTGGCTGGCTGTGTGTGTGTGTGTGTGTGTGTGTGAGGCAACCTTGCTTAACTCGCCGTGTTTGTGATGTGACGGATTTGCCCATTATTAACCTCTGCTCATGTTAACAACCCTTTTGAAATTTGCCCTAATTAACTCCCTCCATACGTGAAGTTACTGCCTGTCCTTGTCCAACGTGATGATTCAGTTGTGTAAATTTGCAGAATTAAAGCACATTTGTCTTTTTTCTGACTGATGAAAGCAATTTGAAAGGAAAAGGTTGCCAAATTATAAATACTGATTTGTTTCACATTGTAACGGTACTCATGTTGCCTTTGGTTAGAGTTCAGCCTCATCACAGTTAATGCCTTTAACAGGTACACTCAATTTTCATCAGTATTTAACACAAATATGTGCTTCCTTCTGACAAATGTACACTTCAGGTTATTGGCATGCTATGTAAATGTGTGTGGGCAGGGAACACAGAGGCACCTTCAGTTAAAACGACTGTCAGGTTACAGATGTTTGTAAGTGTAAATCATCTACTCTTAATTACTTTGAGTTTAGAAAGAAAGTAACCAAAGACAAAAGAGAACTGGAGAGCATCTGCTCGGCACGACATGATGAATCCAAACATAGACGCATGATTTAATACAAAGGTGATTTAATATAAATTAGAGTGGACTTTCCTCAGACAGGTTGGCAGCGTACGTAGATATGGCCTTCAGGCTGGAGACGTGATGTCTTTGGTGTGTGTTTACCTCCTGCACCACATGGAGACGCCTGCATTCTGTCTCAGTTTCCCAACTCAGCATCCACAGCTGAGCGTCTCACCAGCGGAGCGTCTCACCAGCGGAGCGTCTCACCAGCGGAGCGTCTCACCAGCCTCCAGTCTGTAGCTTTTTATTCTGCTTGTGTATGAGAGTTTCTTGTCGTTCCTTTGGATGTCCGACGTATTCTGAGTGTAACAGATTCAGGACAGAACACAGAGGTCCAGGCCCGTGTGCCGCGCTGTAATCCTTAGTTTGGCTTGAAAAAGAAAAAACGACTCCCAGCAGGTGTACAAATGTACAGCAGGACAGGAAGTGGCCACGTGGGCTGTCTGGAAGCCCCCACGTGTCTCTGTCCCTTAGGATCTGTCAGGTGAGCAGTGTTTAAACACATCTTATGGCCTCACACACCTAATCTGCCCAGTGTTTCTAAAAGGCTAATGAACAGTCTCTGTGAACTGTAAATGGCTGCTCTGAAGACCTGTGTGTCAGAGCTCCGTGAGACGAACTAGACCCGCCGGTGAGAAAGACTTTCCTGTCTTCACGCTTTCAGCGCTGTCTGTAATTTGGTGTCAGATCGTTTTCTTCAGGTTGCCGTGATGTTGGCGCTGAGCCCAGACGCGTTCTCGCTGTCTTCTCCTGTGTCTGTGGTGCCACTGTGTGATGGACCTCACGCACGTCTGCACGCACGTGTACACGCACGTCTGCACGCACGTCTGCACGCACGTCTACACGCACGTCTGCACGCACGTCTGCACACACGTGTACACACACGTCTGCACGCACGTCTACACGCACGTCTGCACGCACGTCTACACGCACGTCTGCACGCACGTCTGCACGCACGTGTACACACACGTGTACACACACGTCTGCACGCACGTCTACACGCACGTCTGCACACACGTGTACACGCACGTCTACACGCATGTCTACACGCACGTCTACACGCACGTCTACACGCATGTCTACACGCACGTCTACACGCACGTCTGCACACATGTGTACACGCACGTCTGCACGCATGTCTACACGCACGTCTACACGCACGTCTGCACGCACGTCTGCACACACGTGTACACACACGTCTGCACGCACGTCTACACGCACGTGTACACGCACGTCTGCACGCACGTCTACACGCACGTGTACACACACGTCTGCACGCACGTCTACACGCACGTCTACACGCACGTCTACACGCACGTCTGCACGCACGTCTACACGCACGTCTACACGCACGTCTACACGCACGTCTGCACACATGTGTACACACACGTCTACACGCACGTCTACACACACGTCTGCACACATGTGTACACACACGTCTGCACGCATGTCTACACGCACGTCTACACGCACGTCTACACGCACGTCTGCACACATGTGTACACACACGTCTGCACGCATGTCTACACGCACGTCTACACGCATGTCTACACACACGTCTGCACGCATGTCTACACGCACGTCTACACGCATGTCTACACGCACGTCTACACGCACGTCTACACGCATGTGTACACACACGTCTGCACGCACGTCTACACGCACGTCTACACGCACTACACGCGCACGCCTGCACGCACGTCTGCACGCGCGCGTCTACACGCACGCCTACACGCCGTCTGCACGCATGCGTCTGCACGCGCCGCGTCTGCGCGCTGCGTCTGCGCACGCGTCTACACGCACGTCTGCACACACGTGCGTGTAGACGTGCGTGTAGACATGCGTGCAGACGTGCGTGCAGACGTGCGTGTAGACGTGTAGTGTAGACATGCGTGTAGATTTACACTCGTCTCAGAGTCGCCTGTGAGCCTCTCAGATGTCATGCTGGCCCTGATGATCTGCTGGACCCAGTGTTGCTCCTCGTGTCTCTGCTCAGCCAGAACTCTGCTGTTGAATTAACTGCTACATTTATAACTTTGGTTTATAAGTTCAGCATGACAAATGCAAACTGCAGACAGTAACTCAGTGTTGTGCTGTTGGCTTCTACTCTGTAGGTCTTACTTAATCTCTATAGTGATTTACTCAATTTTGTCTTAATTAATCTCTATAGTGATTTACTCAATTTTGTCTTAATTAATCACTATAGTGATTTACTCAATTTTGTTTGTCTTAATTCATCACTAAAGTGATTTACTCTGATCTGTAGGTCTTAATTCAACACTACAGTGATTATCTCACTAATTCAGCATTATAGTGATTAACTCAGTTCTGTAGGTCTGAGTTCAGTGCTTAAGATGCTGAATGCTCAATGCTGGTGTTTTGGCTTTATCTCCCTGAGCTTCTTGGGTGTAGCATGTGTGGGTGGAGCATGTGTGGGTGGAGCATGTGTGCGTGTAGTCTCCTCTCCTCTCCTCCCCTCCCCTCTCCTCTCCTCTCCTCTCCTCCCCTCCTCTCCTCTCCTCTCCTCCCCTCCCCTCCCCTCTCCTCCCCTCCTCTCCTCCCCTCCCCTCTCCTCTCCTCTCCTCTCCTTCCCTCCCCTCCCCTCTCCTCCCCTCCTCTCCTCTCCTCCCCTCTCCTCTCTCTCCTCTCCTCCCCTCTCCTCCCCTCCTCTCCTCTCCTCCCCTCTCCTCCCCTCTCCTCTCCTCCCCTCCCCTCTCCTCTCCTCCCCTCCCCCCCCCTCTCCTCTCCTCTCCTCTCCTCTCCTCCCCTCCCCTCCCCTCACTGCTCCTGCCCCCCCCCCCTGTCATGTCACATGCTTTTTTGGGTTTTGTGTGTCACAGCCTCATGAATGTGGGGTTATTTTTTCTGCAGCCTCCCTCCAAACACATACCCAACACGCCCGACACACACACCCGACCCACTGGAAACACTCAGTGAGGGAACTCCAGGTACACATGAAATATTAATGTTCGCCTGTTCTGTGAGAGCTGGTTCATGTTGTTTGGCTTTAGCCACACCAAAGTGCCTCAGTGACATATTGTTTCTCATTGACATTCTGTTTCCTCTCTCTCCTCTCTCTCTCTCTCTCTCCCTCCCTCTCTCTCTCTCCCTCCCTCTCTCTCTCTCTCTCCCTCTCTCTCTCTCTCTCCCTCTCTCTCTCTCTGCCTCTCTCTCTGTCTCTCTCTCTCTCTCTTTGCCTCTCATTCTCTCTCTCTCCCTCTCTCTCTCTGTCTCCCTCTCTCTCTCTTTGCCTCCCATTCTCTCTCTCTCTCTCTCACTCTCTCTCCCTCTCTTTCTCTCTCTCAACTCAAGGTAGCTTTGTTGGCATGACTGTATCAGGCACAATTTTGCCAATGCCAATAAAATTTGGAGATTATAACATTACATTTATGTTAATTTAATAGTCACAAGTAGCACAGCAATAAGAAAAAAATAAAATATATAATAAAATATAATGAACAATATAAAATCAGAAATAATGTCTGTAAATGTATTAATGGGATAAAGATTATTATAAACTATTATAAACTATTACTGTGAGAAATCTGGTGGCTGTGCTACTTTAGAATATGTTTCTCTCCCTATCTTTCTCTCTTCCCCTCTCTCTTTCTTTCTCTCTCCCTCTCTCCTCCTCTCCCCCCTCCCTCCCTCCCTCCCTCTCCCCCTCTCCATTTCTCTCTCTCCCTCTATCCTCCTCTCCCCCCTCCCTCCCTCCCTCCCTCTCCCCCTCTCCATTTCTCTCTCTCCCTCTATCCTCCTCTCCCCCCTCCCTCCCTCTCCCCCCTCCCTCCCTCCCTCCCTCTCCCCCTCTCCCTCTCTCTCTCCCTCTCTCCTCCTCTCCCCCCTCCCTCCCTCTCCCCCCTCCCTCCCTCTCCCTCTCTCCTCCTCTCCCCCCTCCCTCCCTCTCTCCCTCTCTCCTCCTCTCCCCTCTCCCTCCCTCTCCCCCCCTCCCTCCCTCTCCCTCTCTCCTCCTCTCCCCCCTCCCTCCCTCTCCCCTCTCCCTCCCTCTCCCCCTCCCTCCCTCTCCCCCTCTCCCCCCCTCTCCCCCCCCCTCCCTCTCCCCCTCTCCCTCCCTCTCTCTCTCTCTCTACACTTCCTTTAGCTTTATTAGTGTACTGACTCAGTGACACCAGTGTCGGGTGTTGAGTGAGTTTATTAAGGCGATTGCAGGAATCATTTCCAGGGTCCTGCGCTCTAGTACTCATGCAGGCACGGACCACACAGGCGTGTCCACACAGGCACGGACCACACAGGCGTGTCCACAGCTGAACAGCACTGCCAACACCCAGTAAAAGCAGAACCAGGCGGACCAGCACAAACCAGCCTGTGTAATCCCTCCCCCAGTAAGGCATGCACAACTCACGGGCAAGATTTTACGAAGACCAGAGGCAAAAAGAGGAGTGTATATATAAATCTCCTTAACAGTCCCATAAACAAGACACAGGCTATAAGCAGGCAGGTGTGGGCGGAGTCTGGTCCAGCATGGACCAATCAGAAACATGGGAACCAGAATGGGGCCTTAGGGCGTGGAGGATTAGACTACAAATACAACATTTGTGTGCTGTAGGGACACAGGAAAAGCAACTATGGTACCATATGCGAGCGTGGAATTAGACCGCATATACAGATTTAGGTTCTGAATATACAGGATTAATCCAGTGGCTTAGAAAAACATAGTTTTGGGAGTTTCTTTGTGTTTATTAGAGAGGCAGAAGTTTCTCTGCTGTGAATTCAAGTTTCGTTCTTTCTCAGTTATTTTATCTTCCAGCGGTTTATAGGGAGTTGTGAAAAATACGATCCAGCGCTGTTGTTTCTTATACCCAAACATGACTTACTTGTTAAAGAAAACAAGCTATTGAAAACAAAGAGAGAATACATATTTATTATAGTCAGAAGCTGACCACATGCACTTCAGTAAACTATAAGAACATTTATTATGCTATATCTACAGTTTATTATTACTGGAAAAAGAATTCGTACACATTCCTGTTTATTCTAATATTTCTGTGGCAGTCAGACGTGGAATACGGTGCCCATTTCCGTCCTCAGTTGTTAGTAGATGTTTAGTCTGTGTGTTGTCTGAACTATTACACTCATGAGTTCACAGGAGTTAGCATTCCCATTTTGATAATGCCACTGCAGTCAGAAGTGAAGACATGAAGTTTAAAAGGCCTTTCTTCTCCAGGTAATGAGGGAAACTCAGGGAGAATTGTCCCTCCGCTAAATCAGGCAGGTTTATGTTGTTTCTGGCCCTTAACACCACGGCTTTTAAATGTCCTTTTTCTGCCGAGTTTCTAATGTCATATTTCCGAGGTGTGGAGCAGGTGATATTATTATTGTAGCCTGTCACGTTGGACTGGTCAGGCTGAACGCACCTGCCTCCTCCTGCATTCTGCTTGCAGTTCCATGTCTTGTGTTCCTGTTTCCAGCGATGATCATTGAGCAGAACTGTGATCAGCTCTGGGCGGGTTTAGTGGTTTGACACAAAGCAAATCACGGTGGCTTCATTTAGGTATTCAGCTGGTGAGAAGATGTTGCATTTCTGCTTGAGGAAGCAGATGAGATTAGCGTGACGCCAGAAGACGTCCATGTTGTTCTCATTCTGGGCTCATTACAGGTCGTACTAACTCTGCACTTCCTGCTTTGAGTTTCCGGTGCGGCTTTGTAATGTCAGTAAGTATGAATGTCAGCGGAGTGACAGCCTGAGAGCTGCAGGTGAGGAAGACCACAAGGATTCATCTTAAAAGCAAGTCTAGATTCTCAGATAGGGGAATTAACAGCTAAAAGACGTGCTCCATGATACTGTGGCATTTTACATATACGTCCAAATTTCACTGGGTTATTTAATAGGCTGACATTTTGGAAAAGGTCACGGCCTTTCTGGATTGGTTTGCTAACTCCATTGTCAATTTTTCAGCTAGCCAAAGGCCAGAGTGCAGTGTGGGAGGGATGGTGGGGGAGGTAGACCAGGACAGGCAGGCTTATCATCAGAAACGATTGATCCACGTCGAGATCGCTCTGATCTGTCCCATCTGTCACCCCCCGGGGCTGACCAACCGATGTCCTTGAGGACCCCACGCCGTGCAGATTTATGATCTGGCATCTGTTCTGGCAGCCTGAACCTCGAAGAGGTCCACGGGAGCCCAATTCCAATTTAAAGTGGTTGAGACCTCCCTAACGTCGCTGAGGGGCTAATTCACGCTTCAGAACAGTTTTATTTGTTTACATGGAATGTAAAGAGGACCCTCGCTTTGGAAGTGCTAGCTCGGATGAACGGATTCTCCCACTGATCGGAAGAGTGTGAGACATGAATACGGAACTGTTTTCTTTTGGATTGGAATCAGACCAGCGTGTTTGTGCCAGACTTGTCGTCGACGTCGTAGTGGTTGTGAAAAGTGAACGTGCAGCTATTGTACCACACCCCCAAAGGGCCTTTTGCAGGAAATTGAAATTCTGAAACTTTGCCCTGTGCACTAGAAACTTTCATGTTTGCATGAGAAACTTTTCCTTTGCAGTAAGACAGAGTGACACAAGAGAAAATGAGGTAAGCATGCCCAGGAAATGGTGCCGCATGCATATTTTCTCTTGTGAGCTCAAAATCTTTCTGGGGTTCATGCAGAAGTTGCGTGTGAGGACGCGGAGGTTTCCATCGCACACATGAACACGGTGGGACTTCTATTTGTGACTTCAAGAGATGCTGCTGCTTGTTTATGTGGTTTACAAGCACGTTTTGAATCGGTGTTGTTCGGATGGTTAATTGCTTTTGCGAGGTCACTGTTTTATTAACTGACCATATTTCTATTATCCAGGCTATTCAGACATTTCTCTAAGCAGATCAGTAGCACAAGTGGGTGTATATTTGGTGTTTTCATTCAGTTAACATGTACCAGCTGAGCTCTGAAACCATGAGCATGATGCATTAACTCCAGACAAGGCGACTTTTCTAACACGTCACCTGCTGAGGAAATCCTCACCCGTCAGCCACCTGGATCTTTCAGTGAAGAGTGGAAATATCGATTTGCCTGTAATTTCTCTAATCTCTGCTCTGTAGTTGTCGTGTCGTCTGGGTGCTAGTGAGCGGGTTTTGCTGAGAGGATACTGTTCTCCAGTCGATAAAAAGGCCCAGAGCCATTGTGTCCGAGACCAGCGGTGAGAGATCTGTCCCTGAGCTGCTGTCAGCCTCAGGGGGGCTGTTTCCTGACTCCATCTCTCCCTCTCCTTCTGTATCTCTCCATCTGTATCTCCCCATCTGTATCTCCCCAGCTGTATCTCTCCATCTCTACCTCTCCATCTGTATCCCTCCATCTGTATCTCTCCATCTCTCAATCTCCATCTGTATCCCTCCATCTGTATCTCTCCATCTCTCACTCTCCATCTGTATCCCTCCATCTGTATCTGTCCATCTCTCACTCTCCATCTGTATCCCTCCATCTGTGTCTCTACATCTCTCCCTCTCCATCTTTTCTCTACATTTCTCCGTAGAGAGATACTCCGTCTGTATGTCCTGCTCTCTATGTTTCACCTGTATTAGCTGCAACCCTGTGTAGGCATCTCACCACCCTGTGTAGACATCTCAGCACCCTGTGTAGGCATCTCAGCACCCTGTGTAGACATCTCACCACCCTGTGTAGACATCTCAGCACCCTGTGTAGACATCTCACCACCCTGTGTAGGCATCTCAGCACCCTGTGTAGACATCTCACCTCTGCTCCAGCGTATGAAGACTCTGGACTCTTCCTTGCTGTGACCTCTGACAACGGCTGCGGTTCTCGTTTAATGAGCAGTGAAAGCAAGATGGGTGGTGTAGGGGAAGGGTGGTGTAGGGCAAGGGTGGTGTAGGGATATGGTACAACAGAGAGCACATGTCCACCCTGTGGAGTGGGCTGGTGGTTTAGGGCCCTGACCTGCACCCTTCCCGCTGTGAACAACAGACCATGTCCACAATGAAAACCTAAAACACGAAATGCCCCAGAGGTTAAATGGCTGGAGTAACGATGTGTGTGTGTGTGTGGTGTGTGTGTGTGTGTGTGTTTAGGCATATGCTGGCCTTTGAGATGGAGAGTAATGGAGTGTGTGTCCAAGCCTGACAGGCCTTGAGGACTCATGTTCACACTCTGTGCGTCTGCCATCCATCACTGCACACACACACACACACACACACACACACACACATACACACCATCGATTGTGCTAAGCAATAATAAGCCAAAATTAACTGAATCCTTTTTTGCAAGGTCCCAATGTATTGAGTACGTGTGACTCTTGACCTCTTGTGGCCAGACTGGTCCAGCAACCCATGAGCAGTTGTCACGCAGGGGCGCAGCCTAAGCAGATGTTTCCAAGGTGATGTTTCCAAGGTGATGCTTCCAAGGTGATGCTTCCAAGGTGATGCTTCCAAGCTGATGCTTCCAAGCTGATGTTTCCAAGGTGATGTTTCCAAGGTGATGTTCAGTGTACTGCTCCAGGGTTGGACAGTTTATATATCATTTCTGATCTCGTATTGACTCCACCTATTTTCATCTCTCTATTGATTTGCATGCACAAGATTACAGTGTACAATGACTTGACGACAGTTTTAGCCTCAAGAGTTCTAGTGTGTGTAATTAATATCCAGATCAGTTTCTTCCCTAAGCTCCACAGAATGAAAGTACACTGTGTTTATATTGCAGGGAGATCAGTGTGTAGGTTACAGCCATCCACAAATTTGTTCAGATGGTTTTGATCTCATCACATTTGATGTTCTGGAGTCTTTGTGAACTAGAACTAGTTCTACTGAACTAGAACTGCTCAGATGCAACTGGACCCCTCAGAACCTTAAGGCACCTGCTTTTACATACAGCAGGACAATGGCCAACACATGCTGGAAGCTAAATGTAATGAAGCCGGGCTTAATAGCATTCTTAGTGTCAGTGGTCAGATATACTAAAATAAAGGTTTCCTCTGTGGAGACTACAAAGCACATGTGAAAGTCACTGGAGAATCTGCAGAAGTGAAAAGTAGAAGTGGAAAGATTACAGGAGCCTAAAGTGAAATGTTCTGATTGGCTAAGTCAGCAACACCACCCGTGCGCTACACCTGCTGATGAGGACGGAGAGCGAGAAGCTCTCCAAACAAGCAGGAGGCCTGTCAGAGCTTCACCGGGGAAGATCTCCAACATCTGCTCATGTCTGTGGTTCACACAGTTCAGGCTGTCAAATTCACAGCCGATCATCCAATAGTCCAGTTTCTTCTGCCTGTTCCATTTCAAGCCCAGTGTAATGAATCGCAATGTGTGATTTTATTTATATATTGCAATATGAAAGTCAGTAACTTAATTTCCATAATTCCACTCACACACATGCACACACAAACGCACACACACATGCACAAACACATGCACAAACACACACAGACACACAAACACACACACAGACAATCATTGCAAAAATATCACAGATTAGTGGCTTTCTTACCCAATCGTTTCAAGGTAAAAGTTGAAGCGTGTCCTCTGCTTGAGTGTGAAGGAGAGTTCGGCACGCAGGGTCAGGGCAGACAGCACACACTGAGTCAGGAACGGGAAGCATTTAGTAACATGCTGCGGTTAGTCCTTCCTGGAGCTTCTAGTTCTGCTCTAATGACATGCTGGAGCTTTGCATTGTGCTTAACTCAAATGCACAACCCTTCTTTCGTTTTCTTAACTCAAATGCACAACCCTTCTTTCATTTTCTTAACTCAAATGCACAACCCTTCTTTCGTTTTCTTAACTCAAATGCACAAAAGCTTCTTTATTATTCTGATGACTGTTGTCTTCTGGTGCCTTGTTTCATAACTATAGCTTTCACAAACACCTACGCCGTGTGAATTTTAGCAGTGGTATTCACATGTTTTATTGGAGGGCGGGATTATAAACCGCGGCTTAGACTACATCCCCTTGCAGTTGTGAGGGAGCAGAGGGAGGTTGGGCTTTGTGGACACTCCCCAGCGCTTGTGCTGCTACGGCGAAACCTCCGTAAATCTGAAAGTGTTTCAGTCCAGCACGTCGCTACGGGAAAGAAGAGTGAACGGGGCTTAACAGGGTTAGGGTTGGGGTTGGGGCTAGGGTTGGGGTATGGGTTAGGGTATGGTTTAGGATATGGGTTAGGATATGGGTTAGGGTTAGGGTATGGGTTGGGGTATGGGTTAGGGTATGGGTTAGGGTATGGTTTAGGATATGGGTTAGGGTTAGGGTATGGGTTAGGGTATGGGTTGGGGTATGGGTTAGGGTATGGGTTAGGGTTGGGGTTGGGGCTAGGGTTGGGGTATGGGTTAGGATATGGGTTAGGGTTGGGGTATGGGTTAGGGTATGGTTTAGGATATGGGTTAGGGTTGGGGTATGGGTTAGGGTATGGTTTAGGATATGGGTTAGGGTTAGGGTATGGGTTAGGGTATGGTTTAGGATATGGGTTAGGGTTAGGGTATGGGTTAGGGTATGGTTTAGGATATGGGTTAGGGTTGGGGTATGGGTTAGGGTATGGTTTAGGATATGGGTTAGGGTTGGGGTATGGGTTAGGGTATGGTTTAGGATATGGGTTAGGGTTGGGGTATGGGTTAGGGTATGGTTTAGGATATGGGTTAGGGTTGGGGTATGGGTTAGGGTATGGTTTAGGATATGGGTTAGGGTTAGGGTATGGGTTAGGGTATGGTTTAGGATATGGGTTAGGGTTGGGGTTGGGGCTAGGGTTGGGGTATGGGTTAGGGTATGGTTTAGGATATGGGTTAGGGTTAGGGTATGGGTTAGGGTATGGGTTGGGATATGGGTTAGGGTTAGGGTATGGGTTAGGGTATGGTTTAGGATATGGGTTAGGGTTAGGGTATGGGTTAGGGTATGGTTTAGGATATGGGTTAGGGTTAGGGTATGGGTTAGGGTATGGGTTGGGATATGGGTTAGGGTTAGGGTATGGGTTAGGGTATGGTTTAGGATATGGGTTAGGGTTAGGGTATGGGTTAGGGTATGGGTTGGGATATGGGTTAGGGTTAGGGTTAGGGTTGGGGATATGGGTTAGGGTTAGGGTATGGGTTATGGGTTTAGGGTATGGGTTAGGGTATGGGTTGGGATATGGGTTAGGGTTAGGGTTTAGGGTTAGGGTTAGGGGTTGGGGTATGGGTTAGGGTTTAGGGTTAGGGTTAGGGGTTGGGGTATGGGTTAGGGTTTAGGGTACCCTAACGGGGTGCTGGGGGATGGGCAGCCGCTGCCCTGCTGATAATGTGCTGCTGAGATGAGGAAGGTGTGTTACACCAGCGAACACACACACACACACACACACACACACATACATGCACTACTGAACAATGCGGAGAGTGTGTAATCAGACAAGTATCAAACCAATATTAGTCCAGTAGTAGACCTTTATCAGACCAGTATCAGGACCATATTGGACCAGCATCAGACTGGTATCAGTTTACAGAACACACATACACATACATACACACACACACACATACACACACACTTGATGATATCTCAGCTGTTTTGCTTATCTCTTTTCATAAACTATTCATAAACTATTATTAAACAATGAATAATGCGCTAGTAAACATAATTATAGAACAATATTTCATGTACAGACTTAGTGTGCATTTCTGTGAATGATTTCATAACTGTTAAGAGTAAATGAATATGAATGAGCAGCTCTCAAACAAGCATCTTACAAATATCCAAATGAACACACTGGAATAAGTGGAAGTCACGTTGGATAGCAATATTTCTAATCATTATGTTTATGCTAGCGCATGAAATATCACTGTGCAAGGGAAATGCCACTTACCCCGAAATTGTTTATGTGCATATATACAGTATACGTCTTTACATTCATTAACAATAAAAGTGACAGTGACTCTTAACAGCTAAAAATAGGCTAAATATACACCTGTACATTTGAGAAGGTTGTACATATTGTAATAATTGTCTTATTTATAAATACATAATCTATACTTTTGGAAAACCAAAAATCGAGGCCAGATAGAAAAAGTCTAAAAACATTACAATTCTAAAAGTTCTGTAAAACGTACCATAAAATCCACCTGTTGTAGAATGTGGGACAAATATTTTCTTGCCCATTGTGATGAATTCCATAAATAATTTACAGAAAGGCATTTTTACATGAATTATCTTGTACACAGTTTCTGTTTTAACGGGTCATGCAAGTGTTAGCAATTAATTTATCATCAAGACCTTACGAATGTGTGTGTGTGTGTGTGTGTGTGTGAACACGAGCCCCAGATTATATTAACCTTATAAACCTTACCCATTTAAGATCTTTACAATCCTATTCCTAGGGAGAGAGGGAAGATGTCAGAGAGGGGGAGCAAGAGAGAGGGATATGGTGGAGAGAGAGAGGGATATGGTGGAGAGAGAGAGAGGAGAAGAGAGAGTGTGAGGATGGAGAGAGAAAGGTGGAGAGAGAGGAAGGGAGAGAAGGTGATGATGGATGGCATAGAGAGATGGTGATGATAGAGAGAGAGAGATGGTGATGATAGAGAGAGAGAGAGAGAGAGAGAGAGATATGGTGATGATAGAGAGAGAGAGTGAGATGGTGATGGAGGGGTGGAGGGTCATGTCAGTATGTCAGTTTCCTCAGACAGCACAAGGACAACGGCTGTCGTTACGTTTTCTGTCCTTAGATCATTCGGTCCAAACGCGTCTTATGTGGACCTCCTCAGCTAACGTGTCAGAGAAGCTGTCAAAAGCCTTTAGTTCATGTCACTCATTTATCTGTGTGTGTGTGTGTGTGTTGTCGTTGTGTGTGTGTGTGTGTGTACATGTGTGCATGCAACACTCCTTGTCTTGTGGTTTAAATTCTGTTTGACTTGAGAACTCCCACCGATACACTAATACATGTTTTCAGTCATTCTGTTCTTAATTGTACGACTCACGAGGCCAAACTGTGCGTTAGTGACAGGGCGTGTTGTGCTCTCCGGCGGCGTGGCTCTGTCAACTGCTACTGCAGTACATCAGAGTTGCGTCGTCGCTGGTAAGGCGTACTGTTCGCTATGAACCTGGACCTCCGCGTGAGCTGCAGTCTCTCCGATTGTTTTACTCGTGTTCGGTCACGCTGAATGAATAAACTGAAGAATAAACTGCTTTACCTAATCGAATAGTTTTGATTAATATGTTTGAGCTTTTCTAGTTGATCTTGTGTTTTCAGCGACAGCACCTAAAGTGTTTAGAGGGATGCTGGCCTGCAGCGCACACATAACAGGCTCAGAGGCGCGTGGTTTGGCTGCGCATCGCGAGCAGATGGTGATTTCACTAATGGCGCTGCAGCGGTCTAATCAAGTCAAGTTGGGAGTTGGAAAATCAAAGAGTCTCATTAGGATTAACGGAGACATCTGTAAATGTTAATCGCATCAGCCGACCGGGGGAAAGGAAACGCGCTAGAGCTGCGTGCGCCACGTCCTGCAGCAGCGTCTTTAAAATAATTGAATCAAGGACCCGTTATACATATATACACATAACACAAACACACCCACCCACCCCGCACACACACACACACACACAATGTGTTTTTCTTTTGTGCGCTGTTCATTGTTTTAGCCTTTAGCCTGAGTGTGCGCCGCTGTGTTGCACGTGCTGTACTCGTAGATAGAGCTGTGGTGGCTCGCGGCGCTATGCTAATGCAATTGACATGAGCAATTGGTCGTAATCGGTTTCACCTGCTGGACCCCGAAATGGAAAATTCGCATATTAACTTGTTTAAAGTAATTGGACGGAAGTCCCGTTTTCATTTTCACCCACCCCGTCTCCCACGAACGAGATGGACATCTGGGAGATTAAAAATTCACAGTTTGAGGCTCCTCGAGTTTCTCATTTGATGTTTTTCCTCAGTACGGTTAAATCACCTCAGCCCTCTGTGTAGATGTGTGGCTACATCGTTTCTTATTTTCACACAAATTTTTCTTCACACTGGCTATTTTTTTTACTTTTTTTTTACTTTTATTTTTACTTTTGGTTATTTTTATCTGTCTCTGTATATCTCTCTGTATCTCTCTCTCTCTCATATATATATATATATATATATATATATATATATATATATATATATATGAGAGAGAGAGAGATACGTATATACATATACGTATACATATATACGTAGATATACGTATACGTATACCTCTCACTGTATTAGGGGTGTAAGGGTATACAAACGTCATGGCTCTGTATATATCTGCCTCTGTATATATCTCTCTGTATATATCTCTCTGTATATATCTGCCTCTGTATATATCTCTATGTATATATCTCTCTGTCTCGCTTTGCATCTCTCTCTGTGTGTATATATATACACATTGTTTGCCTCCTCAGTGAGGCTGTGTGTGTGTGTGTGAGCAGATGCGTTTGTGTGTGTGTGTGTGTGTGTGTGAGGTATGAAGAATTTTCTTGTTCTCTTTGCTCTTATCCTAAAGGTCAGTAGAGTTTTAAAGCTGCATAGTATATGCACACAAGGATGCGTGCTGTGTGTGTGTGTGTGTGTGTGTGTGTGTGTGTGTGTAAATATTCTAGCTAGTTATAATGTCCTAGCTAGTTTTACTGTATTGGATTTCAGTGCTGATTGGATTTCAGGCTAATTTCGCAGTCCATGACGCGATATTCAGGGCCATGAATTTGGTAGGACCGTAAACATAATGCATGACAGCGACGTGATTAAAGCACCCTCCCCTAATGTCTGATTGGTTAAAGCACCCTCCCCTAATGTCTGATTGGTTAAAGCACCCTCCCCTAATGTCTGGTTGGTTAAAGCACCCTCCCCTAATGTCTGATTGGTTAAAGCACCCTCCCTTAATGTTTGGTTGGTTAAAGCACCCTCCCCTAATGTCTGGTTGGTTAAAGCACCATCCCCTAATGTCTGGTTGGTTAAAGCACCCTCCCCTAATGTCTGATTGGTTAAAGCACCCTCCCCTAATGTCTGGTTGGTTAAAGCACCCTCCCCTAATGTCTGATTGGTTAAAGCACCCTCCCTTAATGTCTGGTTGGTTAAAGCACCCTCCCCTAATGTCTGGTTGGTTAAAGCACCCTCCCCTAATGTCTGATTGGTTAAAGCACCCTCCCCTAATGTCTGATTGGTTAACGCACCCTCCCCTAATGTCCAGTTGTGTGATGTATTTGCAGTATATCATTGTCATTATAGATGGACACTGGAGGGAGCTGTTTCCCCAGGTGGGTTATCATTACGCCGTGTCAGAGAATAAAGTAATGAAGACGTCTGCCACCGTATCTCTCTGCATCTTCGTTGGTTAGCTGGTGTATAACTTATAGTGATAAGTTAACTACATCATTAGTAAAAGTTGGTTAAAGCTCTCTTCCCTATGTGTGATCTGGGCTGAGGGCATCACTCTAGATCACTCTAGATCACTCTAGACGTCTCGGCCTGAAGTTCTTTGGATGTTCTTCTTGGGATCTTCCCTACGTGTCAAACCACCATCCACGTGGTTCTGTCTTCTGCGTTCCTGTTCCTACCCATCCTGGATGGTTCCAAGAACAGCGAACATCTTGATAGAATATTTAACCACAAGGACTTCGGCGTGGAGAGAGTCTGGAGAGTCTGGAGAGAGTCTGGAGAGTCTGGAGAGAGTCTGGAGAGTCTGGAGAGAGTCTGGAGAGTCTGGAGAGAGTCTGGTACTTGTTAGTCTGATGATGCGTTTCCTGTGTGTCCACACGGCTCTCTGATCTTTTGTCTCTCATTTCTTGTCTTGTGCTCGTCTGTGTCGAGTGTATACAAATCTAAGCTGTTTGACTTAACACTTAACACTTAACACTTGTGTCTGCCACACTTGTACGCAGGCACACACACACACACACACATCTTCATGTTGGCATGGAGTCCCCCATGTGTGAGTGGCTTTTTGGGACTCTGTCATTGTGCAGGTCATAGCTGAGTCTGCTGTTATTCTAATGTCCCTACTGGACGTGTGTTTCATTATAGTGTCTGCCGCATTTTCTAATGTTGAACTGACCTTATCTGCTAGTGGAAGTGCTGGGTAGCCAAGAACGTCAGTGTCTGGATCTCAGAGTGTCTGGATCTCAGAGTGTCTGGACCTCAGAGCATTTGGCCTCCAACTCCAGTGCAGTGGCTGAATGACCAGAGCTCTTTGTCTAGAAGGTTCTTCACAAGATCATTCAATACCATCTCTGACAGACACCCCACAACGAATCATCATTTGAATGTGTAAATTGCAGGATGTAAGACTCAGTAAATAATTACTGTTGCACAGAGCGTTCGTCTGGATGGTGAATGATTACCGAGTCGACATTTAATGTCAAACTCTCTCTCTCTCGCACGGCCATTTCCCTCACTTCACAGCATCTATGGTCTCAGTGCTGTCGGCTTTCTGTTCATGATCTCACTCTGTTTACCCAATCAGAAACGTCGCATTCAAATCGTGTGTCTGCACATGTCTGCTGCTGTCAGGATCACAGTGGAATCACGCTCAGTGTTTAACATTCAGAGCTTTAATCCAGTGTGCCTGACGATCTGTTACGGTCTATTAAAAACAAATGGTAGCTGATCAGTAGTGCGAAGTAGTTTGAAAATGTAACCATGGATACATGCGTGAAGAGTTCAGTCTTGTGTGTGTTTTGTATGTGTCGGAGTATGTTGGTCTGTGAGGGGCGGGGCTTTGTGACATTTCTGCACCAGTACCCCATGGTCCTTTGTGTGTGTGTGTGTGTGTGTGTGTGTTTGTGCTTCTAAGTGCGATTGCAATCATTTCCATGGGGAGACTCCATTGGGTTTCACCTTTAAAACAGTAACTAGGTGTTCCAGACTGGGCTACCTAAAGAAAACAATTATACCAAAGACATGACCTGAACGACACCAGTACAAGAAACAAACAACCCCCTAAATCTGTCCTCACCCTCAAAGCTTCTGCGTGGAGGTGTAGGCTCCTCCACCAGGCCTGGGTAGTTTGTGGAGTTTTCTAGTCTTCAATAGGTCACATTTTAATAGGTTTTAAACTGTTGCTGTCTAAGAGCAAAACTACAGATGTGTATATGTGGCTGTTCATTGAGCCACTGCTATTGTGTCTGATTACAGGACGTCTATAGTGACGCCAGACCTCCACCCTCACTACCTCCACCCTCCTCACTACCTCCACCCTCACTACCTCCACCCTCCTCACTACCTCCACCCTCACTACCTCCACCACCCTCACTACCTCCACCCTCACTACCTCCACCCTCCTCACTACCTACACCCTCACTACCTCCACCATGCTACCTCCACCCTCACTGTGTCGTACTATCAGTCCTACTATCACTATCCAGATCATGCAGCCTCATGTCCAAGAGCCACCGAAAAATAATATGAATATGAACTTACAGGCTGTAATACAGGGACTAATTCAGCACTGGTGGAGCAGGGTGTAACTCCACCCACTCCGCTCCATCATCACTTTCTCCACATCTTTTCGCTCCTTCACCATCACCACTTATTGTAGCTCTGTTACACGCTCCTCCTCCTCCTCCCCCTCCTCCTCCTCTTCCTCTTCCTCCTCTTCCTCTGAGCCAATGCCCATGCTCTGCATTGATTCACTCTCATCCACCAATTAAAGGCGTTTTTGAGTTAGCATTAGAGAGAGCCTAGCCTGGGGGTGTCCAATAACTGCTCCAGCACTCATTATTGCTTTGTGTGTGTGTGTGAGCATGTGTGTGTGCGTGTGTGTGAAAGAGAGAGTGTGCGTGTGTGTGAAAGAGAGAGTTTGTGTGTGTGTGAGAGAGAGTGTGTGTGTGCGTGTGTGTGTGTGTGTTTTCAGCACCTGGGTAAAATGCGGATATAATAAGCTTTGTGTCAGCTGCAGAAGAGGGCCAGTTCTTATGTTATCATCCAGGCAAACTGCTTTCAGCAACAAATCACAGCTCATCATGCAGTATTTAAAAATCCTTTCAGAAGGTCTGTTTGGAGTGCAGAGAATCATGATCTAGAGCCTGGCCTCACCCACTCACCTGCTCACCTGCTCACCTGCTCACCCGCCCTGATCAGTAACCAGGTGCCACACACCAGTGTAATTAGACACCAGTGTTATCAGACACCAGATACCAGCGTTATCAGACTCTGGATAGAAAAGGTGCTAAAAAAGGTGCTAATATGTATAACCAAACCTCAGCATTTAAGAGGTTTTAGATCTGATGATATCAGTACAGTATCTGTGGATCTGTCCACACCTCAACATTTAAGAGGTTTTAGATCTGATGATATCAGTACAGTATCTGTGGATCTGTCCACACCTCAACATTTAAGAGGTTTTAGATCTGATGATATCAGTACAGTATCTGTGGATCTGTCCACACCTCAACATTTAAGAGGTTTTAGATCTGATGATATCAGTACAGTATCTGTGGATCTGTCCACACCTCAACATTTAAGAGGTTTTAGATCTGATGATATCAGTACAGTATCTGTGGATCTGTCCACACCTCAACATTTAAGAGGTTTTAGATCTGATGATATCAGTACAGTATCTGTGGATCTGTCCACACCTCAACATTTAAGAGGTTTTAGATCTGATGATATCAGTACAGTATCTGTGGATCTGTCCACACCTCAACATTTAAGAGGTTTTAGATCTGATGATATCAGTACAGTATCTGTGGATCTGCTAAGCAAGGCAGTTTAAAAAAGCAAGCAGTTCCAACAGGATAATAAACATGATTTCAGAAACTTCACCAGCTGAATTCATGGAGTGTGAGTGGTTGTGCTCTTGGGTGAGCTGCAGGAACTTGGGGAGATAATTGGACTCTTTTAATGTTTCACATAAATGTCACAGTTCTGAGCTTGACCTGTTTATGGTGAGAGCTTCCAGCAAGCCCACCCATGGTCTCATATTCACCTGTGACTGTCACGGCATTGGTTCTCTGTGTGCTTCTGATAGCGGACCTAAAGAGGGCAGCCGTGGGCGATTTCATCAAAGAAAGGACCGGGAGATGTTTAGACTTCAAAGAAACATCTCACTCGAAATCTTCTGGAGTTTCTTCTATCTCTGTCTGTAAACTTGCCATACAAATGAGATGTGAGAGGAGAGGATCTGCGTGTGTGGGCGGGGTGAGCACGCACACGAGAGCAAATCTATTCTTGACTTTCCTCTTTTATCTGTTCTCACAGCTTAGTGGAGACACACTCATGCATGGTGAATTGTGAATTGTTCCTTGAAATTATGAAGTTTTTCTTTGTATGCAGATATAGACGATGGGCTCCTCCCCCCACTTCTCTGTACTGGGTGGCTCCGCCCCCTCTCGTGTTCTACCAATGAGGAACTTTGATCGGAACAAAAATGGCATTAATGAGGTGCAGGAGAAGACAAAGGACAGGGAAGGCAGGGTATCAGTTTGGCTCTTCTTGGAGTAACCTGGGATACTGAACAATGAAAAGCTTCTGCCCCTACCTCTCTCTCTTTTTCATTCTCGCTCTCCTTCATTTAACCTCTTTGGTCAGTGGGTACATCTGTCTCTCTCTCTGTCTGTCTGTCTGCCAAATGCAATTACTTGTCTCCATTTCCAGCAGAATCTCTTCGTAAAAAGATGAGGCTGAATTCTTAATGGCTGATCTTCGTCTTTCCACTCTGTCCTTCCATGTTTACACTGACAGAAGGTTGGTAATTGGCAAACGGAACAGCACACAACCAATCAAACTCTGGGATTCACAGACAGGAAGTGAGGTGTGTGTGTGTGTGTGGTGCTCTGGACACAATGAGGCCAAGCAGACTCCATGTTGCTCAGTGTCACCACGGTGACAGGAAGCTGAAGCCTCCGGCGCAGACTAGTGAAGGTGCACCGATGATGATCTGGGATTTGGATATGAGCTTATAAAATGTTGCTGAGATCAGACTCCAATAAGGAAGATGCACTTGTAGCGTCTTACAACAAAGATGCAATCTTAGTGTCTCAGTGAGATCAGACTGATGTGTGGACACATGTACCCCTACATGTCAATTTGGGAGGAGCTATAGAACATTTGTGATGTGGTTGAAAGGAGAGAATTATTGATCAGGTATCACACTCCAGGAATTCGTCAGGATCACGTTTGAGCGTTCCTGAGATGGAGCACGGTTGAAGGAGGGAACAAAAGTTGTGAAAAATTCATTGTGTAGAGAGGGCTGGTTTATTGCTCTGAAATTGGCTGTAGGGAAAGAATCTGTACAGGTCTGTGTGTATGTGTGTGTGTGTGTGAGATAAAGATAGAAAGAGGGAGAGAGAAATAAAGGAGAGAGTGAGAGAGAAAGGAGTAGATGGAGAGAAAGGGGAGGGAGAGAGAAAGAGAGAGACATTTGTTTGAAAAGTAATGCCATTCTGTCACTTTGAGAGGGTGTTTGAGAGGGGCAGTGCTGTAAATTGTGACCCCTTTTGAACCTCTTTTCAATTACAAACAAGCACATTTATCTTTTCTTTATGAATGACATTCTATGCCATAAAAGCAATACGTTTTACAGGGGGGGTTCTCCCTCTTTCAGAAAGGTCCTCTGAATAAGGTTCTCTGTATCACAGACTCTCATGGTGGAGTCTGGACATTCAGTTTCCATTACTACCTCATGTCCCAGCACATCCAGTGTGAAAGAACAGTGGAACCAAGTAAAATCCAGTAGAACCAAGTGGAACCCAGTAGAACCAAGTAGAACCCATTAAGCTGCATCCAATCAGCTAGATGCCTGAACACATTTCAACTTGGACCAGGCTGGACCAGGCTTAGACCAGGTTGAACCAGGCTTGGACCAGGTTGGACCAGGCTGGACCAGGTTGGACCAGGCTGGACCAGGTTGGACCAGGTTGGACCAGGCTTGGACCAGGCTTAGACCAGGTTGGACCAGGTTGGACCAGGCTTAGACCAGGTTGGACCAGGCTTAGACCAGGCTTGGACCAGGCTTAGACCAGGTTGGACCAGGCTTAGACCAGGTTGGACCAGGTTGGACCAGGCTTAGACCAGGTTGGACCAGGCTTAGACCAGGCTTGGACCAGGTTGGACCAGGCTTGCAAGTAAACATTCTTTCAAAAGGACGAATGATTTCTCTGCCCTGGCCTGTCGCTTTCAGTACAACAAAAATGAATCTGTACACACGTCAGACTGCACCATCCATGGAGATGTTAGTGTAGAATGAGAAGTTAGACTGAGATGTTAGAACAGACTGATATGTTCGTGCAGACTGAGATGTTAGAACAGATTTGCTCTGTTGAGAAATCCAGTGTAAAGCCATATGGTGATTTATTTTATTAAAAGACTTTTAATAAATACAGTGTTTTTTAAAACACGTACACAAGAAATGTGGTAATTTATAAGAATCCTGAATAAGTCGTACTATTCATTATCCAGTCCGCTCATAAATCAGAGTGTGCAATTACTAGGTGATGTGCTGAGGGGGATTATACAGAGAGAGAGAGAGAGAGACAGAAAGAGAGAGAGACAAAGACAGAGAGAAAGAGAGAGACAGACAAAGATATATGTAGCAAGACAGATTGACTTAACAAGATGTCAATTTGCAGAACAGACTGTGGAGTCACGCACTGGTAAGTTACAGACAGACACCCAAACACACACACACACACACACACACTCACACACACACACAGGTACACACGACACAAGGAGGGAAATGCTACATAAAAAGTATATACAGTCCAAAACATCTTCTAAGCCCATGAGTATTATAACCAAATTAAAGCTCTAAATTAGACTGGAACAGGATCGTCGTGTCTGCCATGATGGGGTGGGGTAGGGGGGCGGGGTATGGGGGCGGGGTAGGGGGGCTGGCCACACCCCCATGAGACCCTCTCTCTTCCCCTGTTTAACCACCATTGCCCCAAACACACAGCCCTGCCAGAGTTCCCTCCTGTCCCTGCTTCCAGCAGCTGCCCCATTGCCTGATGGGTAATGTAGTTAACATGGTCTCTGAAAGCAGATTGGCTGTTCTGTAATCGCCTATAAATCTGAGCTGTGTGTAATAATACTATTGACTACAAATCTTTGGAAATGGTGGCAAGATTGTTAATAAAAAACGATTTAATGGCATTTTGTTCTGTGTTATTAGGAGACTGTAAATGGCAGTTAGAAAGTCGTGTCTGGCATTACTCAGAACAAGAAACCTTTTAAGAAGTCCAGGTGCCTATCTAACATTCAACAACATGCTGATCTGGGTTCAGAACACACACACACATACACACACATTTATTTAAATTTGGTTTCTTCATTCTTTAACAGGTGCTTGTATTCCCTGTTAATCGCAACCACATAAAATAAGCAACATGGCTCCATTGTGCATGTAAATTCAACAGTGTAACTCATACATGAAGCCCTACAGTGTGGTCACCTGTGAGCAGTAATAAGAATAACATTTATTTCTTTATTGCTTCCCCTGTAAGTCATGGGGTCACAGAGATGAAACACTGAGAGAACCAAACTGTCGTTAGGATAGGGGTTAAGGTTAGGGTTAGGGTTAGGGGTTAGGGTTAGGGTAGGGGTTAAGGTTAGGGGTTAGGGGTTAGGGTTAGGGTAGGGGTTACGGTTAGGGTTAGGGTTAGGGTAGGGGTTAAGGTTAGGGGTTAGGGGTTAGGGGTTAGGGTAGGGGTTAGGGTAGGGGTTATGGTTAGGGGTTAGGGGTAGGGTTAGGGGTTAGGGTTAGGGTTTAGGGTTAGGGTTAGGGGTTAGGGTTAGGGTTAGGGTTTAGGGTTAGGATTAGGGTTAGGGGTTAGGGTTAGGTGGTTATTGTTAGGGGTTAGGGTTAGGGTAGGGGTTAGGGTTAGGGGTTAGGGTTGGGGTTAAGGTTAGGGGTTAGGGGTTAGGGTAGGGGTTAGGGTAGGGGTTATGGTTAGGGGTTAGGGTTAGGGTTAGGGATAGGGGTTAGGGTTAGGGATAAGGGTTAGGGTTAGGGTTAGGATAGGGGTTAAGGGTTAGGGGTTAGGGTTAGGATAGGGGTTAAGGTTAGGGGTTAGGGTTAGGGGTTAAGGTTAGGGGTTAAGGTTAGGGGTTAGGGTTAGGGGTTAAGGTTAGGAGTTAGGGGTTAGGGGTTAGGGTTAGGGGTTATTGTTAGGGTAGGGGTTAGGGTTAGGGGTTAGGGTTAGGGTAGGGGTTATTGTTAGGGGTTAGGGTTAGGGTAGGGGTTATTGTTAGGGGTTAGGGTTAGAGTAGGGGTTATTGTTAGGGGTTAGGGTTAGGGGTTAGGGTTAGAGTAGGGGTTATTGTTAGGGGTTAGGGTTAGGGGTTAGGGTTAGAGTAGGGGTTATTGTTAGGGGTTAGGGGTTAGGGTAGGGGTCTCTTATCACAGGGACTGTAAACGCAGAGTCTCTTAACACAGAGTCTCTTATCAGTTTTAATGTGGATGTTACTGCTGCTTTAATTTCCTTATAAACCACCTGGGAGCAGCTTCACATTTCTGCTCCTCCTCATGAGAGAGAGAGAGAGAGAGATGAGAACGAGATAGAGAATGATGGTGTGAGAGAGAAGCAGTCAGAGAGAGGGAGAGGGAGAGGGAGAGACTGGATACAGGTAAAAGGTAAAAGGTAAAAGTTTTAAAAGAACTTTTAAAGATATGAGGATGTAACTGATATAATCTGATGTCTGAGATAATCTGATAATCTGATGTCTTTTCTTTGATCAAGTATCTTTCATTCATTCAGTCCTCCAATACTTGTGTTGGTGTATTTGTTCAAGTGAGATGTGAAGTGTGAGGTGTGCGGTGTGGAGGGGTGAAGTGTGAGGTGTGCGGTGTGGAGGGGTGAAGTGTGAGGGGTGAGGTGTGAGGTGTGGAGGTGTGGAGTTGTGAGGTGTGGAGGTGTGGAGTTGTGAGGTATGGAGGGGTGAGGTGTGGAGGGGTGAGGTGTGGAGGTGTGGAGTTGTGAGGTATGGAGGGGTGAGGTGTGGAGGGGTGAGGTGTAGAGGGGTGAGGTGTGAGGTGTGGAGTTGTGGAGGGGTGAGGTGTGGAGGTGTGAGGTGTGAGGTGTGGAGGGGTGAGGTGTGGAGGTGTGAGGTGTGGAGTTGTGGAGGGGTGAGGTGTGGAGGTGTGGAGTTGTGAGGTGTGGAGGGGTGAGGTGTGGAGGGGTGAGGTGTGAGGTGTGGAGTTGTTGAGATGTGGAGGGGTGAGGTGTGGAGGGGTGAGGTGTGAGGTGTGGAGGGGTGAAGTGTGAGGTGTGGAGGTGTGGAGTTGTGAGGTATGGAGGGGTGAGGTGTGGAGGGGTGAGGTGTGGAGGTGTGGAGTTGTTGAGATGTGGAGGGGTGAGGTGTGGAGGTGTGGAGTTGTGAGGTGTGGAGGGGTGAGGTGTGAGGTGTGGAGGTGCAGATCCTCCTTCTGCAGGAGTGGGTGACCCTTCCCCCTGTGCTATTACTGCTCTGCCTGATGACTGGCCAAGTAAAAGTGCTTTCAAAGTTCTCCAGTGAACAGCGGGACACTGACAGCATCTCTCTTCACTGTAAATGGCAATTATAGACAATACACTACAGTGCCTGTCTCACAGTGCCTGTCTCACAGTGCCTGTCTCACAGTGCAAATAGGCCAAATATCCCTTTCTGCTTGACTTTCCTTTAGTTTATCTTAAAATACATAATTTTAACTTCCAACTTGAAGTCCATATCCTGCAGAAACAGCTCTGCATTCCTAATACTCTATACATTTCAGTTGCAAACAAGAGACTAGTCTGAGAATGAGTCCAGCCTGAGAATGAGACCAGTCTGAGAATGAGACCAGTCTGAGAATGAGCCCAGCCTGAGAATGAGACCAGTCCGAGAATGAGACCAGTCTGAGAATGAGACCAGCCTGAGAATGAGACCAGCCTGAGAATGAGACCAGTCTGAGAATGAGACCAGTCTGAGAATGAGACCAACCTGAGAATGGTGAGTTCCAGTGCTGCCCCAGGCTTCCTGAGCAGCTCATACGCACTGGTGTTGAGCTCAGGTGTAGTCAGTGTTGAGCTCAGGTGTAGTCAGTGTTGAGCTGAGGTGTAGTCAGTGTTGAGCTCAGGTGTAGTCAGTGTTGAGCTCAGGTGTAGTCAGTGTTGAGCTCAGATTACCCGCTTGGTTAATGGATTTAGATCAGAGTGCACTTCAACTAACAATGACAACAACAGTGTCAACAAAAACAACAACAACTATGTCTACAACAACATTCGGTGACCAATTCAGAGAGCGTGTCTGCAGTGCAGGTGGTGTGTGTGAGTCTGCGTGTGTGTGCTGGTGGTGTGTGTGTGTGTGCGTGTGTGTGCTGGTGGTAGACACTAGAGTCCCTGAGCTGACGTGTGTGTCAGGAAGGCAGGGCGCTGGGGGTCGTGCGCTTCTAAATGTAGAGCAGCGCTTTGGAGCTGCCAGCATCTCACTGCTACCTGGCACTTTTCCTAATGTCACACGGTCTGTGAGAACCTTGTTCACCAAGCATTACCCATGTTCCCCCTTTATTTCAGACACTGAACAGAATTAGAAGACCTGCTCAATTTAGCAGGATGACTCACAGTTGCAAATTGTCTGTTGTGGTTTAACATGCATACACGTATTTCTGCTAAATTACATCAACGGTGAAGAAGGGAACCTGTACCGTGTTACTAATTACTGCCACTCCAGAGGACTTACACTGCCAATAAACAAAGTGTCATTTATATTGTGATGTATAAGAATATCATAAAGGTTAATTGAGCAGCACGTCCCTCTTCCTGAGTTTATAATTCACAGTGTGAACACATCTGCTGTAGGGTCGCCTGAAGCCCCCGTAATGACCCCGCGTCTCCTCCCCTACATGCACGCTGCATGGACAGCCCAATTACGATGCAGCGAGGTGCGGTGAATTGATCAGAGGAGGTGAGTAAGGAGAGCCGTGTGGTCAGAGCGGGAAGGTCCTGCTCACGTGGTCACGTGGGGTCCTGCTCCATCTGGTAGCCCCCACCTCTCCAGGGCCAATTACAGACCCTGTCACATGCTAATAAGGTCTCTGCCCCCAACCGAGCATTTTGATTGGCCATTTTGTTGCCCATTTTGATTGGCCATTTTGTTGCCCATTTGTCTTGGTGTCGCTAACCTGTGCCCCGTTTCCGTGGAGAATCAGAACAGCTGCGTAGTGCTTTTGCAGATTTGAGGATTTAACCCCTTAGTGGTGATGTCAGGAATCCTGTGATGTCTGTGCTCACTCACACACTCTCACTCACTCACTCACACTCACTCACACTCTCACTCACACACTCTCACACTCACACACTCACTCTCACTCACTCTCACACTCACTCACACTCACACACTCACTCTCACTCTCACTCTCACTCACACTCACACACACACACTCTCACTCTCACTCTCACACTCACACACACTCACACACACACACACTCTCACTCTCACACTCACTCACACTCACACTCTCACTCTCACACTCACACACTCACTCACACTCACACTCTCACTCTCACTCTCACACTCTCACTCACACTCACACACACTCTCACTCACACTTTCACTCTCACACTCACACTCTCACACTCACTCTCACTCACACACTCTCACTTTCACTCTCACTCACACACTCTCACACTCACTCACACTCTCACACTCACTCTCACTCATACACTCTCACTCTCACTCTCACACACTCACTCACACTCACCGCAGTAACGGTCCTGTAGAGGTGTTTCTGTGGGACTCTGACGGTCCTGTAGAGGTGTTTCTGTGTAACGGCCCAGTGCACAACACCCATCACAATGTGTTTCTTCCGTTCTCCTGCACTGCAATGCTGTTCTCAGGGTGAAGGTCCTGCTGGTCTCAGGGTGAAGGTCCTGCTGGTCTCACAGTGAAGGTCCTGCAGGTCTCATGGGGAAGGTCCTGCTGGTCTCACGGTGAAGGTCCTGCTGGTCTCACGGTGAAGGTCCTGCTGGTCTCAGAGTGAAGGTCCTGCTGGTCTCACGGTGAAGGTCCTGCTGGTCTCACAGTGAAGGTCCTGCTGGTCTCACGGTGAAGGTCCTGCTGGTCTCAGAGTGAAGGTCCTGCTGGTCTCACGGTGAAGGTCCTGCTGGTCTCAGAGTGAAGGTCCTGCTGGTCTCACGGTGAAGGTCCTGCTGGTCTCACGGTGAAGGTCCTGCTGGTCTCAGAGTGAAGGTCCTGCTGGTCTCACGGTGAAGGTCCTGCTGGTCTCAGAGTGAAGGTCCTGCTGGTCTCACGGTGAAGGTCCTGCTGGTCTCAGAGTGAAGGTCCTGCTGGTCTCAGAGTGAAGGTCCTGCTGGTCTCACAGTGAAGGTCCTGCTGGTCTCACGGTGAAGGTCCCACAGTGTGAACACAGCTGCTCATGGGTGTGAGTGCTGCATCAGTTGTGTGTGTGTGTGTGTGTGTGTGTGTGTGTGTGTGTAAGGAAGAACCCAAGCTCTGTCTTCTATTACTGACATTTATTATGTTGGATAAACATTCTCATAGACTGTGTGTATGTGTGTGTGTGTGTGTGTGTGTGTGTGAAGGGAAATTCGGCTCTGTGACTTGCTGTTATAAGAACAATCCTCATTACTGCATATTGAATTCATATGTGTGAAGTCTCGTGTTGTGTGGGAGCTCCTGTTACTGTGACCATGGTGACCAGATGGGCAGACATGTTGGTCATGTTCATTCTGCCCCATTGTGCACAGAGCTGAAAAACAGACTTTACAACACAGTCAGCACAATCGCCAGGAGATCTGGAGAAGAGTCTCCAGGGTCGCGTCTCCAGGGTCCCGTCTCCAGGGTCCCGTCTCCAGGGTCGGACCTGGGATGCTCTAACGAGGTGCAGATGTGACCTTCCCGTCTGTGAAGGGTTTGGGCATGAGTCTCGCGGGGAGGATACACGTGTGTCTGTGTGCGGGACAATACACGCGGGTCTCCGTGCAGGACGATACATGTGAGTCTCTGTGCAGGAGGATACACGTGTGCGGGACGATACTCGCTGCTGTCGGCTTCTACTGCGGGACGCACTCGAACAGCAGCGAAAGAGAAGCACACGCAGGCGTTTACAGTACGCCACTAAACAGCTAGTTCAACAGCACTGGGGGGTCATTGGTACACTGGGTCAAGTACAGCAGAAAGAGAGAGAGAGAGGGAGAGGGGGGAGAGAGAGAGAGAGAGAGATAGGGAGAGGAGGAGAGAGAGAGAGAGAGAGAGAGAGAGAGAGAGAGGAGAGAGAGAGAGAGAGGGAGAGGAGGAGAGAGAGAGAGAGGAGGAGAGAGAGAGAGAGAGAGAGAGAGAGAGAGAGAGAGAGAGAGAGAGAGAGAGAGAGGAGGAGAGAGAGAGAGAGAGAGAGAGAGAGAGGAGGAGAGAGAGAGAGAGAGAGAGAGAGAGAGAGAGAGAGAGAGAGAGGGAGAGGAGGAGAGAGAGAGAGAGAGAGGGAGAGGAGGAGAGAGAGAGAGAGAGAGAGAGAGAGAGAGAGAGAGAGAGAGAGAGAGAGAGAGAGAGAGAGAGAGAGAGAGAGAGAGAGAGAGAGAGAGAGAGAGAGAGAGAGAGAGAGAGAGAGAGAGAGGGAGACAGAGAGAGAGAGAGAGAGAGAGAGAGAGAGAGAGAGAGAGAGAGAGAGAGAGAGAGAGAGAGAGAGAGAGAGAGAGAGAGAGAGAGAGAGGCAGGAGTGGGCGTGTCCAGACACGTGATGAGTGGCGGTTGTCTGGACCCGTGATAAGTGGCGGTTGTCTGGACACGCCCCGGGGGCGGGCTCTGGATCCATCTCTGCTCTTTGACACTGGAGGGCTGTGCTAAGTGTTGGCGCATCGTTCTGATTGGCTCACTGTGCTCTCCTGTGCCGTGGTCAGATTGAGCAGACTGCACATGCTGACCACGCCCCCCTCCCTCCACAGGGTGAAGCTCCAGGACGGTGTTGCATTTCTGGGGGCGAGACCTTGTAACCCCACACTGTGGATGGTGAGCCAGGATGTCCGGTCGGAAGGTCACAGGGTCGTGACCCTGCACTGCCGAAGGAAGGAGTCCAGCTATGGCCAGAGGTGAGTCCACCCAACAGAGCTCACGTTTACGCTTCCCCCGCTAACAGGGGCTTTGGGTTTCGGATTCAGTAATATAGTAATATATATATATATATATATATATATATATATATATATATATATATACACACACTGTATAGTTCTGACATGTAATGGCCATGTAACAGATATAGTACTGATATGTAATGGCCATGTAACAGCTATAGTACTGATATGTAAAGGCCATGTAACAGATATAGTACTGATATGTAATGGCCATGTAACAGCTATAGTACTGATATGTAATGGCCATGTAACAGATATAGTACTGATATGTAATGGCCATGTAACAGATATAGTACTGATATGTAATGGCCATGTAACAGATATAGTACTGATATGTAATGGCCATGTAACAGCTATAGTACTGATATGTAATGGCCATGTAACAGATATAGTACTGATATGTAATGGCCATGTAACAGCTATAGTACTGATATGTAATGGCCATTTAACAGATATAGTACTGATATGTAATGGCCATGTAACAGATATAGTACTGATATGTAATGGCCATGTAACAGATATAGTACTGATATGTAATGGCCATGTAACAGATATAGTACTGACGTAAGTATCCCAGGAAGAGAGCTGTTAATGTGAGAGGTTCCTGGTGTCCAGTCTGATCACCATGACACCATTTGTAGCATGAAGCTCCGCTGTGCCACACCAGGTTTGGACTGCAAAGGTATAAAGTGTTGACAGACGTGTTGATCTGCTGGGCCGCCAGGGGCATCAGGTGGGAGGGCGGGAGTAAACAGGCCTGCTCCAGGAGGCAGAGGAGAGCCAGGCTGCCTGGGTTATTTTGGTTCCCCGGTGGAGAAAATCTCAGAAATGGAATAAGCCATGTGAGGCAGGAGGACTGGGGTGAGTTTCGTGGCCCCCCCCCCCCACGTTGTACCCCCCCCACTGCGCCTTAGCCCCTTTATCTGAGATAAGTCAGCAGTGTAGTTGCAGATGTAATTTGCAGCTCTCATGTTTGCAGTTTAATCCTGGCATCTGAAAGCAGCTCAGAAATGGCCACTTCCTGTCTGTGTTTACTGGCGACTATTAATCTCCGAGTTGCCTGGACGTGTCTGAGGCTCTTTGTGCCGTAATGAAGTGCAGAGCTGTGGTCTGTGTGTGCCATCAGGCTTCTAATCGCATATTTGCATGGGTCAGGAAACAGCGTTAATGAACTGGGCTTCGCTCTGACAGGTGGAGTTTTACGCATTAAAAGCAGATTGTTGACTGCTAAACTGGAAAGATTAAGTCCAGTTCCACGAGGCAGCGAAGCTTACAAGTGTGGATGTGAAATACACAAGTAAACATATCAGTGAGCTGCAGCGTGCTGCCCTGTCTCCAGAACGCTCGTCATCGTCTCGTGCACGCTCTCGTGCATGCTCTCGTGCACGCTCTTGTGTACACTCTTGTACATGCTGTCGTGCACGCTCTCATGCATGCTGTCGTGTACGCTCTCGTGCACGCTCTCGTGCATGCTCTCGTGCATGCTCTCGTGCACGCTCTTGTGTACACTCTTGTACATGCTGTCGTGCGTGCATGCTGTCGTACGCTCGTGCATGCATGCTCGTGCACGCTCTCGTGCATGCACGCTCTCGTGCATGCTGTCGTGCACGTACATGTTCTCGTGCACGCTCTCGTGCATTTTGCTTTTACTCTAAAGTGCTGAAAGAAAGAGCATTTTTCTTACACGTGAGCAGAGCAGAATCCCTTGGTTTGTATTTCTTTAAAGTCCTAACCTTAAATGACCTTAATGAATGATCATCTATTCTATTCTGAATAAAATAGAAAATAAACATTTTGTAAATGCTCCATGTTCTGTATTGAGTGTTGGCTTCTCCACTAACACACGCTCATTCCAGTAAACGGTGTCCCATATGAGTGACCTGCGCTTTACTGCTCTCGTTAATGATGAAGTCCTCACACCGTCCAGGACAGGGACGGTAATTGAGAGGACAACAGAGGAGCTGTGAGCCGTTCTTCACTTGTGATTGCATCAGTCCCCACTCACTGGAGAGTGAGTCTCCACGTGTGACGTTAAACATGTCATGGGGTCTGGCAGAGGAACTACATCACTCATCCACGCTGGGATACTGTAACCATGGAAATAGAATCAAGTGGACGTTCCTGGGAAAGGTGTCGCCACTAAATGAGGAGTGTTTTTTTTCGTCTGGGCTGCACCAGGGCACTGCGGTGATTAAAGCTCTGTGCCTCACGTCCAATAAGCACAGAGACGCGTTACTGCTGTAAGATCATGTGAAAGCTTCTTTTTTTATACAGCACCTCCTACACGCATGAGCGTCTGAGATGAAGAGAAGCCCTCTGTGCTCTGAGCACCTGTTAGGCGCACGACGGATAATTACCAGTGTGTCACGACTATTTCTAGTGACAAACAAAGGGGGCGCTCTTCTGTCTTCTGTCCACTGGAGTTATAAGAGACCTGGGCTTGAACAGAAGACCAAGCCAGGACTGGGAGAAGATAGGGAGACGAGGGGAGACGAGGGGAGACTCCAGGAGACGAGGTGGCTGAGTGGCTGTGCTGAGAGGACACTGCGTCTCTGAGCTAAAAGCAGGATGTGGGAAATAAAGCCAGAGAGGGTTAATGGGGTCCGCCGAGACACCAGCATGTCCAGCTGCCACTCACACAGAGGTGGAGAAGCTGCCTTCATTCCTCTGTTTCTTATCTCATGTTTTTCTCTCTCTCTTTTCTCTCTGTATTTTTTGTCTGTAGGACAATTTTCTGTCGTTCTCACTCTCTTTCTGTCTCTCACTCGCTCTCTCTGTCCCTCTCTCTCTCTCTGTCTCTCTCTCTCTCCAGTTGCTCCGCTCTTCTCTCATTTCTCCCGGAGACCTTCTCCTAGGTCTGTCTCAGACGTGTCTACTGAGCTGCCGTGTCTCTCCTCTTAGTCCTTCCTCTCCTGTGTTTCTGTCCTGTTGCCCTGGTCACTGATAGCGGGAGGAGGAGAGGTCTTTGGGTGGGGGTTCTCCATCTCTCACCTCCTCCCTTTATTATTATACTCCTCCTTTTCTCGGTGTGGGAAATTTGATTAGACATGCTATTACCTGTGGCCGACACGTCTCACCTGTCGTTTATGAGCAACACACGGATATAGGGCACAGCTAGTAGCCAGAGAGAGAGAAGGAGAGGAAGGAGGTAGAGAGACTGAGGAAGAACGAGAGTGAGGGAGAGAGGGAGAGAGAGAGAGAGTGAAGGTAATTGAAAGAGGACAGAAAAAAGGAGAATGTCAGACACAAGAGAAAACAGTGAAGTGAACACCGTCAGGAGAAGGGAGCAGATCAAAGAGCAGTGTGTGTGTGTGTGTGTGTGTGTGTGTCCAGGCGTAAGAGGACCTGTCTGCAGTCAGTGGGTTTGGTTCTGTTGCCTGGTGCATGTTGGATCCGCCTGTCATGCAGACAGACGTGTGTGTAAACGTGCACAGTGCTATGTTGATTTAAGAGTTCACATTTGCCAGTCTATACTGAGAGTGTGACAAATAAACATACACACACACACGAGTGTTGGTGCTAGCGCTCTAGGCCAGAGCTCAATGATGTTGTGACAAGATCAGCTAGACAAACAGATGCTACAAACGGAACGAAACTGAGTTGTGAGCTCCATCCACCTGACCCATTTTATTACCTCACTTCCTGTTTCTTGTCCATCTGAATGCCTTAGATCATTTCTTAGATGAAATGGGTGAACCTGATGGGGTTGATCTGCCGTGTCTATGGGCCCTAGACTCCAGCTGGAGGGTGCTGACGCCTCCACAGCCCACGTGTGCCCTGTCCTCCACAGCCCACGTGTGCCATGTCCTCCAAAGCCCACGTGTGCCCTGTCCTCCACAGCCCACGTGTGCCCTGTCCTCCACAGCCCACGTGTGCCCTGTCCTCCACAGCCCACGTGTGCCCTGTCCTCCACAGCCCACGTGTGCCCTGTCCTCCACAGCCCACGTGTGCCCTGTCCTCCACAGCCCAGCTGTGTTTGAGGCCTGGACAGCGCCTGAGGCGATTGCCACAGCTATCACGCTGCATTAGCGCTGATGAACATGGGCGTCCCCATGGGCAGCACTGGGACCTGCTTCACTCAGACCTACCAGCACCTGCTGGGCTGCAGACCTACCAGCACCTGCTTCACTCAGACCTACCAGCACCTGCTGGGCTGCAGACCTACTAGCACCTGCTTCACTCAGACCTACCAGCACCTGCTGGGCTGCAGACCTACCAGCTCCTGCTTCACTCAGACCTACCAGCACCTGCTGGGCTGCAGACCTACCAGCACCTGCTGGGCTTCTGGTCCAACACGACCCACATGGCGAAGGAGCATCAGGACTGTGCAGATGTGGAAAAGCTGAAGCTCGTGTTAAAGGCACAAACACACGTTTAGGAGCTTTGGGTACGAGCTCTACGTGCACATCTGTGATACTAATACTGAGGGAGAGCAACAGCTGATAGAGACCCAGCATGTGTGTGTGTGTGTGTGTGTGTGTGTGTGTGTGTGTGTGTGTGTGTGTGTGTGTGTGTGTGTGTGTGTGTGTGAGCAAGTGTGTGTGTGTGTGTGTGTGTGAGCGAGTGTGAGTGTGTCAGTGAGCCTTACACCCACCCATTCCTCATCAGCATCTCCTGCGGATTCTCTCTTCACATGCATGTAAAACGCAGACAAAACAATTTGTCTTATCTGAGACGTGTGGAGAAAGCAATCTCTCTTTAACCTAGTGGAGGAGAACAGAAGACCCCCACCAGGGAAAACGCTGTTGGCTCCCAGTGTGTGTGTGTGTGTGTGTGTGTGTGTAAGTGTGTGAGGGAGAGAGAGAGATTCTGTATCCATCAGGACACAGTTTAGTCATTTTTCTAATGATGAGAATCAGGATGGTTCCTTCTTTTGTGGTCTTTAGTCTAACGCTCCTCTGTCCTTTATGAAGGTTGTTTAGCTGAACATACTGCAAATCCGTCAGTATATAGAGGCGTAGACATGGTTGAAAGAGAGAGAGTGTGTGTGTATATGAGTGTGTGTGTGAGTGTGTGTGTGTGTGTGTGTGAGTGTGTGTGTTTGCTCTTCATGACCATCTGATTCTGTTTACTCATCCTGACATCTAATCTGCTGCCACACAGAAACTCCTTTCCTGCCCTCCATTTCATTTACAGCACAGAATAGTGTGTGTGTGTGTGTGTGATGACAAAATCATCATTACATGCAAACACACACACACACATTCTTACAATCATATCCGCTCATATTTCATATATAGGGTATATTTTCCCTGCTCTTCCTGTGTATGTACAAAATGCGGGAACTGATGTAATCAGAGCATGTGTAATGCTGTCCAATCAGAGCATGTGTAATGCTGTCCAATCAGAGCATGTGTAATGCTGTCCAATCAGAGCATGTGTAATGCTGTCCAATCAGAGCGTGTGTAATGCTGTCCAATCAGAGCAGGTGCAGTATGTGTTTCGAGTACAGCGTATTTCTGCTTGAGCAATATGCAGCCCCTAGGGCTGCAGCAAAGCATGCTGGGACATGTGGCCCGCAGCTGAGAGAAGCATGAACAAGTTCACTTTCTTTAATTACTTCCTGATTTCATAAACACACGCATGCAATTACAAATCAGTGTCTTGCTCCTACAACTCAGGACCTCAGCCTCATTAGCAAGGTGGTGCGTGTGCGTGTGTGTGTGTGTGTGTGTGTGTGTGTGTGTGTGTGTGTGTGTGTTTAAGGCACTCTTTCTTTCTTTGTCTCTTTTTACTTTCTCTCTCTGTGTCTCTCATATTCTCATATACATGCACACACACATATTGGTGCGTTTTAATTGATTCAGTTGTAATTTGCAGTGAAGCTCATTAGCTTACAAAATGTGAGAGGATAAATGTGACTAAATGTTTCACACCCAAACACACACAGAGGTTGGACAGAGAAGATGTGTTTGGAAAGACATCAATAACAAATCCTGAATAATAGATTTTATGTGCCAGTAGCCAGACGCACAGTTCTTCTAGTTTCACATTTGTAGTTGAGCATTTCTAGTTTAGTGTTTGTAGTTGGGTATTTGTAGTTGAGTGTTGCTAGTTTAGTGTTTGTAGGGGTATTTGTAGTAGAGTGTTGCTAGTTTAGTGTTTGTAGGGTATTTGTAGTAGTGTTGCTAGTTTAGTGTTTGTAGTTGGGTATTTGTAGTTGAGTGTTGCTAGTTTAGTGTTTGTAGTTGGGTATTTGTAGTAGAGTGTTGCTAGTTTAGTGTTTGTAGGGTATTTGTAGTAGAGTGTTGCTAGTTTAGTGTTTGTAGTTGGGTATTTGTAGTTGAGTGTTGCTAGTTTAGTGTTTGTAGGGTATTTGTAGTAGAGTGTTGCTGGTTTAGTGTTTGTAGTTGGGTATTTGTAGTTGAGTGTGTCTACTTGAGTATTTGTAATATCTGTTGTGTTTGAGTCATAATGACACAATGTGTGTTATTCATGCCCGTCTGACCTGGAATGTTCTGGGCGTGCGGAGCGGTCGACCGACCTCCACGTCCGTGTGTCAACGCCTCCACACCTCCACGCCTCCACCGCAGGAGTGATTAGTGCTGGGTGTAAATACGAGTCCTCCTGCAGGTGTTTGTGGTGTCAGTACTCCCCTACATGCTGCTGTCGCCATGACGCTGTCGCCATGACGCTGTGGTTGGGTGGTGGTACTTCCTTAAACTGCCCGTTAACAACATCAGAGCTGCAAAAGTCATTAGGAAGATCAAGGGTGTAGCGGTTGGCGCTGCTTCATGTGTAGCACGTCATGACGACGTCTCCAGTCCCTGAGTGGCGGGGTGATCAGCCTCACACTGACATCAGTTACTGGACTGAAACCATAACCATGAAACCATGGCTACAGGTGAAAGGCTAAAGGTGAAAGGCTAAAGGTGAATGGAAGAATAGAAGTAGAAATATACAATTAGACTAAGGTGCAAATTTGAATCCCATCTAAGAGAAAACATGAAATCATGATCTGGTGTCCCAGCCTGATAATCTTGAGACACTTCAGCTCGACTCAATATGCTGGTCCAGACACTTTGGTTTTGTAAACCTGAGTAATCACCCTACTGCTGTACTGAATTGTGTTCACACCTAAACCTAAACCTCAGTGCTCACGAGCAAACCACTGTCACACCTAAACCTAAACCTCAGTGCTCACGAGCAAACCACTGTCACACCTAAACCTAAACCTCAGTGCTCACGAGCAAACCACTGTCACACCTAAACCTAAACCTCAGTGCTCACGAGCAAACCACTGTTGCATAAGGACCCTGCCAGAGGTGCATGCAACAAAGAGCAATACATGCACTCAGACACAGGAAGAGCATAAGGGAGAGACAGAGAGAGAGATGGAGAGAGAGAGAGAGAGAGAGAGATGGAGAGAGAGAGAGAGAGAGAGAGAGAGAGAGAGAGAGATGGAGAGAATCCAGTGGTGCTTAGACGGTTGTTCTTACATAGAGGACACTGGTAACTGCTCCATTAGTTTAATATCCGTTTTACATGGTCAACAAGCTATGACATTAAAAGACAGGAGACCAGCAAAGCATTTAAACACTGTTCCTATAAGAACTGCACCTTTAGTAACTGCACAGGAGACAGACTACAGTGTGTAGGGTTTAGCTGAGAGTCTGGGGCCCATGGGAAAACAGAGGAGAGAGAGAGAGAGAGAGAGAGAGACAGACAGACAGACGGCAGAGGCACTGTGGAGGTGAATCCTGCCTCTTCAGTAACACGTCTGAGCGCCAGGGGGATTGTGTTGGTCGTACTCCAGCGCAGATGAGGGAACTCGTCTCCGGCTCTGCGCAGGTCGGCCAGGTCCGAACGCGGTGGCGCATGTGCCGTCAGTCACGGCTGTAATTCAGCTGTTCTGATGCCAAACGGTTTGGTGGCATTTTAGTACAGATTTTTCTTCAACGTGGGAAAAGTGGAAGTGGAACAGAAAATAGCTGAAATTTCAACAAAGCTTTTCAGACATGTGATCAGCGGTTTCTTTGCCATGTACTTGACATTGTAACTTTGCAGACCATTTACATGCAATACAAACTATTACACACTGAAGCAAAGGAAAAAGCCAGAAAAATAACAGGTCCCTCTTAAAGTCTTAAACTCTACTGCTTTAAGAACTGATCCTTTAAGTTCTGCTCCTTTAAGATCTGCTGCTGTAATAGTCGCTATAGTGACAAAAATAATCCAGGAACTCCATTCTTGTTACAATCTTTTCATCACTGCAGAGCTGATAATGTTTAAATCATTGCAAGTATCATTTCAATACAGACCAAATCAAAATGGATTATGGGGGATTATGCCCTGTGCTGTCACCGAGGTTGTAACACCAGGGCCTCCGTGAGGGAGGCAGATGCATGTGCAGAGCTGAGCGAGGTTCACTAGAGGCATCTCAGGGTCAGGGTCACGGTCCAGGGTCATGGTCCAGGGTCACGGTCCAGGGTCAACGAGACAACACGGATACTCATAACAGAGAAACAACAGGAAGACTGAACTAGAACCAAATAGGAAAGATAATCTAATTAACATGCGGGAATATGCAGATAAACAGACGTCTGCCACACCCTAAACAGAGGGAGACGTCTGTCGCACCCTAAACAGAGGGAGACGTCTGTCGCACCCTAAACAGAGGGAGACTCTTTCCTCTCCTGTCCTCTCTGGCTCTCAGTGTGACTGTTCACCTGCTCTGCCTGTGTGTCGCCATCTTACTGTCTATCTGTCGTTCTGTAAGTCTGGAGACTGGGGCAATGAAAAAGGCTCCCATGAGAAGAACCCCCTCCACCCCCAACCCCCCTACCCCCCTACCCTACCCCCCTACCCGCCAACCCTACCCCCCTACCCTACCCCCCTACCCTACCCCCCTACCCAACCCCCCTACCCTACCCCCCTACCCTACCCCCCTACCCGCCAACCCTACCCCCCTACCCTACCCCCCTCCACCCCCAACCCCCCTACCCTACCCCCCTACCCCCCAACCCCCCTACCCTACCCCCTACCCCCAACCCCCTACCCAACCCCCCTACCCTCACCCTCCACCCTCCAACCGTATCACTCTCTGGTGGGACCTGTGCTAATCACTTATAGCCATATCAGCATCTTCTGCTGCCTTGTGTCACCTGTCGTTTCCGGACGTTTCCGGTCGCCTTGACGCCTTGAATTAGCTTCAGTTCTCAGTGCTGCTCCAGTTCTCTGGACGTCTGCACTATAAACACTTTCACTCCAGTGTTCCTGTGTGCCTCTGTCATTACCTCACACTCTGTTTCAGTCGTTTTCTTCTCTCTCTCCCCCTCTCTCTCTCACCCTCTACCTCCCTCTCTCTCCCTCTCTCTCTCCCTCTCCCTCTCTCTCTCCCTCTCCCTCTCTCTCCCTCTCCCCCTCTACCTCCCTCTCTCTCTCTCTCTCACCCTCTACCTCCCTCTCTCTCTCCCTCTCTCTGGCCCTCTTCTAGTGAAGTGATTGGTCCTGTCTCACCCCATTGAGACTGCCCCTGTCTCACCCCGTTGCCACAGCGCTAGTGCCCCTCCCCGTGTCCTCCCCTCTCCCTGTGTGAATTCCTCCACAGGAGCAATGCAGACTGAAATACACACACAAAAAACGCACATACAGTGGCAAAGAACAACAAAGCAGATACCCCCCACGCCCCACCCCCCACCCCCCACGCCCCACCACCCAGCATGACCTATATATTACTAATTCAGTAAAGCTTGCAAACGTTACACACACAGATACTGACACTCGGTCTCTCGCTCTGTCTCACACACACACATACACAGATACGCATGTGCACACACACACACATACACAGATACGCATGTGCACACACACACACACAGATACGCATGTGCACACACACACACACACACACAGATACGCATGTGCACACACACACACACACACACACACACACAGATACGCATGTGCACACACACACACACACAGATACGCATGTGCACACACACACACACACACACACAGATACGCATGTGCACACACACACACACACACACACAGATACGCATGTGCACACACACACACAGATACGCATGTGCACACACACACACACACAGATACGCATGTGCACACACACACACACACACACACACTCTACATGTTTTATTTGGACTTCCTGTCTCGTGGGGTGCATTGATTCCACTGGTGTGATGTGGTGTCATGGGTAACCAAACGGCTGCTATGTTGGGAAAAGAGCAACCAGCAATACAGTCACACACACACACACACACACACACACTCACACTCTCACACACACACACACACACACACACACACACACACACACACACACACACACACACACACACACACACACACACACACACACACACACACACACACACACACACACACACACACACACACACACACACACACACACACACACACACACACACACACACACACACACACACACACACACACACACACACACACACACACACACACACACACACACACACACACACACACACACACACACACACACACACACACACACACACACACACACACACACACACACACACACACACTCTCACACACACACACACACACACACACACACACACACACACACACACACACACACTCACACACACACACACTCACACTCTCACACACACACATGTGTGTGTGTGTGTGTTTTTCTGCCGCTGAACACAGCTCACTCATCATACCTCCTCAATAAGGCAGCCTTAGTCTTCAGGTGTGTGTGTGTGTGTGTGTGTATACGTGTGTGTGCGTGCGTGTGTGTGTGTGTTTGGTGTGAGGTACCACATGAAAGTTTCAACTAGTATGTCCCCATGTCAGTTCCACAAATCGGTAACAGTCCGCAACAAACTTTCTCTCTCTCTCTCCCTCCATCCCTCTCCCCTAACTCCCTCTTTCTCTCTCCTTTCTTTCTCTTCCTCTCTTCTTCTGCTTGTTCTAATAAAGGGTTAAATCCATGGTATAGAGTGCGATATAATTTCTCACGCCCCCCTACCTACTACACCTGCTACACCTAATACACGTGCTACACTTCAGGCATATAGCTGCCTAGTGTAGAGGTTCTAGTGTTAGTCTAGTGTTCCTTCCTTGAGTAGTGTGTGTGTGTGTGAGAGAGAGAGACTAAATGTCCCCACAAGGATAGGAATAACTGACATTTTCCCCTTGTTGGGACCCAACAATATGGTTTACAGGATCCTGATTGATCCTTTCATGTGAAAAAAAGGATCCGACTGATTTCGTGGTGTTAGGGTGAAGGTTGGGCCTTAGGTCCAGAGTGGCTTTAATTAGCTACAGTAATCATTATGTCAATAGAAGGTCCCTACAAGGATGTTTAGCATCCTTGTGTGTGTGTGTGTGTGTGTGTAAAGGGGGGGTCAACAGGTTAGTTGTCCTTGAGAAAAGTACTTCCTAGAGTCTCTTTGTAGAGTCTGTTTTTGTTTTTTGATCTTCTTTATCATGAGGCCTCACAGGTGTGTCTACTAGACCTACACACACACACACACACACACACGCACGCACGCACGCACACACACACACACATACACGCATCGGGTTGGTTGTGTTACTGTGTGTGATATCTGATGTGTGTGATATATTTACTGTACTAGTACTTTTGCCACAAACCCTGTGAGTGGGAGGGGCTGCAGGGGGCGGGGCATGGGGGATTGTGGGCGGTGCTAGTGCTCTGGCGAGAGCTGTGGTTGCTCACACTGCATGCAGGATTTGGGGATTATGCTGATACTGTCCTGCCGATAAATACACAACGCTCAGCTGGGGAGGCGTGTCAGACATGACCTGTGTGCCTGCGCAGATAAGAAGCGTGTGTGTGTGCAGCCAAGGGTGAGCGCCGCAACCCATCGCCGTGGCGACCGGGACCGGCCTCTCCGCTCAGCGAGAAGCAGCGCTGGATTCAAATACACGTCCAGATAGGCTCAGCGAAACATCCGAGGGCAGGAGACACAGATGCATGCCTGCACACACACACACACACACACACACACATGCTTCCGGTTTTCATTCTTACCTCTTCGCATAATACTGTGTGATTGGCCTTACTGAGCCGGGCGGTTTTGCTCCCAGCCTGACTAAAGTAGTGCAACTGTGAGCAGAAGGGGCGGGGCTACGACTGTAGCGCTCACATGGTATTGGGTGCTGTTGCGTGGCACTGGAGCCTGGGACCAATCAGATTCCACTTCACAGTTCACTGCAACAGATTGAGACGGATTTGCACGCCCTGCCGCAGCTGAACTCCAGGCGTGCGTGTTTATGCCTCTGGCAGACACTCTTAGCCAGACCTACCGTTGTCACACAGGTGGATGTAGCGTGAGGGTCTTGCACAGGGACTCTGAGTGGAGCACTAACCCAGCGCACTGAACCCAAGGCCCACAGGACAAGCAGTGTAGTCACTGCACTGTACCAGCCATGATGACTCAGCGGACTAACCGCTGTGATAATGACAAAGGTTTGGTTTGGGCTGTACGGCCAGGTTCTATGAAACGGTTGTGTCTGTTAGAGAGTGTAGACAGGAGGACTCATGTTGAACTGGCTTCTGTGTAGCTGCATAACCACAGTTATCTCAGTTATGAAGCATTATAACCACCACAGTTATGAAGGACTATGACCACCACAGTTATGAAGGACTCCAGTACAGTATTATGACTCCAGTGTCATAATAAGCAAGAGGTTCAGATATAAAGCAATTAAATCTCCTCTTTCCTAAGAAAGGTCATAGGCTCATAGGCTGTGTTCTCATAACTTAGGAAATGTTATTTTTCATGCTGTCTTGCTGAGACATAGAATAATATAGCTGTGCGTGTGTGTATGTGTGTGTGTGTGTGTGTGCGTGGGTGGGTGAGAGTTTTTCATTTTTTTGTAAACGTGTTCCATTGTGGGCCACTGTCTGCTGCTGTCCATGGTGCTGAAACCTTGCAGGCATTGCAGCGGGTTGCAGGGGGTCCAGGTGCCCACTGCACTGCTGTCAGTGCACAGGCGCTTTACGCTTCTCTCAGCTGATGAATGTCACATGATCTCTTGTGCACCTTCTTCTTGAATTAGTGATGGAGGGTGACCTTTGCCCTGCTTCCATTCTGGGCTTTGATACAAATGTTCCCTGTTCCCACACCCTCTGTCCCACCTCCCTGTCTCTATGTCCCACCCCTTCCTCTGTGGGCCCCGCCCCCTCTGCCTGGAGCTCCTCCCCTTCCCCTGTAGCCCCGCCCCTACTCTGCTCTAGAGTGACAGTGTCTGTCACAGCTACACAACAGAGCACCTGCTTTTCATTCTGTCCTCACAAAGTGGAAACCGCTACTCAGCCCCCTCCCTTATGCCCTTGTTTTCTTTCTCTCTCTTTCCTTCTCTCTCTCTTTCTCTCCCTCTCTCTCTCTTTCCATCTCTCTCTATCTTGCTCTCTCTCTTTTCTCTTTGCTGTCATTTTCTGCCCTGTCACTATTTTCTGCAGTTCTGCATGAGAGAAGTTTTTATTCTATTCCAAAGTTGAAGTTGTCACCCCCTACACACACACACACACACACACACACACACACACACACATACACATGCATACACATGCACTCACATTCACACTCATACACACACACACACATACACTCACATTCACACTCACACACAAACACACACACACACACACAAATATGCTCTGTCCCACAGGTCATAGAGATGTAAATGTATGGGATTGTGTTGTTTTAGGCTACCACTAAAGAAACAACACAGACCTGGAGGAGTGTGGCACTGGTGAGCTCTGCCTGTGCTGTTTGTCAGGGTTAGTAGTCTGTGAGAGGCAGTCTGTGTGTGTGTGTGTGTGTGTGTGCTTAAGCCTCCTCAGCCCCTCACACTGCAGGAGTGGTGAGTTGTGGTGTCTGTCTGCCTCAGCCACGCTGGATGTGTAGAGATGTGGATGTGTGTGTGTGTGTGTGTGTGTGTGTGTGTGTGTGTGTGTGTGTCACCGTACTGACTCTGCTGTGCTGCTCTCATACCTGATCACTCAATATCAATACCAGTGCAACATAACAACCTCAGTGGAGCTTCAGTTGTTTGGGGGATTATTACGTCTGGCCTGTATTGAATATATATTGTATATTTGCTAACAAATATCATGCATGGATAAGACAGACACATATAAACAATATTATATAATAAACTAAAACTGTGAAGCATTTAATGTTTTTCTTCTTGCATTACAGTCCGATGTTACTGTAATCGCTGTATAGCTGTCTCACTCATTCACTCATTCACTCATTCACTCCTGAATGTTACACTATAGTTCACCTGCATTTTTTGGCATTATTGCAATTCCCGATCAACTTAATTTTGACCTCATTGTTCTTCTGTTGAATTGCAGCATTAAATCACTAACAGTCCACCTTAAACCTATCAGTCCACCTTAAAACTCAACTTCTTATTTGAATCTACTAAAGCCACAGACTCATTAAGATTTATGAGTGCAGAGAAGGAAAGTGCTGCACTTGTCAGGTGATTCTCCAGATCAGTTTGACAGGCGTCTCTTTTTCACAACCCTGGACTTTCTATATGTCACAGCCCATCTTTTGTGCTTTTAAAAGAACGGGTTCATGAACAAATCAGTGTTGGCTCTAACGAACCTGGCTGTGATCATGTGACCTGCTCAAACAAACCTGGATGTTCTCTCGTGCGCTGTACTGCAGAATACTGCTGTTATTTCCAGCCTGTATGTATCACACTGGTTTCTTTAAGCATTTTTCCACTATCCAGTTCAGCATTATTTGCTGATATCTGCAAACAGCTCCACAGTGAAGCTGATATGCGGCACTTTCCACCATTATCTTCACTGCTTCATTTCAGTCCTATGTACTGGAGTTCAGAGACAAAACAGTATGAGTGGTTTCAATAGCAATGTCCTCAGTGTCATCTTCTCTCTGCATCTGTTCTGCTGTTCCTCCCTCCCGCCTCTCCTCCCTCCTCTCCTCCCTCCCTCGTCTCCTTCTTCCTCTCCTCTCTCCCTCCTCTCCTCCCTCCTCCCTCCTCTCCTCTTCTGTTCTTCCTCTCCTCCCTCCTCTCCTCTTCTGTTCTTCCTCTCCTCTCTCCTCTCCTCTCTCCTTTCCTCTCTTCCCTCCTCTCCTCTCCTTTCCTCTTCTGTTCTTCCTCTCCTCCCTCCTCTCCTCCCTCCTCTCCTCTCTCCTCTCCTCTTCTCTTCTGTTCTTCCTCTCCTTTCTCCCACTCTTTTTTCCTCCACTCCGCTTTTCTTTCCTTCTTCTCTCCATCTGCTGCTTTTTTCCCGTCGCTGTGCTCCATCTGTTTCCTGTCTGCCCGGGTTACTCCGTCCTGTTGTCTCCATTCTCACTGTCTCGCCGTGCCACCGTGTCTTCTGCTCTGGACTCTCTGAGCTGGGCGTCCCCACCGCACACAGGCACCATGTGTCATGTTCTATCTGTCTGCCGGCTTGCGCAGGAGTTCAGGAGAAGGTGAACTGGAGCTTCCATGGAGGAGGATAGA
>JAGXOD010000035.1:157500-170000 GCA_020368025.1 Brachyhypopomus occidentalis | reverse complement strand
AGATGAACACCAGAGGAGATGAACACCAGAGGAGATGAACACCAGAGCAGATGAACACCAGAGCAGATGAACACCAGAGGAGATGAACACCAGAGCAGATGAACACCAGAGCAGATGAACACCAGAGCAGATGAACAGCTGTGGGCCTCCTGGCGCAGGTGACCAGCTGAGTAACGTATAGCTCTGTGGGCCTCCTGGTGGAGGTGTCTGTGGGCCACCTGGTGTAGGTGTCTGACTGTGGGCCTCCTGGTGGAGGTGCCTGACTGTGGGCCTCCTGCTGGAGGTGCCTGACTGTGGGCCTCCTGGTGGAGGTGCCTGACTGTGGGCCTCCTAGGGGAGGTGTCTGACTGTGGGCCTCCTAGGGGAGGTGTCTGTGGGCCTCCTGGTGGAGGTGCCTGACTGTGGGCCTCCTGGTGGAGGTGTCTGACTGTGGGCCTCCTGGTGGAGGTGTCTGTGGGCCACCTGGTGTAGGTGTCTGACTGTGGGCCTCCTGGTGGAGGTGTCTGTGGGCCTCCTGGTGGAGGTGTCTGACTGTGGACCTCCTGGTGGAGGTGTCTGTGGGCATAAAAAAAAAAAAAAAAGCATAAAGTTTGATTTAAATAGAAGACAAATTAATTGAAAGAATAATAAGAAAATGTATTAAATGCCCAGCACTGTGGCTGTGTAACTGCACCAAGTAAAAGAGAGAGAGGGGGAGAGAGAGGGAGAGAGAGATTTAGAAGGAGAGATGAGAGGAGATAGGTGAAAGAGCATGTGACCATATCTGCTGAGTTTTGCCACAGGCGAAGCTTTCATCCGTAATTAGCTTTAATTACACTATCCGGCCACATTGTCTTCCAGCAGTGAGACAGAGCTAACACACTTACAGAGGCCAGAAATAACCCTGCTAAACGGTGAGCTCTACCCAACCTCAGTGCAAAGGTCACAGATTATTAGCGCTAATGATTATTAAGAAAGCTGAAAACCCCCCTTTCCTGCCATAGTTATGGGTTATTAGCTGCCTCATCTCTGACCCACTTCCCCTGCTCCCTCCCTCCCTCTCTCTATCCCTCCCTCTCTCCCTCTCTCTCTCTCTCACCATTCATCTTCTTCTCTTTCTCTTTCTCTCTCACAATTCATCTTCTTCTCTCTCTCTCACCATTCATCTTCCTCTCTCTGTCACTCTCTCTCTCATTCATCTTCCTCTCTCCCTCTCTCTCTCTCCCCCCCTCTCTCCCTCTCTCCCTCTCCCTCTCTATATCTCTCTCTGTCCCTCTATCGTCACAGTTAATTTGCACCATATTTTTTTTTCCATTAATGAAAAGCACTCAGTATTAATCAGTCTGAACAAAAGAGAGTTTAGTAGCTTCACCATAGCTCAGTGATTCGATTACACTCGAAAGAGAGAGAGAGGAGGAGGAAAAGAGAGGGATACTAGAGAGAAAGAGATAGAGAAATAGGAAGACATGCGTTTGACCTCCAAGAGAAAGAATGTGGTGAAACAAACAGGTTTTCCCCACTGAAGTGCAGTGTGAGTGTGAGTGTGTGTGAGTGTGTGTGTGTGAGTGTGTGAGTGTGAGAGTGTGTGAGTGTGTGAGTGTGAGTGTGTGAGTGTGTGTGTGTGTGTGTGTGTGTGTGTGTGTGTGTGTGTGTGTGTGAGTGTGTGTGTGTGTGTGTGTGTGTGTGTGAGTGTGTGTGTGTGTGTGTGTGTGTGTGTGTGTGTGAGTGTGTGTGTGTGAGTGTGAGAGTGTGAGTGTGAGTGTGAGTGAGTGTGAGGGAGTGTGTGTGTGTGTGTGTGTGGCGTGACCCAGGCTCGTGTCCCTGACAGAGGCCTCCACACGGCCCCCACAGACACAGACACGGGGCAACACTGAGCAGCCCTGCTGAGAACACCAGGAGGGGAGCAGAGAGGAGGAGGATAAAGGAAGAGATTTTGCTTTAGACACTGTTTCTGTATATTATGTGGTAGAGAGAGAGAGAGACAAAGAAAGAGAGAGAGGGAGAGAGAGAGGGAGAGAGAGAGAGAGAGGGGAGAGAGAGGGAGAGATCGTGTCTGCTATGTGGGTCATGTGAAGATAGATCCTCTAGCTGGTAATGGGAGGCAGATCAGATTTGTCAGCACAGCAGGAATCTCTTCCATTATCTCTTCTCTCTCTCTCACACACACCCTCTCGATCTCTCTCACACTCTTTTCTTTCTCACACACACTCTTATATACATACATAAAGACCCACAGACACATGCATTCATATTACACACACACACACTCATACATCCACACATACTCTTCCTCTCTCTCTCTCTCTCTCACACACACACACACACACTCCCTTTCTATCTCTCTCACACACACACACACACACTCATGAGTCCATGCCACTGGGTGCGGTTTGCCACTGGAGCGATTACCACCTCAGCTGTCCAGAGAGGGACTCTCTCACTCAGAGACGGTCCAGGCACCAATCAGAGGGAGTCTGTCACCATGGAACCTCCTCCAGGTTGTCATGGTCCCTTCCGTGTGTTCTTGTAATGATGCCACCATGTTAATGCGCCACATCTCAGGCGAGTAAACGTGCCCCTCTGCCTGTGTGGCCCTGACGATCTTCAGCCTGACGCTGTGTTATCAGAGAGGAGCAGGAGACTCCAGAACTCAGCCGTGTTCCTGCGCTCCCAGACTAATTAGCAGTTTTCATTCAGAGCTTTGGATTCACTCAGCCACGCAGGACGTTGAGAAAAGCACTCCGCTCTTCACCGCTCACATCATTCAGTGAAGAGAGGCACTCAACAACCGACTCATCGCTAGTGCAGAGAGACGCCGGTCAGATGATGGTCAGACACGCCCCCTGTACAACAGACTCCAGCACCAAAGCAGAGGAAGAACTTCTACATCCTCGTGTTGTGGGTGGAGCACTCCTGCTTCTTTAGCCTCAGGCCCCCAAAACACTGGTGCTACTCTTACTGCCCCTGCTCTTACTGCCCCTACTCTTACTGCCCCTGCTCTTACTGCCCCAGCTGTGGAGCGATGTAGTTGTGGAGTGGTGTAGTTGTGGAGTGGTGTAGTTGTGGAGCAGGTGTTGTAGAGTGGTTTAATATGTACAGGAATATGCACAGATTCCTGTTTTAACTGGTCTGTGTTACATTGCCTGTTGTTATTTTAGAGGTTCTCATCATGGACAGGTTGTTTCAGCAATCTGAAAAATCGCAGCGGTTATAAATCACTGGAGTCTTACTTCAAAGGCAGGTTTTTATGACATTAAAAACACACTTTGATGATGTCCTTAATGTAGCCTTCGGGTTTAACATTTATCATTCTGACTACGTTGTTTTTGCCACAACTGAAATGATGAAATGTTTTAGTGGAGAAGGACACCTTGCGCATGGTTGCCCTGACCAGCCACTTCTGCACCATGGTGTCTGTTCCTATGCCAACTCAGGAGGCGGGGCCTTGCGTTGTTCAGCACCACCAGCTGAAGGACAGAACTCTGCTGACACGCCATAGCTTCTTCCAGAAATGGGCCATTTCTGTGTGTTTCACTTTGATTGCCAATATTTTGTCGGCCAGCAAACAGAAAGGTCAGATCGCAGCAATGGGAGGAGCTATTGGATAAGGGGCGGGCCATGGCAAGGGGGCGTGTCAAATAAAAGTGGTGGACCATGGCAAAAGGGCATGTCAAGAAAAAGGGGCGTGTCATGACAAGGGGGCGTGTCAAATAAAAGTGGTGGACCATGGCAAAAGGGCATGTCAAGAAAAAGGGGCGTGTCATGACAAAGGGACAGACCATGGCAAAGGGGTGAACCATTCAACTTTCATTTTTTTCTGTTTGAGACTTTGAAAATATCTTCTTAATCTTCATTTTAACCTCAAAAAGAGATCAATTCTCCAGTTCTAAATGGGTGTATGGAACCTTTACCCAGTGAGGGGGGGTGGATAACACACCAGAATCTCTCTGAACCAGATGCTCCATTACTGCTGCTTCGCTCAGACTAGGTCAAGGGTTCAGGGAGCAGACAGACATCAGAAGGAGAAGCTCTTTTCCAAGAACTCCTCCTGAGTCTGGAGATGCCCAAGCAGAGCCAGAGCCATGAGAAGCCAGTGGTTACATGTGCAGCGCAGGGTACAGCTCACCGTGCAGTTATTAACCCACGGCAGCTACCACAAAGCAGGGAAAACACAAAGACTCTGGGCACAGAGCTGGTCCAGTGCTGGTTCAGTGCTGGTCCAGTGCTGGTTCAGGAAGGCCCTGATGGGGAGGCTGAATGGTAAAAGGTTTTTTTTTATGCTCTGATCAGCAGTGTTTTAGGTGGAAGAGACCCTGGATCTAAAGCCTTTGAAAGGCCTGTTAGAGGTTGTAGAGAATACACAAGGGGGAGTGGCTTGTACCCTGCACAACTCCTCCAGCCAGTAATCAGCAAGCCTGTAGCGTCCCCATTATTGCATCATTTGGCTGTCCTTGAGTCTCCCATGAATTGTTGAAGGGAAGCTGTGATGGTCAATTTATTGTGGAACAAGCTGCTCTGGGTCCTGCATTCATCAGGAGATAAAGGGGCCTCATGCACCAGGAGGCAAGAAAACAACTTTTACACTCCACTTCTTACACAGCCACTTATGGACTGGTGGAAGCACATAGAAGGTTACAGTCATATGGCAGGTTATGGTCATATAGCAGGTTACAGACTGGTGACCCAGAACTGGAGGGGAGTGGTGACATTGGGCTGTTTTTCGGAGACCAGCAGGACTGTACATAGGGACAGGGACAGGGACATCGTATGGACCATGTCTGAGAAAGACGAGACACTGCGAGAAGATGGTCAAATGGACAGAAGAGCGTTATTCCCCAGTCTCAGGGGCAGTCCTACAGCTTTGAGGGGAAGTCCTAAACCCTTTGGGGCAGTCCTAATGCCTTGGGGGCAGTCCTAAACCCTTGGGGGCAGTCCTAATGCCTTGGGGCAGTCCTAAACCCTTGGGGGCAGTCCTAAACCCTTGGGGGCAGTCTTAAACCCTTGGGGGCAGTCCTAATGCCTTGGGGGCAGTCCTAAACCCTTGGGGGCAGTCCTAAACCCTTGGGGGCAGTCCTAATTTAATGTTAATGGGACACCCAGAGCCCTGTGCGAGATTAAGGAGCCCTGACATATTTGGATCTTTTAATGCTAATCTGCGGTATAAGACATCAGACCAGGATGCATGTGGGTGTGGCCAAATAAGACATCAGACCAGGATGTTAGAGCGTGTGGGCGTGGCCAAATAAGACATCAGACCAGGATGTTGGAGCGTGTGGGCATGGCCAAATAAGACATCAGACCAGGATGTTGGAGTATGTGGGCGTGGCCAAATAAGACATCAGACCAGGATGTTAGAGCGTGTGGGCGTGGCCAAATAAGACATCAGACCAGGATGTTGGAGCGTGTGGGCATGGCCAAATAAGACATCAGACCAGGATGTTGGAGTATGTGGGCGTGGCCAAATAAGACATCAGACCAGGATGTTGGAGCATGTGGGCGTGGCCAAATAAGACATCAGACTGCGGCACAGGAGTGTGTGGGCGTGACATAAATGTTTGTTGTTTTAATGAGTGGTGCAGATGCACCAATCCAATTCAGAGTAGTGCAAAAGAGGGTGGGTTAGCTGCACAATCAGCAGGTAATAACCAATCAGGATATTTCAACGCCAAGCATGAGTGTGTGAACGGTGCAGTGACACAAAGCAAACACGAACGGCAGTGCCAAGCCATATTACGCACCAGGACGCAGACATAATAATAATAATAATAATGTCATATTATCAAAATAATGAGTAGCATTAACAGCAATATACAATGATAATTAATAACAATACCAACAGTTATTATTGTTATTACTATAATAATTATGTTCACTGTGATGAAAACAAAATATTTACATAATTGTGATATGACTGTTTAAATTGTATAATTGTCCACGCTCATTGGCATGGCCACAGTTGGATTCACATATTTAGTAGTAAAAATAGAGTTGGCTTCACTTACAAAATCAAAATGCAATCGGTTGTGTTTATTTAGTAATTGGGAGACATATTTAATGAGATATTTAACGAGGTGAGTATTTTGGTCAATACTGACGTCCTTATGGGCCAGTTTGAAGGAGGGAAGCCCAGCAGTGTGTGTGTGAGCAGGTCCGAACAGTCCAAGTTCTGTTGTAAGTCCAAACGGGCCGACACCGTCCTGTCCTGGTGGGCCCAGAGCCCCAGTCCTGTCCTGGTGGGCCCAGAGCCCCAGTCCTGTCCTGGTGGGCCCAGAGCCCCAGTCCTGTGCTGCTCTAAGCGCCTGCTAACTGCTCTCTCTCCTGTTGGTGTTGGTCTGTATTCGCGGGCTGTGAGGTGCAGGCCTGCTCTGCCATTTGTCTTTCAGGGGTGTTTGTGTTATAACACCCTGAACTGAAGAAACACCGCCTACGTCACGATGACCTCCACCCGCACAGGTGTGTAATGGGATTTAAATATTTACGAGGCGACTGAAACCCCATGATGGTGTTCGTAGACTAAAAGTATAAACTGCAAAGCCGTTAAAGGGGCTTTTGTCATGATTGCAGATGCGGTTGGTAAACGCTGCACATCTCCTGTGCTGTGCAGGAGTGGCGTGTTTCTGCCTGGGTGAAGGATAAGAGCACGTGTTTCTCACTTAGAGCTGTCGCACACACACACACACACACACACACACACACACACACACACACACACACACACAGTGTGCAGTGGTGCGATGGCCTGGATTCTGCAGCTGGGACTGGGAACTGGGATGGTGCTTAGAGCTGGACAGACACCCAAGTCTGGACCTGGACACCTGAACACCTGGGACTATGAGGCTGTTAGGCTCCGCCCCCTGCTGGACAGGCCCCTGGCACCAGGCGTGGGCAGCTGCTTGTGACGCTGGGTAACCATGGAGATGCCCATGTGAGCCCTGGTCCACTGGGCAGGAGCGGCTTCAGATCTGGAGTTTCTTTGTTCTGTCTCGTTAAATGTGGTGGTTGTTAACTTTAATGGAATTGTCAGTAAAGGGAATTTGAAAAAAACAATAGCAGCTTCACCCTCCTCTCCTCCCCTCTCTCCTCCCCTCCTCCTCTCTCCTCCCCTCCCTCTCCCTCTCTCCTCCCCTCTTCTCTCCTCCCCTCCTCCTCTTTCCTCCCCTCTCCTCCCCTCTCTCCTCCCCTCCTCCTCTCTCCTCCCCTCTCTCCTCCTCCTCTCTCCTCCCCTCTCTCCTCCCCTCCTCCCCTCTCTCTCTCCCCTCTCTCCTCCCCTCCCCCCTCCTCCTCCTCTCTCCTCCCTCTCTCCTCCCCTCTCTCCTCCCCTCTCTCCTCCCCTCCCTCTCTCCTCCCCCTCTCTCCTCCCCTCTCTCCTCCTCCTCTCTCCTCCCCTCTCCTCTATAGTATAGTGTGTGTATCACATTACACTTTTCAAGCCTGTGACTCACACACTCTGCAATCAGATCTGTAATATATGAAATCCTAGTGACTAATTTCTGTGTTTCTCTCCTCGTTTCATAACATCCTGACTATGTAAGCATGATCTGCTGTGAAAACAGGATCACTGCAGTCTTCATACGTTTCCACGGTGCATATGATGTTAAGGATTATAACGTTTTTTTCCAAATCGTTCTGAGCTGCTTTAGTCCAGTGTGCAGTGTGTCCAGTGTGCAGTGTGTCCAGTGTGACCAGTGTGCAGTGTGTCAAGTGTGACCAGTGTGCAGTGTGTTCAGTGTGACCAGTGTGTCCAGTGTGCAGTGTGTCCAGTGTGCAGTGTGACCAGTGTGCAGTGTGTCCAGTGTGTCCAGTGTGTCCAGTGCGACCCGTGCGACCCGTGTGACCAGTGTGCAGTGTATCCAGTGTGTCCAGTGTGCAGTGTATCCAGTGTGTCCAGTGTGCAGTGTATCCAGTGTGTCCAGTGTGACCAGTGTGCAGTGTATCCAGTGTGTCCAGTGTGCAGTGTATCCAGTGTGTCCAGTGTGCAGTGTATCCAGTGTGTCCAGTGTGACCAGTGTGCAGTGTATCCAGTGTGCAGTGTGTCCAGTGTGACCAGTGTGCAGTGTGTCCAGTGTGACCAGTGTGCAGTGTATCCAGTGTGTCCAGTGTGACCAGTGTGCAGTGTATCCAGTGTGTCCAGTGTGACCAGTGTGACCAGTGTGCAGTGTGACCAGTGTGCAGTGTATCCAGTGTGCAGTGTGTCCAGTGTGACCAGTGTGCAGTGTATCCAGTGTTACCAGTGTGCAGTGTTACCAGTGTGCAGTGTTACCAGTGTGTCCAGTGTGCAGTGTGACCAGTGTGCAGTGTGACCAGTGTGTCCTGTGAATACAGGCGTCTGGCAGGGTAAACGTTCCCAGAGTTGTGAAGCCTCCTGCAACAACTGCAGCACCTGAGGTGATGGCACAGCTGTAGCAGGACCCTGCCTGGGTGGTTTACCACCGTGGTGTCTGTCTGCCGTGCCTCTGGGCTATCCGCATGTTTGTGTGTTCCACACACAGTTACTCACACACTGGAAAGGTCACACTGTTTTCCAATCCGCACAATCCATGTCTTCCTCCGCGGTGCTCATTAGCACACGCCCTGTTTTGTGATATCAAACAGCCATATAGGTCGTAATTGGTTCTGAAATGGCCCTCATTTCATGTGCTGTGTGGACCTGGAGCTGTGAGCTGGAGACACAGATTACTGCGCCTCTCCACGGCGGAACTGCAGCACTAATAACAGCTCTGTGGGTTTGGAAGACACAGACAGAGTCTACAGACGGCTTCGCAAAGATCGAAACCCCAGCTCCACAGGTCCAACACAAACTGATTTTGGTGCGCATTAAAACTGGAGGTAGTGGGTGTTAAATACCAAGTGCAGTTTGTCCCAGTGTATGTTCCTGTACTGGTCTTAGACAGTGTGTCCCCACATCTGCTCCTGCAGAATGTAGAGAAACACATCGTGTGTGTCTTTGATAGGAGTTCTTTACAAATGTTCAGTGGTTGTTCCTTGTGTCTCTGTGTCTTCCAAAGAAAAGCCTCAGGTCAAACTGTTCATGAGAGAGAGGGAGAGAGAGAGAAGTGATGACTACAGAGGGAGAGAGAGAGAAGTGATGACTACAGAGAGAGAGAGCTAGAGATGTAAGTGAACCACATGTCAGGATTTGAGCTAAACCTCTTTCCTTTAGGTACGTTTTATATGTGTGTTTATGTGCTGTTTATCTGTAGGTCTGTGATCTCTGAGTGTGTGAGTGTGTTCTGTTTGAAGTAAGCGAGAGAGAGGAGCTGACAGGATCACTGGGGGAATAAGAAACAGTGCTCTGATGTGTGTGTGTGTATGTGTGTGGTTGTTTGTATCTGTCTTCATCCTTCCCGTTGTGGTGTCCTACCTTTACCCATAATGTACACATATATTATCCAGCTTCTCCTTCTGTGTTCTGTAGCACGCGGTGTAAGAGCTTCAGAGAAAAGCAGTGTTGTTGGGAATCGCATGCTGAGACAGGAGAGAGAGAGGGGGAGAGAAAAAAGGGAGAGAGAGGAGAGGGAGGGAGGGAGAGAGAGAGGAAACAATTAACAATTTTCACAGTTTAAATGATGAAAGAGAGATAGTTCTCTCTCGCCATTTAAATCTATTCCACCTTCTGTTCACCATGTTAATATATTCATCAAAGCTTTGGCAATACAAGTGTGAATATTTGTCATGTCAATAAAGCACCATTGAATTGAACTGAAATTGAGAGGAGAGGGACAGAAGCATTTCATGACAATCATTATGTTCAGGTTCACATTATTTGCTTTGGCTATATTGTACCTGGTATAGTCATATCAATAAAGCTACCCTGAATTCAAGTGAAACTGAGAGGAGAGGGGGAGAGGGGGGGGGGGGTATAGGAGAGGGAGGGAGGGGAGGTGTAGGAGAGGGGAGGGGGTGGAGGAGAGGGAGGGGAGGTGTAGGAGAGGGAGGGGAGGTGTAGGAGAGGGGAGGGGGTGGGAGGAGAGGGAGGGGAGGTGTAGGAGAGGGAGGGGAGGTGTAGGAGAGGGGAGGGGGTGGAGGAGAGGGAGGGGTGGTGTAGGAGAGGGGAGGGGAGGTGTAGGAGAGGGGAGGGGAGGTGTAGGAGAAGGAGGGGAGGAGGGGAGGTGTTGGAGAGGGGAGGGGGGTGTAGGAGAGGGGAGGGGTGGAGGAGAGGGAGGGGTGGTGTAGGAGAGGGGGGGGGAGGTGTAGGAGAGGGGAGGGGGTGGAGGAGAGGGAGGGGGGGGTGTAGGAGAGGGAAGGGGAGGTGTAGCAGAGGAGAGGGGAGGTGTAGGAGAAGGAGGGGAGGTGTTGGAGAGGGGAGGGGGGTGTAGGAGAGGGGAGGGGTGGAGGAGAGGGAGGGGGTGGAGGAGAGGGAGGGGAGGTGTAGGAGAGGGAGGGGAGGTGTAGCAGAGGAGAGGGGAGGGGGTAGAAGGAGGGGAGGTGTAGGAGAAGGAGGGGGGTGTAGGAGAGGGGAGGGGGGTGTAGGAGAGGGGAGGGGTGGAGGAGAGGGTGAGGGGTGAGGGGCTGGGGTGAGGGGCCTCGCTTCCATCGGCCTGAGGCGGGAACTAGCTGAGCCTGGCCTGCACTCTCGCTCGCCTGCTCAGCCAATCACTGCTCACCTGCCCAGCACAGAAACCAATCACCACTCAGCTGCCCAGCACAGAAGCCTCTCTCTGTGTGTGTAAGTGTGTATTTGCTGGTGTTAATGACAGATATCCTGCTACCCTGAGAGGAGATCAGACAGGAGGACGCAGGACGCGTAGAGACATGGGAGGAGGTGGTGAGGGGACAGGACAGGTCAGGGGAGGTGAGTCCCAGAGAGGAGACGCTGGAGCAGGTGGAGCGGAGCGTGTGTCCCCGTCTACCCGTCCTGACCTGACCTGACCTCACCTGACCTCACCTGACCTCACCTGACCTGACCTCACCTCACCTGACCTCACCTGACCTGACCTGACCTCACCTCACCTCACCTCACCTCACCTGACCTGACCTCACCTCACCTCACCTCACCTCACCTGACCTGACCTGACCTCACCTGACCTCACCTGACCTGACCTCACCTCACCTCACCTCACCTGACCTGACCTCACCTGACCTGACCTGACCTGACCTGACCTCACCTGACCTGACCTCACCTCACCTGACCTCACCTCACCTCACCTCACCTGACCTGACCTCACCTGACCTCACCTCACCTCACCTCACCTCACCTCACCTGACCTGACCTCACCTCACCTCACCTCACCTGACCTGACCTCACCTGACCTGACCTCACCTGACCTCACCTGACCTCACCTGACCTGACCTCACCTCACCTCACCTCACCTGACCTGACCTCACCTGACCTGACCTGACCTCACCTGACCTCACCTGACCTCACCTGACCTGACCTCACCTCACCTCACCTCACCTCACCTCACCTCTCCATCTCACCACTGGTCCTTGCAAAAAGAAAAAGTCTGGTTTAAATTCACCAGGGTTGCCAGGTGCTCCCACCTGACCCATCGATCCAGGTGAACTGCAGGTGTGGCATTCATCAGAGCGATGGGGGATTTGTCCTATAAAGGTAAAATATAGTCCTGCCGTCCTCGGCCATGTTTTATTCATGAGCCTTTCTCCCTCTCTCCCTCCCTCCCTCTCTCCCTCTCCTCTCTCTCCCCTCTCTCCCTCCCTCCCTCTCCCTCTCTCCCTCCCTCCCTCTCTCTCTCCCTCTCTCTCTCCCTCCTTCCCTCTCTCCCTCCCTCACACATCAGCTGTCCTGCAGACTCTCAGGTGGACGTCTAATCGTCTCCATGTGTTTTGCAGCTGCAGGTCCCGTTGTCTCTGCTTCACACACGCGTCCCGCGGCGGTGCACACTCTCCTTTCATTTTCTCCCGAGTGCTTTGTCAAGCGATAGCCAATCAGCAGGGCCCTCCCTGACCTCTGCGCACGTGTTCCCAAAGGCCTCCCGCACACTGGGGCCGCACGCCGGAGCCGCACGCTGACCTACATTCACAGAGCAGCCTCAGTGGGCCAGAGCGTGTGAGCGCGGTGCTCCCTCTGTGCACGTCAGTGTGAGCTCCTTCCTCCCCGTGACGAGGAGAGCGTGTCTGGGAAGGCTGGTCGCTCACAGACAGGCCGCTCACAGACAGGCCGCTCACAGATAGGCCGCTCACAGATAGGCCGCTCACAGACAGGCCGCTCACAGACAGGCCGCTGACAGACAGCCCGCTGACAGACAGCCCGCTCACAGACAGGCCGCTGACAGACAGCCCGCTCACAGACAGGCCGCTGACAGACAGGCCGCTGACAGACAGGCCGCTTTTGTATCGGAAGGACGTTCTTTTTCCCTGTGTGTTCACAGAGGGGAAGAATGTCAGCAGGTCCCTGGGGGATGCACAGTGGGGTTATGGGTAGTGGACGCTAGAGATGGTGCTGTGAGAAAACAGGCCTGAAGCAGACTGGAAACAATCTCCTCGTTCCTCTTGTTCTCAGGGTGGAGTTAATCGGGTGGAGTTAATTGGGTGGAGTTAGTCGGGTGAGACATGCTGCCTTT
>JAGXOD010000035.1:0-147500 GCA_020368025.1 Brachyhypopomus occidentalis | reverse complement strand
AAAGTAAAATATTGATCACTTAATTAATAGAAGAAAGGTAATCAATAGTATAATTGGAGGAATCTATGTCTTACAGATGTGTAAAAGTACTGAAGTGGTTTACAGGCTGGTCAGTCTGTCCAGGACACAGAGTGTGTTTCAGCTTTAGCTAGTGGATCTGTGTGTGTGTGTGTGTGTGTGAGAAAAACAGGAAGGAGTGAGAGAGAGTGGGAGTGAGAGAAAGAGGGGGAGAGAGAGAGGGAGAGAGAGACAGAGAGAGGAGACAGAATAAAGAGAGGGAGAGAGAGAGAGGGAGAGATGCAGAGGATATACTCGTATCCTAGCATGCTGACTTGGACACTGGGTTTTGTCCTGTCTGAGGGACACGTGAAGAGCGTCCTGCTCCAGCTCCAGCGCGGGATGGTCCTGCTGTAGAGCCGTCATGGCCTCCTGAAGGCCGGAAGCGTGAACATGCTTGTTCTGGGATTCCTCGAAGCTCTTGGCGTGTAACGTCTGCTCTGATGTCTGCGAAGTACGATCCACACTCCTCAGTATGGTCTCCTAGCAGCTGAAGGCATCGCGGCGCCTCCTGCAGGCCGGCCCAGGGCGTGTGCTCCGCATGCGGATCCTGCGTGTTCTCCCTGCTGTAGTGCTGCTGTGATCTCTCAGTCTCAGATAATGTTCATTAATGTAATTTGTTCAGTCTACAACATGACTTCATTAATTCATTTTTGGATTTCAAATGTAAAACTGAAACATTTATATAGTCCCTCTGCATTTCATGGCTCAAAGAACATGTTTCATCAGGGCTGTTCTGCTATCACTATCACTCTGTATCATAATATTAGTATACATGCGCGTGTGTGTGTGTGTGTGTGTGTGTGTCTGCGTGTTCTGCCTTTACTACATTCCCCTGCAGTTTTGTGAACTTTCGTGTGGATGTGTTGCTTGCACACAGGATTTTTTCGATGTTGACATGATGTTGTTTTCCATGGTTTTGGAGTTTGTTTCATACTGTGAGTCTGTAGTGAAATCGAAGGTGTTAAACAGAGTGTGTAGGGAGCCAGTCGTGAGGGTTAGGGTTCTTAAACAGAGTGTGTAGGGAGCCAGTCGTGAGGGTTAGGGTTCTTAAACAGAGTGTGTAGGGAGCCAGTCGTGAGGGTTAGGGTTCTTAAACAAAGGTTGAGTTCAAGTTCTGGATTAGGTTTCCTGGATTAGGTGTCATAGATTAACATACACTTTTACACAAATTACGCTCAACCAACTGGAGATCCTCAGCAAAATGGCAAAACACAGTAAAAGAGGAGCAGTGGTCATAGGATCTGATGTCGGTGAGGATATTCCAACGCAGCACCACAGCATCACTACAACCTCCGAAGAAATAAGATGAATCTGTGCTTAACGATGCCAAGACGCAGCATCTCCTGAGTCAGAGGCCTGCACTGAGAGGATCAGGAGAGACCAGAGGTCTTCAGCACCTTCTGTCCGTCCTGCATCCAGGTTGAGTTCCTCAGAGGGAAGCTCCCTTGCCAAGAGTGTGATCCAGAATCAGCACTTTTCTCAAACATTAGACACAGTTTCCTCTAACTTGTAACGCATATTTCTAACATTACTATATGGTTAGAGGAAAGTGTGTATCTTTTGTGCATATAGTACAATATACAAAGTATATAGTTTGGTATTATTATCATTGTAATTACATGTAATAAAACCTGATTGTTTAGATAATGTCTAAAAGCCCAAAAGATGATGTCATCTAAATCCTTTCCACCACTGGAGTTTCACAGACAGAGACAGTGGTTGACCACTGGTCCAGACTCTCTGTGTAGCTAAACAGTAATCCACAAATAAGGAAAGTAATCAGATAATGATCAGATAATGTTACTTGAACACAGTAATATTTTGGATTAGGTTACAGGCACATTTTTAAACAAATAATCAGTAATCTGGAAAGCAGAACATTTTTAGAGGGTCTGTGTGTCTTAGTTTAGTGTTTCTTTATGCAATTTACAGGCCCCAGATAAGCTGATTACAAAGTGAGAATGGGAGAGTGTGTGTTTGTGTGTGTGTACGTGTGTGTTTTTGTGTTTGTGTGTGTACGTGTGTGTGTGTGTACATGTGTGTTTTTGTGTTTGTGTGTGTGTGTGTGTGTGTGTACGCACGTATGTGTGTGTGTACATGCGTGTGTGTGTGTGTGTGTTGGGGATGCTGTAGATAGTGTAGTTCCACCTCTTCAGAATCAGTCATGCGTTTGATGTAGACAACGACTGGAGTGAATCAGACAGAAGAGAAAAGCGTACTGAGCTAATGAGCTACCACTGTCTCTCTGCACTTGGCGCTCACGGTCGATATGCACTCCAGTTACTAAGTCAGCATATTGTAATGACCCCCAGACACTGAGCAGATCTGATGAGAGGGAGATGAACACGCCTGCAGTGAGTGTAGTCAGATCTAGATATGAAACCAGGGCACCGTTGCCATGATCTGCTCTTCATATGGGGAAGATTGGTGCCTAATTTAGTTCCCTCTCCACTTCTGAAGACCCTGCTAATGGATGTGTCATCACTGCTGCTCACACTCCACGCGCTCTACTAACTACTCCTCAGATAGGCGCTTGATTAGGTCTCCCTGACAGGTGGTTAATTTTCCGCCCTTAAAGTGGACATGTGGTGTTGCGGAGAAGACAATTGCATCTCCTCCGACAAACTCCAGTGATTAATGGTTATGTCTTCAAGATCATGCGTGGAGACATCTTTGCCTTAACAGTCGCACCTCTGCTAGTGAGCAGAATGAACACAGAAGCAGCTTTGCACCCACTGTTACCACACACAACAGGAGAAAAACTGAGGTGAAGACCTAGATGAGGTCAGACAGAGGTGTAACCGCACACACACACACACACACACACACTCTCTCTCTCACACACACCCAGGTCTAACAGCTCTTAATGCGCTAAAGGTAACAGAGACTATAAACCCAGTCTGATCTCTCTCTGCTCTGCGCTGCTCTCTCTCCCTGAGCCGCTGATCCTGGGCCATACGACCCTGTCACTCCGGACCCATCCTCACCCTCATCGTCATCCTCACCCTCACCCTCATCCTCACCCTCATCCTCACCCTCATCGTCATCCTCACCCTCATCCTCACCCTCATCCTCACCCTCATCCTCATCCTCACTGTAAATCCACGGAGAAGGTCTGAGATAGGCGGGAGAAGACCTCCCCTAATGATGGAGAAGGCCTGAGATAGGCAGGAGAAGACCTCCCCTAATGATGGAGAAGGTCTGAGCTAGGCGGGAGAAGACCTCCCCTAATGATGGAGAAGGTCTGAGATAGGCAGGAGAAGACCTCCCCTAATGATGGAGAAGGTCTGAGCTAGGCGGGAGAAGACCTCCCCTAATGATGGAGAAGGTATGAGATAGACGGGAGAATACCTCCCCTAATGATGGAGAAGGTCTGAGATAGGCGGGAGAAGACCTCCCCTAATGATGGAGAAGGTCTGAGATAGGCAGGAGAAGACCTCCCCTAATGATGGAGAAGGTCTGAGATAGGCGGGAGAAGACCTCCCCTAATGATGGAGAAGGTCTGAGATAGGCGGGAGAAGACCTCCCCTAATGATGGAGTCCTGCATAGCTTTAAAGCCAAACTGTTATAAATTAAACAGAATGAGACTTTGAGCTGAAAAACTGCAGCATAAAATAATTTATTGGTCTTGGATGTATGATGTGTGTGTGTTCATCATTCAGTACTTATGCCAGTGGTTCCCTGAGAAGCAGCATTTATGGAACAGATGGAACAGAACACACACACACACACACACACACACACACACACACACACACTCACACACCCTTCATCCCCTCTATATGTAGATATATATATAGTAAATACAGACATGTCCCAGGAGGCTTTTATCCCTGTTCAAAGACCAAAGAAAAGGACATAAGACAGCAAGAGTGAGACGAGAGATAAAGAGCAAAACATGCTGAGGACACAGTGACCTGCTATGTTAAACTAGATCAGACAGATCAGACTAGATCAGACAAGATCAGACAGATCAGACTCAGACACCGACCATCACGTAAGGACTGACAGTTACACCAGGAGAGACCAGCACTAATACACATGGTTAATTCTCATGCTTATCTGTGTCTTTGCCCCATGTGTCTTTCTCAGGTGTCAGACAGGTGTGACTACGTCTACGTGAACGGTAAGGAGATGAGGGGCCGTGTGCACATGTTCGTGAACTTCACCTACAGCTACGTCACGGCGCAGCTGGAGCTGCAGGTGTGGATCCCTCGCCTGCCCCTGCAGATCGACGTGTCGGATACCGAGCTGAGCCAGATCAAAGGGTGGAGGACCCCTGCCACTCCCAGTGCACAGAGGTGAGGACCTCCACCACCTCACTGTAGAACCACCGCACTGTAGAACTACCTCACTGTAGAACCACCGCACTGTAGAACCACCGCACTGTAGAACCACCGCACTGTAGAACCACATAACCATCTCGGGTCCTAAATGAGCAAAGAATGAATGGCAGAGATGATGTGACAGCCAAACTGACAGAACTGAGCTCTGGCACTGATGAACAGTTCTCACAATAGTGCGTACCCTGGCTAACCCTGGCTAAACACTGGCTAAACACTGGCTAAACACTGGCTAAACACTGGCTAACACTGGCTAACACTGGCTAAACACTGGCTAAACACTGGCTAACACTGGCTAACACTGGCTAACACTGGCTAAACACTGGCTAAACACTGGCTAACCCTGGCTAACCCTGGCTAACCCTGGCTAACCCTGGCTCCAGTATACAAATGAGACTAACTGAATCCCAGATATTTGTGATGTGTTATGTGTGAGCTTTTGGCAAAGACTTTAAAATGATCCAACAAATGTAAACGATCAACACAGCATCAGCTTTAAGTGCACGCATCCTTTTATTTAATATGTAGCGGGAATATCACAATAATGTGCCAGTTGTGGAGCTGTGTCACTGCTGTAGTTCACACAGCACAGAGTAATCTGCTTCTTTTCAGGCTTGTGAGATTAGACATGTTCTTGACATAAGATCATTATCTCAAACAGTTGTGTGTGAGTGTCATCTAAACTGGAACTGAGATGAATCTAATTAAAAGTGATTGTTTTCTGTTTACACTGAAAGACCAGATTCACAGTATATCAGATTTGTTTCAAAAGAGAACTGTCTACCTGCCAAGGAGCTAGAGTCCTTTTTAAACTCCAACACCTGCAGTTATTTCCCACATGGCCTTGTGTGTGTGTGTGTGTGTGTGTGTGTGTGTGTGTGTGTGTGTGCGTGCGTGTGGACCTTCTTGCATGAGAGAGAGAGAGAGAGAGATGGGGAGAGAGAGAGAGAGAGAGAGAGAGAGAGAGAAAGAGAGAGAGAGAGAGAGGGGAGAGAGAGCAGTAGAGATGGAGAGAGAGGGAGATGGAGAGATTGAGCGAGATGGAGAAAGAGTGTAATATTGTAGCGGGATTGCAAAGACTTGCTTCCTGCAGTGACACAGAACACGGCCTGTGTGTGGAGCAACCAGCTGTTCCAGCTGTGCTCGGGGTAGGAGAGACCTGCCTGTTCCAGCTGTGCTCGGGGTAGGAGAGACCTGCCTGTTCCAGCTGTGCTCAGGGTAGGAGAGACCTGCCTGTTCCAGCTATGCTCGGGGTAGGAGAGACCTGCCTGTTCCAGCTGTGCTCGGGGTAGGAGAGACCTGCCTGTTCCAGCTATGCACGGGTAGGAGAGACCTGCCTGTTCCAGCTGTGCTCGGGGTAGGAGAGACCTGCCTGTTCCAGCTGTGCTCGGGGTAGGAGAGATCTGCCTGTTCATGCTACACTTGGCACTGAGCACTCTTAGCTAACCTGTTTAACATTTGATAGATTTAGGAGAGAGAGACAGACTCAGAGAGAGAGAGAGAGAGAGAGAGAGTTGGCGGTATTGAGAGAGGTTTGGTGTATGTGTGTGTGTTTGTGTATGAGTGTGTGTGTGTGAGTGTGTGTTCTACTGTTCTCTTGCCTCTACACATGTGTGTTTGTAAGGGAGTAACAGGCGTGTGTGTTTGTAAGGGAGTAACAGGCGTGTGTGTTTGTCAGGGAGTAACAGGCGTGTGTGTTTGTAAGGGAGTAACAGGCGTGTGTGTTTGTAAGGGAGTAACAGGCGTGTGTGTGTTTGTAAGGGAGTAACAGGCGTGTGTGTGTTTGTAAGGGAGTAACAGGCGTGTGTGTTTGTAAGGGAGTAACAGGCGTGTGTGTTTGTAAGTAACAGGCGTGTGTGATTGTAAGGGAGTAACAGGCGTGTGTGTTTGTAAGGGAGTAACAGGAGTGTGTGTTTGTCAGGGAGTAACAGGAGTGCGTGTTTGTAAGGGAGTAACAGGAGTGTGTGTGTTTGTAAGGGAGTAACAGGCGTGTGTGTTTGTCAGGGAGTAACAGGCGTGTGTGTGTTTGTCAGGGAGTAACAGGCGTGTGTGTGTTTGTCAGGGAGTAACAGGCGTGTGTGTTTGTCAGGGAGTAACAGGCGTGTGTGTGTTTGTCACAGGCGTGTGTGTTTGTCAGGGAGTAACAGGCGTGTGTGTGTTTGTCAGGGAGTAACAGGCGTGTGTGTTTGTCAGGGAGTAACAGGCGTGTGTGTTTGTCAGGGAGTAACAGGAGTGTGTGTTTGTCAGGGAGTAACAGGAGTGTGTGTTTTGTCAGGGAGTAACAGGCGTGTGTGTGTTTGTAAGGGAGTAACAGGCGTGTGTGTTTGTCAGGGAGTAACAGGCGTGTGTGTTTGTCAGGGAGTAACAGGCGTGTGTGTTTGTCAGGGAGTAACAGGCGTGTGTTTGTCAGGGAGTAACAGGCGTGTGTGTTTGTCAGGGAGTAACAGGAGTGTGTGTTTGTCAGGGAGTAACAGGCGTGTGTGTTTGTCAGGGAGTAACAGGCATGATCCTGCTGCCTTCTCTACCATCATTCTGTCTTTGTTAACATAAATGTGCGTATCTTTGTTCGTGAGAGAGTAAGAGAGAGAGGGAGTGAGAGAATTTAAGAGCATTGTTTGTGTCTGTACATGTGGGATGGGGGATCTAGTTTGTGTTTGTGTGTGTGTGTGTGTTTTTATCATGTATCCCCTTGTTATGCAGGATGGCGTTCACATTGTTGGCACAGCATGACACATGGACGATAAGATTCATACAGCTCTGAAGACTAATCCCACACACCCACACACACACACACACACACACACACACACACCACTGGGCGTTTCTATATGTGCTGCTGCTTCTAGGTAGAATAGATCTGATAGCAGTGCTGATTACCGTAGTGTATGTTCTGACACGAGCTGGATTTGTTTAGAATTCAACACAATGAGTGACAGCAGTGAATAGCCAATCCTGTCTGGGGCTTGTAGGATGGACTTCAAGGTTTTAAGTCACATACTATTGGGTGTGAGAGGAGGGGGGGGGGGTGAGAGAGTGAGAGGGTGTGAGAGAAAGAGAGAGGGAGGGAGAGAGGGAGAGAGAGAGGGAGAGAGGGAGGGCAAGCAATACAAACAATTTCTGTTCTGATGGGTGCATTTGATTAAGAACTGATTAGATTTGAAGTGGCTTCCAACCCCATTGGAGTTGCATGTGTGTGTTCGTACAGAGGGTTAACGCCCACTGACCCCGCCCTCAGAGGGTTAACGCCCACTGACCCCGCCCTCAGAGGGTTAACGCCCACTGACCCCGCCCCCAGTCCCCTCCCACATTTGTGGGCTGGGATGCTTACTGGCTGGCCTCGTTTGGAGCCATTAACAGCTTGTTCTAGTTTGTGATATCAGACTGAACAATGACTGTCAAACAAAGGCTGAATTAATGAAGCCAAAAGGTTTTGGGCAACGTGCACTTTTATCTAACAAAATGGGTAATTGATTCTTGTTTTGGCAAGCTGTGTGAATTGGAACCGTGTCTACGACTCAGCATGGATTTTTGGGTGGTCTGTTATGGTCTCTCTCTCATGCACACACATGCACAGACATACACACACACACACACACACACACACACACACACACACACACACACACACACACACACACACACACACACACACACACACACACACACACACACACACACACACACACACACGCACACACACACGCATACACACACACACACACACACACACACACACACACACACACACACATAAGAGGTGATAAAGTGATTCAGTGATCTAACTGTCACTGTTACATCTAAGTTACTTAAATATGTGCTCAGAACATTCTTAGCAACTGTATGGTGATCCCAACATTTATGTGCAGAAAATCCCATTACAAACCTCACAGAAGGGAGTTATACAAAGAAAAGGTGGAGTTATACAGAAAAGAGGTGGAGTTATACAGAGAAGGGGTGGGGTTATACAGAGAAGGGGTGGAGTTGCATTCACTGCTTTAGAACAACAGAGTTCCAGTGTCGGTGCCTCTAACACCGTTAACACAACAGGCATTATAGAGGTGCATGTTCATCTGTGGCCTGTAGGGGGCGCTGGTGGTAGCTGCAGCCACTGCAGTACACGAGGAGAAGAACTTCCACATGCTCCTGTCAGGGCTGGTTAGCCCTGTCACAGATGTAGTTCTGGAGGTCACAGATGTAGTTCTGGAGGTCACAGATTTAGCTCAGCTACACCACAGGGAACTGCCCTGAACTTGTCAAAAATGCCCAAATCCTCTTTCATACTGAAACGGAAGATCAGCCATCTTGTCTGATATTCGTCGTCTTGGTCTACAAACCATCCTAGCCTCTTATTTTCCATCCTGTTTGTTTCCAAAGGTTTGTGCTGGTATTCTTGGTCTGATTTCAGATTCAGTGCCTAGTCAGATTTTTTTTAGTTGTGTTTGTTGTCTAGTGACTTTATTTTTAGTGCTGCAGTAGCTTTGAGTTAGAACACATCTCCCTCCGGGAGGCGCTGGTGTGGGAAAGTACTCACCATCCAGCTGGATTGGAGGAGCACTCTGAGGTTCTGAGGAGCACTCTGAGGTTCTGAGGAGCACTCTGAGGTTCTGAGGAGCACTCTGAGGTTCTGAGGAGCACTCTGAGGTTCTGAGGTTCTTCTACGCCACAGCCACCCTTGTTTCTACAGCCCCCAAGCTTCTCTAGGCTTAACCTACAGTCGTTCATCCCTACACAAACTTCCCTAAATATGAGAAAGTTGGAGCACAGTCATTTTAAATTATTCTTAATTGCTTTCCCTTCGTTTAACGTGGAGGTCTCATCACACTTAAAAGGTTTGTGAGTTGAGAATTCCACTTTAAGTTTCATTTAATGCTCTCTGTCTCCCTCTCTCTGTGTCTCTCTCTCTGTGTCTCTCTCTCTCTCTGTGTCTCTCTCTCACTTTCTGTGTGTATCTGTTTTTGTGCATGCACATGTACGGTGTGCAGTGATCCTGTTGGCATAATCACTGATGAAATGATTATAGATCGGCCATGCAGGAATACAGTGGAGACTGAGAGAGTGATTGCTATACTTTTCACTTCCCCAGATCCACACGGGACAGTGAGGATGATGATGATGAAGAACGAAGGGGGCGGAGCTGTACCCTGCAGTACCAGAGGGCTACTGTGCGGGTGCTTACACATTTTGTGGCCGAGTCAGCTGATGCCCGAGGTCAGCTGACTTACATGCTGGGCTCTGATTGGCAGCTGGATATCACAGGGTTGGTCTGGGACTTCCTGAAGGTGGAGGATCCTCGAATCGCAAGGTTACAAGATGGCCGCCTCCTAGAAGGAATGGACACGGGCATGACCAGTATCCAGGTAGTGTGTGTGTGTGTGTGTGTGTGTGTGTGTGTGTGTGTGTGTCTACATCTCTCAGTATAGGCACCACGGTTCTTTGCGGCTCATCTATTCAGCTACTTCCTCTGATTTAGGGGAGCTATTGCAGCACATGCTGTAATGTGTGTGAAACCAGTGAGTGAGTCAGGTAAAGGATCACCAGGTCAGGGGTGTGTGTGTGTGTGTGTGTGTGTGTTAGCGGGGCAGCTGTATCGGTGTGGGCAGGAAGGGCTTTGCCTGTGAAGCCTTCTGTCTTCTTGTGAACTTCAAAGCACTACCTTTTTGAACATGACTCCCTAATTGAAGATAATCCTTATGAGCAATTTTGTATTTCACATCTGTTTCTTTGTGTATGTGTGTTCATGTCTAGATGGGTGTGTGTGTGTGTGTGTGTGTGTGTGTGTGTGTGCGCATGTGTAAGTAGATGTGTTTATTTATGGCTCTATCACTTTGTGGCTCCAGGTCCTGTCCCTGCTGTCTGTTCCTGTGTGTGTGTGTGTGTGTGTGTGTGTGTGTGTGTGTGTGTGTAAATAGTTCCCAGCTCTCTCTGTGTGGCCCCAGGTCCTGTCTCCCCTGTCTGACTCCATCCTGGCGGAGCGGGCGGTGCGTGTGGTGGAGGAGCGTGTCAGCATCACAGAGCTGGGGCTGCAGCTGGTCAGCGCTCTCACGCTCACCCTGCAGCTCAGCACAGGAAGCAACCGAGCCATCAGCGCCACGGCAACCACACAGGAAGTGCTCCACGCCCCCAAACAGGTGTGCCCCCACCACACTGGCACAATCGTACCCTCTCAGAATTATTTGTGAATGCAGACTTTCTGTCTGAAGTAGAGGAGATTTTGAGACTCTATGAGAGGAACTTTAGTGAACTTTGGGCTGGAGTTCTGGGTGGAGTCAGTAGGTGGAGAACCCAGCCCCCGTCCTGAAGATGGAGCGAGAGAGGCGAGATATTGAGGAACTGGGGAAGGGTTGAGGAGGAGGAGGAGGCGTGTGGGCGGAGTTTCAGGAGATATGAAGAAATAAGGGCGGAGTTTCAGGAGATATGAAGAGATAAGGGCGGAGTTTCAGGAGATATGAAGAGATAAGGGCGGAGTTTCAGGAGATATGAAGAGATAAGGGCGGAGTTTCAGGAGATATGAAGAAATAAGGGCGGAGTTTCAGGAGATATGAAGAGATAAGGGCGGAGTTTCAGGAGATATGAAGAGATAAGGGCGGAGTTTCAGGAGATATGAAGAGATAAGGGCGGAGTTTCAGGAGATATGAAGATAAGGGCGGAGTTTCAGGAGATATGAAGATAAGGGCGGAGTTTCAGGAAATATGAAGTGATAAGGGCAGAGGTTCACATGATAATTATGACGTGACTGCAAACATCTGTGACTGTGAGCACCAGCGAACACTACGTTTATGAAACAATATGTAAATACTGTGTTAATACTACTTCCAGTCATGCAGGAAGCGCTTCAGTCCTAGAGGGGTGTTTATATTTCACTCACATTCAACCCAAAGACAGAACTGCAAAGAGTGTTCCTGGCTTACGAGACGTGCAGTAAACGTACCCTAGCAGTCGAGGACATCACACACGTGGCTGCTGATAGGTCATAGGTCCTTGCTGACATCACAGATCCAGCTGCTGACATCACACATCACTAATATAAGAATATGTAATGAGTGTATGTATACAGCTATGACTGCACATTAAGTGCTCAGCAACACAAAATATCCTGCAATGTAATTACATATAAATAATATCAATAAACACAAGATTAAACTAGTGTGTGTATCCCCAAACAGCCATGCGTAGTAAACTAAGTCGAGATTCAGCGTTTTTCTAGGTGTCCCGGGGTAGTAATTATCTTAAGGCAGAGGAAGGCTATTCCTGAATTGCCATCCCGTGGGGCACCTTGGTGTGGGGGCAGAGAGCGCTGGGCTGCCTGCCTCTCTCTCCACCACTGGAAACCCCACAGCACCATCACAACAATCTCTCAGCATCGCCGTTAGCACAACCAGGGAGGAGTTGTACAGTGGAGCCCAGGGCTATGGTGGCCATGGGAGCCCTTCAGAGGAGATCTCCACCGCCAGCTGGCTGCGTGAGAGTGCAGATCCCAGCATTGATTTTAAATTAAGGCCATTTACACAGCGTTTCTTTAGCACAGGAACGTCCTGAAACCCTTAAAGCTCCCGCTGTGCAGAGCGAGAACATTTCACTTCTAACGTGAGCCATTTACAAACACTAGTACCATTACCTTCTCACCGGGACAGACCTGTCGCCTTCTCACCGGGACAGACCTGTCTCCTTCTCACTAGGACAGACCTGTCTCCTTCTCACTAGGACAGACCTGTCTCCTTCTCACTAAGACAGACCTGTCTCCTTCTCCTGTCACCCATTTGTCATGTTATGTATACCCTTGACACTAAGGTATCTGTGGTTGCCCATAGTAACTGCTGCCATGCTTAATTAAGGCCTATTTAAGGGTGTGTGGGTGGGACTACACACAGAGCCCTGGTGGACGCAGTGTAAGTACCACTTATCTGACAGGGTTAAGCAGCACAACAGACGTCTACTTAACACCAGCGCAACACTGCAGACGTCTACCTCACTCACTCCACCACAAATGCAAGAACTCGTATTAGAAAGTGAACTGTTTTCTCCCTGTCTTCCTCTCTCCCTCCGTCACACACACACACACACACTCCCTCGTTCTCTCGCCGTGATTAAAGGGCTGTGGGGAATTTCCTGAGTGTAATGTGTCCGTCCCCAGGTGCTGATCACTCACAGAGCGGGAGGTGTGGGTGCTAAATCCCTGCGTGTGGCTGTGTCCGTAATGGGAGTGAATCCCTGCGTGCGGCTGTGTCCGTAATGGGAGTGAATCCTGCGTGCGTGGCTGTGTCCGTAATGGGAGTGAATCCCTGCGCGTCTCTGTGTCCGTAATGGGAGTGAATCCCTGCGTGTGGCTGTGTCCGTAATGGGAGTGAATCCCTGCGCGTCTCTGTGTCCGTAATGGGAGTGAATCCCTGCGTGTGGCTGTGTCCGTAATGTGTCCATCTCCCTCCTTTATTCATTTCCTCGTCTCCTCCTGTTCTGTGGAGCAGAGCGGAGCCCAGGAGCCTCTCCTGCAGTTAGCCACGCCCACGGTAACGCTGTGGGAATCGCTTAAGGGACACGGTGCACAAGCCCAGCAGAGTCCATCAGTGTGACACTCCTGCGGTGTAGGAGCATGATGGGGTGTAGGGCAGCGATGAGGCCCTTATTTATTTAATGTTCATCTTACTTTTCCTTAATGAACAATGTCACTAAAATGCTAATGTTAATCATACTCAATAGAGGCTAGTCGAAGTAAGGATTATGCTAACTACCATCATGTTAGTTGGCATTGCCCAAACGAACCCTGACAAAGTCCTGACATTTCTGTTAGCATTTCTCTGTGATTCCTTTGGGTTTGAACTGAAAATATTGTATTTTCTGAGTAAAAAATTGTCTTTCTCACCGTGTTTCCTGTTGTTCTCTGTGTGTCCTAAAGGAGGCGCTGATCAGTGCTTGGCTGCAGTTCAGTGATGGTTCAATGGCACCTCTGGACCTGTACGACCCGGAGCACTTCATGCTGACGGTGCTCTCACTGGACGAGGAGGTGGTGTCCGTGCGGCAGGACCGGGCGGGGCGCTGGCCGGTGGTGGAGGCAGAGGGTGAGGGGCAGGGCCTGCTGGTGCGGGTGGAGATGACAGTCTGCGAGGCGTGTCAGAAGTCCAAACGCCGCAGTGTTCTGGCAGCTGGAAACTGCCACATCGGCGTGAAGTTCGGCCACAGCGAGAGCGTCTCCCGGCCAGCAGGGACTGACTACGGAGATGAAGAGAACCGTGGAACCGACCGTCGCCCGAACCCAGATCTCCCAGACAGAACCGGCATGGAAGGTCACTACTACGGAAGCTCCATCTCAGACGTTGAAGATGGAGTGATGAGGAGAATCACCACCACCACCAAAACAACGATCGTCAGGAGACCCGGTGGAAACACCCTTTCGGACTCCGGCCGCCAGGCACCGAACCTTCCCATCGACTTCTCCGATTTCCCAGCTCAGGTGGATCTTCCTCGCGGCCGAAACGTGTACGAGGACGACTTGGTTCAGACCCCTCGTGGGCTCACGGACCTGGAGATCGGCATGTACGCCCTGCTGGGCGTCTTCTGCCTGGCCATCCTGGTGTTCCTCATCAACTGCATCTCCTACACTCTCAAGTACCGCCACAAGGAGCTGTCAATCGAGGGTCAAGAGAGCATGAATCATGCACACGATTGGGTGTGGCTAGGGAACGAGGCGGAGCTTCTGCAGAGTCACGTGAGTCTGTCTCCTCAGACAGAAGAGCACCTCACCATCATGGACTCCAGCATTGGAGGCCTGGAAGAAGGCAGGCAGCTCCTGAACGGAGGATCTTCACAGAAGAACGTCCAGGGCCAGGTGCACCGAGGGGCCGACAACTCCTGCTCGGGGAAAGACAGCAAAGGTGACTCCCCAACAACGCGGAGGAAGCGTGTAAAGTTCACCACCTTCACTACCATCCCAGTGGAAAGTGTGTGTGCCGCCAATGACGTGCTAGGGGAGGGGCCTAACGAGGACATAAAGTGGGTGTGTCAGGATGTTGAACTGGGCGACTCCAAAGAGCTGCGGAACTACATGGAGCGGCTAAACGACGTGGCTCTGAACGACGTGGCTCTGAACGACGTGGCTCTGAACGACGTGGCGTAGAGGTGCGTGCGCAAGCGCGTGACTACGGACCTCAACCGGATGCCTTTCCCACGGACCTGGAGCCAGAAACAACCACTGCATCCACCACAGAACCTCGCCGGACCACAGCGGTCTTCTGACTCACTGACAGGACATGAGGCGTGTGTGCGGGTGTGTTCGGGTGACACGCAGCCAGACGTGAAGTGTGTGTGCGGGTGTGTTCGGGTAACTGGGGGACGTGCAGACAGACGTGACGTGGAACCGCGTGGAACTCGTGTCGTTTGCTATTAAGTGGCAAATATCCGTAATTACAGATTATTATTATTTTTTACTTTGGTCCATTTATAACTACGTTACGTTCTTATTCTCGGTTTATTTTTAATGATTTTACTTTAGCGCCTTTTGTAGTTACAAACCGAAAGCGGACGTGCGTGACGGGGTTGTGAAGGCGCTGCTACGTATGCAGGCGGGAGACCGAGGGGTGGAACATCACTGCATATTGAACCATTGTAAATAAAGTGCACATCGAATTGTTTTGACATCAATTTCTGCCTCTCATTCTACACGTATCTGATCAGTGGTCAGACATGGGAGGGTTTCGTGTTCAGAGAGCCCAAACCCCCTTATCTGTACCACTCTAGTAATGACATCACTCTTAGGGTCAAGGGTCACTTTATGGCACGCTTGCCATATCAGCACACAGAAATACCGTCCCAACCACTTCCTCAGCATAACACATCGTGCCTCTGTGCTGTGGTTACACCAACTTTCATTCCACAAATCGTTGGTATGCAAAATGTGCATCACTACAGTCGTGCTCAAGCTGTTAGGGGGGATAGTGGTCCTCACCGGGGCAGCCGCCCGCTGTGTAATCGTTCACGTCTAGCACACGTCTCATAATGAAGGAAAAAACTTAATTTCAATCAAATTGTAAATCCAGCAGCATTAATGCAAACGGTCTAAAGCCAGAAGACGATCTGAAGGCTGTAAACAAGCCGACCCAGAACCAGCACCACCAGCAGCACCATCACCAGCACCACCAGCACCACCAGCACCACCAGCACCACCACCACCAGCACCATCACCAGCACCACCAACCTTCTGCTCTCCCCACCGCTGGTTTCCTCTCGGGGTTTCACACTGCTCTGGAAAAGGATGTTTGAATTGAATTCATGATCGCAGCACATGGTAATGTGACATTTTGCCCACAATTGTTCAAGCTGAATTATTGTAAGCCATCGGTATACAAGTGCCAATTAGCGTCTAAACGACCTGCAGCGTCTCTTCCCAGGGGGCCGCTCGTCTGAGGGGGAGAGGGGGCAGTTTTCCCTCTGCTACAAACGAATGGAAACTTTTAGATTACAGCTGTGAATGACTGGCGAACGTTTGTGCGGTGTGAACAGATAGTATTTGGTTGTCTGTGTGAGACATTCAAAATAAAGAATCCAACTGTTGAATTTCTAATTGGAATTTGATCAGAAAACTTGGCAGCATTTACTGAAAAGATAAATCAACCAGCATGAAACTGTGATTGTCACGTCTTACAGACTTACCAATCATAAACACACATTCAAAAAACTATCAGAAAGTAATCATGAAACAGAGAGTGGAGATGCTACACTGATGAAAGATATTCAAAATGTAAAACTGAGTGTGTACAGGTCCAGTCCCACGTGAACCCTGACACAGCTCTGCTAAATGAGAACTGCACCACGCAAACGTAGCGTTTACAACAAGCAGGACTGTCTGTGCCTGCACCCAACATACCCAACGCCTCCGTACTGCACCTGCGGTCCTCAGCGGGGTGATTCCACATGCAGACACTGCAGCCTTTATTGATTTACTCATCTAAACAGAATGAAAACGAGATCGAATGAGTTTGTTAAACCCTCTCCTGCTCATTCCTGTCTCATCTTCTCCTGCTTCATCACTCCATCATTCTCATCCATCTCTTCATCAAACTACATTTTTCTTTTCTTCTGCGTTTCAGGCAACTGTTCCTGTTCTATCAGTCAGCCTAGACATGATGCATGTGTGCTCCCTCTCTCTCCCTCTATCTCTCCCTCCCTCTCTCCATCTCCCTCCCTCTCTCTCTGCAGCAGCCTGATAAATGACTGTTTCTTTTTTTGTCTTTCTTTGCTCTGTGAGATTTCGATTGCAGCTCTATCAGGGGTGGGATTGATGGAGAGGGAGCCTGTGTTGCACTGGGGACTGTGAATTGAGGCGCACAGTTTGTCAACTGTGAAGGGCGCAGGAAGCCAGACAGGACTGGGGAAGAATTTTACAGTCGCACAAGGGGAAAAGAAGAGAGATGAGGCTGCAGCTGTAATTAACACTCATGTTCTTCACTTTACTAAAGCCCTGTCTCTGGGTGGGTGGGGGACTGGATTGGGAGGGACTGGATTGGGGAGGACTGGATTGGGAGGGACTGGATTGGGAGGGACTGGATTGGGAGGGACTGGATTGGGAAGGACTGGATTGGGGAGGGACTGGATTGGGGAGGGACTGGATTGGGGAGGGACTGGATTGGGGAGGGACTGGATTGGGAGGGACTGGATGGTTTCAGTTCACTGCGTGGCAGAAAATGATTTTCAGCTGAACCCCCGTGAGTCTTCTGGCTGTCGCCTTACGCTGCTCAAACCCAGAGCTCAAAAATCAGCTAATGAACTGCAGCAGGTGAGCACGAACCTGTGGAGTGACGTGGTGCTGGCAAGCAATCAGCTGCTCCAATCATCAGTAATCCTCACCCAGAATCCTCAGCTCTGTCCATCAAAACAGCTTATAGACGTTTCTTCCTAAACCACAAACCTCAATGTGTTACTCTTCTAACTGCCTTGCTTAAAGCAGGGGTGTATACAGGCATACAGACAGGAGTGTGTACGGCATCCTGCATAGGTGGGGTTGAGCGCCACTGCTGCTCCCCCTACAGGACACCGCAAGCAACTGCATAGGGCAGCACAGGATGATGGACAATGCTGATGATGACAGAACGTTTCCTTCACACAGCAGCTCTTTGTGTGGGGTGTAGTGCAGTTCTGCAGGACCACTAGGGGTTTGGTCTTTAACGCAGAACAAACCTGAAGTCTCATTAGATCAGGCGACCTGCACGTAACGTGGAGGTAGATTAGCGGAGCGTGCTGCCTCTCCAGGGTGCGGAGGAGCTCAGACCTGTGAGAGCTCTTAGCAGTCTGCACCTCACTGCCTGTCTAAACTGTGTGTAAGTGTCTCCCCACCCTCCGTCTCACACACACACACTCACGGCAGAGAGATGACATCATTTTCCAGGTCTGGGCCTGAGTACTGACCTACACACTCAAAGTCATTGGCTGGAAATGCTGAACACTGAAACTCACCCAGCCATGTCGTGTAGGCAATCAGAGGTGCAAATGTGTGTCCTGATTTACACATTATACACCCCTCTTGTACTTGGTCACACACACACAAGACTTTATTGCAGTGAAAGCACACCCAGAGTTTCCCACTAGTGCTGAACACAACCCCCCACACAGAGCAGAGGAGAAAGGACTCTGAATGAACCGTTTATTTGAAATGATTAGTGTCGGAGAGAAGACGCTCTCTGAGGACAAGCTGGGCACCAGAGAGGGTGTCCTGCTGGCAGCCAGCGAATCGACATCACCTTACTATGAATCTAAAAGTGTGTGTGTGAGAGAGAGAGAGAGAGAAATGCAACATTCCCAGGCACCAAGTATATCCATAACCAGGCTACTCACTGTGGGAGCTAGAAGTACAGTTCAGTTTCAGAACCACGGACAGCGCCCAGCTCTCCCAGTGCAGTGCTGTCCACCCTGAAACACCCAACAGAGGTCACCACACAAAGTACTTGCTATATTATCTATGTGTGTTAGCTATTCTCTATATCTACAGTGTGTATTCCGTATGCAGCTACCAGTCCACCCTGTTCGCTGCAGTGTTCGGGTAGCTCGGGTAGTGTGGAGTGGAGCTACCGGTGGGATCAGCTGGAGATGTTCTGTGCTAATGACTGGTGCTGTGGACCACACAGACCTTCAGTGTTGGACCTGGACTCAGTGAGGACGCACAGCTAATCATGTGACTGTGTCCAGAAATATTAGTTCAGCTGTATTTGATTATAAGCTTCCTTGTGTATTCTTACAATTTCCATGTTGGTATCAAACGATGGATCTCGCACACAAGCTGAACATGGACGCAATACCAGAAGAGAGTTCAGTGTCTAAAAACATCACTTGGGCTGCACCATGAAAGAGAAAGCGAGTCAGAGAGAGACCAGCCATCCTGTGTGGTGGTCAGGAAGCCACTCTAGGTATGAGCCCCTAACCAGAGTTGTGTGCTGAATCTCATGGACTAAGTAAAAAATGTTAAAATCTGACTTCATGAAGATGAGCCGTCTAGATGAACCAAATTCACTTGAAGCGACATCTGAGATTCAATGAAATTTTAATGAAGAAAAGTGATCACATACAAAATCAGTCATGGGTCTCACACATGCAGCCAAAGCACACACTGCAAACAGCTCATCACACCGTTACACTTCAAAAGGTAAAAACCGGAGGTGAAGACTGATGGCGTCTACACCTTTACATGGGTATGAATTCACATTTTAAAATCATAATAAATGTGACGAGATAATTTGAGATTAAAATTTGCATCAACCTGAGAATTGGCCAAGCGACTGGCAGCCAGGGAAATACATCCAGGTTAAAGGTTCTACCTGGTGGACTCCCGTGATTCTACCTGCTGCCTTTAGTTGCTTAGCAAGAACAAAACAAGTCAGATGAAACATCCCTGTGGACTTTTACTTCATCGTCCTGCACTACGCACGTTTGCACTACGCACGTTTGCACTACGCACGTTTGCCTGCTCCTGTGCTGTAAACGGTAGGAAGTGCGCGTCTCTTAAGATCCTTATTACTACATGTGCATGTATCGTTTAAAGTCGGAGGGTGAGAATGACCTGTAGGCTGTTATTTTTAGTTTAGTGACACGGCTACGCGAGGGGTGTGAACGTGTGCTGTCAGCACGGTTCTTCTGCCGGACAAACGCGCCCAGACACTCGCGTGCGGCCGTGGGGGGCGGACCAGCCACAGCTGGTTGCCACAGAGATGCTCTCAGTCAATCAGAGAAGAGAACAAAGAGCTCAGGATTCACCCTGCACATCAGCACACACATCGTGTACGCTTGTGAAACCACAACATTTAGCTGACATGTTTCATTTAGTACCAGTAACAGAAACAGGACACAGATGTTAAGATGTTAGTCATATTCTATGTTAGTATAAGGAGTAAATAATGATTTTTGAGAAGTTAAAAACACATGCTAAAAAATTAAATGCGTTCCGACTAAATCTGCCAACCAGCTTCACAGCAAAGTGGTTAAAAGTGCAGTGATGGGAAATGCAGGACAAACACACTGAAGGCCTCTGGGAAGACGGCGCTCATCTGGCAGAGATGGGAGAGTGTGTTCTGTACCGATCTAGACATCTATATGTACAAAGCAACATGGTGTCCTTCACGGTGGATCTGTGCAGGGGGTTAGTTAGAGTTAGGGGGTAGAGTGTAGAGTTAGGGGGTAGAGTGTAGAGTTAGGGGTTAGAGTGTAGAGTTAGGGGTTAGTTAGGGTTAAGGGGTTAGAGTGTAGAGTTAGGGGTTAGAGTGTAGAGTTAGGGGTTAAGGGGTAGAGTTAGGGGTTAGTTAGGGTTAAGGGGTAGAGTTAGAGTTAGGGGTTAGAGTGTAGAGTTAGGGGTTAGAGTGTAGAGTTAGGGGTTAGAGTGTAGAGTTAGGGGGTAGGGGGTAGAGTTAGGGGGTAGGGGGTAGAGTTAGGGGTTAGAGTGTAGAGTTAGGGGTTAGAGTGTAGAGTTAGGGGTTAGAGTGTAGAGTTAGGGGGTAGGGGGTAGAGTCAACAGATGGACTGGAGTTCCCAACAGGAGGGCTGACACTGACTCTGGATCAGTGCACAGTGTCACTTCAGAAACCCAGCCGTTGTCCTAACCTAAAGGGCTGCCTGGAGAAAAGGTATTACAAATACTGCCTCCTGCAGGCAGAAACACTAAACTCTCTCTCGACAATCCAAGATTCGTAATATCGAAACACTCGCATTGCTTTAAGTGCAATGTTACTCGCAAGGAAACTTGCGGTTAAGGGTTAAAAAAGATTCAGCCATTTCTAGCAAAGATACCAACCCCACCGAGTACAGGACTTTCCCGCTAAAGCATGTCAAGTAGAAACCTAGTCTATTCACACTCAGCTGAACCTCCCTGTCTGGACCAGCCACTAGAGCCTTCAGAATACGCTTCTTTTTTAACTTCAAAGGCACATTTGCTCTGTCAGAAGTCAGACAGAAAACCAACAACTCAAAAAGACGAGAGAACACATCCCCAAGAGTCTTTAAACTCCAACAGCTACGTCAGTACCTCCGCTGCAGCTACATCAGTCCCTCCGCTGCAGCTACATCAGTACCTCCGCTGCAGGAATCAAAGGCAGCAGCTTTCTGTAAAGGCCCCGTGTTCTTACGGCTCTGGGCAGGAGGGTGACGAGGCCCTGAGACCCTGTAGCTGTGTGTGGAAGATCGTTACAGCTCTTATTAAAAACCATCAATTACGCAAATGAAGTTCTGCCCGAGACTCCGCCTACTGAATGCTAATGAGAGGCAGCAGAGATCTTCCTCAGGGCTCCAGGAGCAGAGAAGACATGAGCTTCCCTGTCTGGCTGCACACGAACCAAAAGCCCACAGATGGGGGTCAGACGCTTGCAAAAACTAAATGATAACATCCTAATCTCAACATTTTCAAGTAAAGATTACTCAAAAGTCACAATCTTCACAAAAACAGAACAGAGAAACAGCTCAATCATAAGCAAGCAAGATGCTTGGCAATACATTATCCAAATGCATGATGGGATATGTGTGTGTGTGTGTGTGTGTGTGGCGGTCTCAGGAGTGGCCAAAGGAAGACCTGTGGCTCCTCAGTTTGGGCTTCTGCTTGTCATATTTTACGGACACGATGAGGAAGAGGAGGAGGGTGACGCCCTGAATCCCAGCCAGGAGGAAGAAATAATAGTTGAGGGTGCACTCGTTTATGTTACCTGCAGGCGGCGAGAGAGGAGACACATCACAAGGTGGGTTAGATGGCTATATACTGCACAGACAGCATGTGTGTGTTGACTGCTTTAAGGAGGAATTTCTAATATGAAGCACAATCACAAATGAACACACACACACAAGCACGCACACACACGCACACACGCACACAGTTGACACATGCGTAAATCAAAGAGTGCATCAGCATTCATCAGTTTCATTTAAAAAGGGGGAAACGATGTCATCATTTGATCTTCGTCCTTGACACGTTCTAGCCAGGTTCCCACCTCCTCAGAAGCACCGTGTTACTGCCCTCTCCCTGTCTCTCTATCTCTCCATCCCTCTCTCGGTCTTACTCTCCCTCTCTCCCTCCATCTCTTAACTTGCGCTGTTAATGCTCTCTCTGTCTCTCTCCCTCCCCGTCTCCCTCCCAGGTAGAGCGTGTGGTCTGCTGTAAGAACGAGCAGAACACGAGCAGAATTCATCTCTCCCGTTTGCCACACTGTGACAGAATAGAGAAACAGTCAAGTAGCCCCCCTCCTCCATCTACACACACACACACACACACACACATCCTCTTGACAAGCCCCTCAGCTCTGGGGTATTACAATGCAGAATGTTCAAGCTCGTAGTGGATTTTGCCAGTTTATTATAAACAGATATTTTTATATACATCCCTAGCTGTGTAGCCATTAGGTTGATATTGTACAGATATATAGATGCGCCCCACACACCTGAGGCAGAACCATTTTCCTGTTAGTGACCAGAGAGATAGTGGACCCAGGACTGAGCCCTGGGGAACACTTCTGGGAAACTGCAGAAATCCAGCCCTGCTTTAAAGGTGAGGCATTGTATTTTTGCATTTTATTGGCTCACAGACCACTGGCAGCACAGAGTACCAGCACAGAGAGCAGGACAGAAGAGTCTGGACTGGGCCACAGAGCAGTGGAGCCCCCAGGTCACCAGTGTTCCCACTGCTGTACTGGCCTCTATTAGAATATGTGATATGTAGATGAATTAACTTAGAATGGGCACTTGAGATGAAACAAGGTTTGATTTCTGAAAAAGGCATTACACACACACACACACAGCTGTTTACAGAAAGGCACCCCCCCCCCCCCCCCAGAACCCCAGCGTCCGTGAACGCCAAAAAACACAATATCAACACATTTACTCCTCTCCCCTGACACGACTCACACTAAACTGCCAATCAATATCGTCCACACAGGCCTCTTTCACAGCACAAGCTGATCCAGGAGACAAAGTAAAGCTCCATCAAACACCCTCTTCTCCCGCCGCTGTGCTGGTGGACCTGCTCATAAAGCAGCGTCTTACACGCCACGCCACGCCTCCCTCACACGCCACGCCTCCCTCACACGCCACACCACACGCCACACCACACACCTCACACACCACGCCTCCCTCACACGCCACGCCTCCCTCACACGCCACACCTCCCTCACACACCACGCCTCCCTCACACACCACGCCTCCCTCACACACAACGCCATACAGACGCAGCCCAGAAGACTAAACCACAAACACAAGAATAACGTCAATACGTTCAACAATACATACAGTAATTACAACAAATGCAAGGACGTCACGTGACCCCCTACAGACAGACCAGGACGTCACGTGACCCCCTACAGACAGACCAGGACGTCACGTGACACACTGTTCATACTGCACAAAGAAGGGATGGAGAGGGAAATAAAGGGAGGAGAGGAAGAAGGGATCCCTTCTCAAAACGAAAACATGTAAAGACAAAATACTCCTACTCCTCATCGAGCCAATTTCATCCCAGTAAGAACGGCAACCGGATATTCCAGTGATGCACCTCCATTTTCACATCTCCCCTCCAGCTCTGCCCTGTGCCTACACATGCCTCCGCCCTCGGACGCCCCAGAGCCATCTGTTTCACATCACCTCCCTGCTCAGGCCTACACGCTGGAGGCGAGATAATAGGATTCACCTAGACCCTTCACTCCAGGGAGAAAACACGGCACACGCCCCCTGCCTCTCCTTCACAGTCCATCACGACACCTTCTGATTGAACTGTCTGCGTCGACGGCGCTCCGGTAGACACGTGCTCCTCGTGGCAAACCAGACGGGTGTCAGATCCCATCTCCGATCGGAGAGCTGCTTGACTTGCAATCAGAAAAATTAGAGAGGGGGAAGATTAAAGACAGCCTGCAGGGGGGAGAGAGAGAGAGAGAGGGAGGGAGGGAGGGAGGAGAGATGAAGAGATAAATGTGAAGAAGTCCATCTATAGGTGGCTGAAGCCGTGGCACTCCTCAGCCTCTGATGCAAATGAAGACCTTTCATGTTCTCTTCAAAGACGTCAGAGAGCAGAGAGAAGGTCATAGTGACAGAGGAAGGACTGCTAGTCAGAGGAGAAGCAGGAGAACGCAGGAGAGCACAAGAGAACGCAGGAGAGCACAGGGGAGAACACAGGAGAACGCAGAGGAGAACGCAGAACAGGGTTCTGAATGGCTAAAGAGAAAACAGCCAACTAAACAAAAACAAAATACAACAAGAACATGGACTCCCTTCCCTTCCAGCATGAGAGGAGCAGACGTGGCGTCCAGGTGCCCAGAGCCTGATGCGCAGTGGGGAGGTTTCCCTGGAGCACCTGAGAAACGTCCTCCTCACCTGACCAGCAGGTTGGCAAGAAGCAGAATCATCCAAAATCCTTCCAATCATCCACCCATCCACCACCACTCATTGTCTTTCTTCATCTCCATCTAAAGAAGCTCTCTGGTTCTTCATATTCATACCCCCCCCCCCCATCTGAGCGTGTCGTCGGTTATGGCAGAAGTGCTGCTCCTGGGGGGCAATGTACATGATGCTGAATAATACAGAGTGAGGAAGTACGGTAATAGGCTGGGCAGACCGCCCGCAGGGGGAGAGAAAGAGAGGAAGAGAGACAGAGGGAGAGAGAGGGACAAAGACAGGGAAAGAGAGAGAGGGAGAGAGGGAGTGCGTGCTCATGTGTGATCGATAAGTGTATCTGTCCCACCCTCACACAGCCCCATAGAGCTGACTGCACTTTCACTCACTGTTTTAATGACATCAGGAGAGAGAGGGAGGGAGAGGGAGAGAGAGAGAGGGAGAGAGAGAGAGAGAGAGAGGGGAGAGAGGGAGAGACAAAAGAGCAAAAGACAGATGATAGACTGAAAAGACAGGATAGGAGGCAGAAGAGTGACAGCATGAGAGTGAAAATGAGACAGATAGCAGAGAGAGGGAGAGAGAAGAGACAGAGAGGGAGAGAAAGATTCATATAATCAGAGAACACTGACTGTAACGGTGTGATCTACACTTTTAGATAACAATCATCACATGCTGGTATTAAACAGGTCCCTGTACGCAGTCTCCCTCATGAAGAGCCCCATAAATGCCATGCACACCAATAAGACGACATAAATAACTGCCCTTTATGTCGGCCGCATTGACGTTCTGAAGCGCTGAGAAAGTGCTGGGTGGGGACTTCTGTAATGGCTGAGCCTCAATTCCCTACCAAGTGCCCTTCACTGAGTGTGCACTCCTAGTGCCCTTGTTAAGGGCGAGCGTTAGACTACGCCAGAGCAGCCCGTGAAACGCATTAGGCAGGGCCATAAATATTCGACACCTGTCGGGGTGCCATGAGAAGGCTGGACCTACAGAGAAGGCGGAGCTGGCGGAGGGAGGGGCGGAGCTGAGGCTGAGACTGACTTCTCCTCCCCTCCCTCCCTCCCTCTCTACCTCATTTTTCTCTCTTAACACTCCTCCCTCTTTGTCACTGCTCTTCTGTGGCCTCCTCTGGTTCAGGTTACTCCGTCTCACTCATGCAGACAGTAGCTTAGAGAGAGAATGAAGTCAGACACACAGACACAGACACACACACACAGACACACACAGACACACACAGACACACACACACACACACACACACACACACACACACACACACACACACACACACACACACACACACACACACACACACACCTCCCAGAAGCCCCGTGGGACAAAGGAAACCACGGAAACCCCACGCCCATCCTGTCATACTGAACCCTCTGGTTGTGAGAAGCGTGACTTGGCACAGAGACGTAGGAGGCAGAACTTACACACCCAGAAGCAAATCTAGAGGAGATGGGGTGAGCTCACCTGGCCCCGCCCCACCACCCCACAAGCCCCACCCCACATCCTTGCTGACAGCTGCTAAAGGACATCTCTTCCCTACTGTCCGCAGAGACTCTGGCACTCATGGCAGTTCTGTAACCTTCACTTAATGCCTGACAACACCTGTAGTGTAAGCAGCTTAGGAGACATGTGCTGTTTATGACATGTGCTGTTTATGACATGTGCTGTTTATGACAACAAACTTTTGTAAACATGGTCAAAATCTGACTATGTTAAGCAACTACCCCCACCCCACACACACATTCCCACACCACTCAACGCTAGGTGCTAAGTTAAATACCCAGAGTCCTGTGGTGCGGAAACAGTACTGCTACCTGTGGTTCACACGAGCCAGGTCAGGTGTGTGTGTGTGGTTCACACATGCCAGGTCTGCACTGGGAAAAAAGGAGGATGAAGGTGATGAGTGGTGTGTGTGTGTGTGTCTTGCCTCCTAGTTTGTGTGCGTGTTCATTTGATGAAGATGCTCTCTGCTCAGCACTGAGAGAAACACCATCACACTGTGGTTGGGAGATGTGGCCTATGAACATGGACCACACCATCAGCAGCTACCAGAGATCTCATTCTGTTTCAGTGTGTGTGTGTGTGGGGGGGGGGGGGGATTATAGTGATTCAAAAGTGGGAGAAGTAGAGAATAAAAAACTTATTATTCTTACTAAAGAAAAGTGAACAGGAAAACACACTAAAACACACACCCACCCACACCCACATGGCTCTACACAAACGCATACAGATACACAGGCCCATACACTGACACACACATACACACACACCTCAGATCAGTGCTAGAGGGGTGTGTGAACAGAGAGTATTAATGGACTATTAAGGAGCTTTGTGGTGGAAAAACATTTACCTCCATGTTCAAAGAAAGAGACAGAGAGAGGGAAAGAGAGAGAGAGGGAGGGAGAGAGCAGAAAGAGAGAAATAGAGGCAGAAAGAGTCCGTCCACTCGACTGCCATTGCTACGGAAACTGCATCCATCTGCCGTCTCCAAAGTGCCATTCATCGCCTCTGTGGTGGCAGATTTACACACTGTTTCTGCCGTTAACCTGACAGAGCCATCCATTAGAAGGTGCGCTCTCTCTCTCTCTCTCTCTCTCTCTCTCGTTCTCTCTCTCTCTCTCTCTCCGTCTCTCTCACAAACGCACACAGACACAACCATGCATCTGTTTGTGTCCGGTGCATGTTAAGAGTTGCTTACACCACTCCATTTAGACTGTGTACAGGTCCCAGCCTTCACACTGGGACACAAATGAGCCAGACACTCCAATGGGCCTGAAGCTTCGACCGGAGGCACCTCAGATTACCATCACGCAGAGAGCAGGAACGTCATGCCACTGTGTCCAGTTTGCACTTCTACACAGTTCTGCGGAGCACTGCTGACATCCCTGAGGTTCAGCACCAATCACGAAGTTCATCATCAGGACTGGCCAATACTGGGCCGGTCACATGACTGGGCCGATCTCCTCTCCTCTCCACTCAGAACATTCCAGCATCTTCCAGAGCAGCACAGCATCAGTGGATTACACAGAAACTCCGTCATAGCATTACTGATCTACACACACACACAGGGCATCTCTTCCTCTCTTTATCCAGCTCTACTCTCTGTGGTTCAGTCTCAGACTGGTCTCAGATCAGTGGGAGGTCCTGCATACAGGCTCCCACACCACAGGCACGGCCGGATTTCTGCAGATGTCATCAGAGTGATCCTCACAGAGACCCACCTCCCCTCACAGAGACCCCTCCCCTCCCCGAGACCAAGCCTGCTGCATCAGCCCAGCCACCTAGACCTGCTGTGTGTGTGTGCGTGCGTGTGTGTGTGTGTGTGTGTGTGTGCCTGAGAGACAGAAGCTATCTAAACTACCTGAGGAAGATTACCAGAAGCAAAAATATGACTGAGCGGTTCCTTGGGGATAACACGGACCAGGTAATAGCTTCTCCACTCTCCCCGAGCAGAACCAGAACCAGAAACCGTGCTCCACTCGTACCGTGTGCATACTGCTGCACACGGTGCAACACACACACACACACACACACACACACAGCTGGCCTACCGAAGTCTTTGTGCGAGGACATCCAGCCGATGGTCCTGAGGGAGACGAGGGCGAGCAGGCCGGAGCCCACGAAGGAGCCGATACCAGAGAAGAAGAAGAACAGACCCATGATGGCACTCTGCATGGAGCGAGGGGCAGCAGAGTAGGCAAACTCCAGCCCTGCACACACACACACACACACACACACAATCAGTGATCAAGTACCACTGCACAGGATTTGACACACTGAGTTCACACACTGAAGAAGGCTCAAAACACTACCTCTCTGCTGCTCACACACACAATTTTACACAAGTACACAGTTGGGTAAAACACATGGTAATAAGGAAAATAACATCACCAAAAAAATAACACACTTAAGAGCACTTCACATCTGAGGGTCTGTGTCGCTGGACGAACACACACACACACACACACACACACACACACACACAAGTACATGCCAACGCAGACACACAGCAAGTTTGACATCAGATTTTTATTTCTGGCAACAGCACAAATCACTTTATATACATGAGGCACAATGAGAGAGAGGAGACTGCAGCTGAGTGACTGGACACCGTGTGTGTGTGTGACACGGAGTGTGTGTGACACAGGGAGTGTGTGGACATGTGTGTGTGGGTGGGTGAGGGAGAGTGTGTGTGTGTGTGGGAGGGTGTGGTGTGTGTGTGGGGCGGGTGTTGGCGTGTGTGGATGTGTGAGTGAGGGAGTGGGCGTGTGTGTGTGAGTGGGCGTGTGTGTGTTCCACAGCTATCAGATGAAGCCTGGCAGTAGAGTCAATCACCATTTCAAACGCAAGATCACTACTTCAAACTTCTTGCAATATTTACTGTGAACAGACGAAGAGAGAGTGAGAGAGAGAGAGAGAGAAAGAGGGGAAGAGAGGGGGGAGGGAGAGGATGGAGAGAGCTAGAGAGAGAAGGGGAGAGAGGGGGAGCAGGAATAAATGGAGGAGAGAGGGTTGACAGAGACAGGAAAGGATAAAGGTGAGTGTATTTGGCGGGGGGTTGTAGCCAGGATGAAGAGGAGGGAGAGGAAGATGACGATGGCTTCCTCCGTGCCGCGGGCAAGTCGCCTGCCTGCAGCACACACTGGTCATTTCATGGCACCTCAAACTTGTGATTTTTTAAATTAGGGCCTGCAGGCCGGGTTGTCAGGGGCGATTACTGAGCGTGGTTACGAGGGGGTGGAGCAACTGCTGCAGGGGGCTGGGCTCTTCAGTAGACCTGCTCTGGAGCGGGTGGGGGAGGGGAGGTGTCCGTCAGACGTGTGGAGCGAGGTGGGGGGGGGGACGTGTCCGTCAGACGTGTGGAGCGAGGTGGGGGAGGGGAGGTGTCCGTCAGACGTGTGGAGTGTTCATTCTCACACACACACCCCGAAAATAAATAAATGTGTGTTCTCTGTGCAAGCCAGGAGTGTCACGTGGACCAGGCCAGGAGTGTCACGTGGACCCAGGCCAGGAGTGTCACGTGGACCCAGGCCAGGAGTGACACGTGGACCCAGGCCAGGAGTGCCACGTGGACCAGGCCAGGAGTGCCACGTGGACCCAGGCCAGGAGTGCCACGTGGACCCAGGCCAGGAGTGCCACGTGGACCAGGCGAGGAGTGCCACGTGGACCTGATGCAGATATAAAAGAGACTGGGAGGGTCTTTCAAGGGAGGGGCGGGATTTGTGCAGAGTGAGGGTGAATGAAATAGCCAATCAGCTTGTAGAATCACATTCTCCACGATGGATAGGTCACAGCTCCAGGCAGATAAGGGACATGTCCTGTCATAATCCTGCAGCTGATGGTGGTGCAAGCTCGTGTGTGGAGGCTCTAGTCCAGCCGCTGGGCCCCGGACACCACCCATGTCACAGAGCTGGGTGATGTAGCTGCTGGGTGTCTGGGGGGTCAGGGGCACAGCGTCTGACTTTAATGGTTAAAGCTTCACTGTAAAGAGCCTCCGAGTGAACAGGAACACTAACATGGTAAGTGTTACTTTTTGTTATGAAAACGGTTTGTACGGTTACAAAAACATAATTACATTGCTCCAAACACACACACACACACACACACACACACACACACACACACACACACACACACACACACACACACACACACACACACACACACACACACACACACACACACACACACACACACACACAGGGAAGAGAAATCCACCTGAAACATAAACAAAAGTGACCTTTCCTCAGTGTGAAGTGGAATTATTCAATGGCAAAGCGAGTGTTGGTTTCTGCGCTCCGAGCGCCAGGCTGGACCCGTCTTGGGTCGGCTGGACCCGTCTTGCGCCTCGCGCTGTTGTATTGGTCTGTGGTTTTTTATATTAGCCTTTTCACATGCTTGCGGTTAACAGCAAAATATAATTAGAAATCTCTTGGTGACAAAAAACCTGAACACGATTTTGTTCCCTACAGAAGCCATATGTATTATACCCACAGGGAGCGTGTGTGTGTGTGTGTGTGTGTGTGTGTGTGTGTGTGTGTGTGCGCGCATGACCAGAAGGAAAAAAAAATCTGAGGACTCCCTTGTGCCTGATACCACATGACCAGATGGACCATAATGCACTGCATTAGGGAGGGTACCACATGACCAGATGGACCATAATGCACTGCATGTACAGGTGCTGTGTATACAAGCACAAGCCAACAGCCTGTGATTCCACACACCAGGCCAGGGCTTTGGGTTCACCGTGCCCATCTAGGCCCCGCCCCTCCAGGCCCCGCCCCCTGTGCTGGTGGGATAATGGGCCGTTTGCCAGCGCGGGGACAGACTGATCTGCTGCACAGCTCGTGTTCCAACACCAAACGGACCAATATGTGCAGAGGACATGAAGCGTGAACGTTCCGCGGCCTTAATGCGGCCTCAGTGCTCCATCACACACCTCCCGCGTCCCCTCCCGCGTCCCCCCTATACCCCCCCACCCCCTGGGGCGGGGCCGGTGTGGGGGCCTGCAGAGGAAGTTGGAGATTCTCTCTAATGTCTCGATATCTCCCCCAGGCCACAGACTGTGTCTCTCCCCTAACCTCCTCTCCTCCCCTCCCCTCTCCTCAGGCCCGGAGGCGCCACCCAGCAGCGGAGAGGGAACATTAACCCCACAGTCCTGCTCCTCTCTGCTGGGAAGGCCAGACGCCCACCGGTGCTACAACACTGTGTCTGTCTAACGATGAAAGTGTAGAATAACCACAGCAGTGGAGAGAGGCGGGTCACAGCACACAGGCCTGCTGGTCCTCCTGCACCGCACCGCCACACACACACACACACACACACACACACACACACACACACCCCCCCCCCCGAGGAGAGCCACCTGCGCACTGCGGCTGATTAGCGTGGCTCCTGCAGGACGCCGACGGGACTCTCCACTCGTTTATTCACACGGTGTGAGACGGGACCAGCAGGGAGTGCGGGATTAGAGAGGAAAACACACACACACAAAACCAGCGTGGAGGAAATGCTAAGAAAAGCATGGTACATTAAATACACACACACACACACACACACTCCTCTCCAAGACGTTTTCGATGGCCATCTTCATAGAGGAAGTGCAGTAACGTATTGCTGAGTGGAGATCGATCAGCTCTGAGTGATCTAGCAGGCTGAACAATAGCGGGCCGGGTCGGGCCGGCGGACCAGGGAGGGCACAGAGCTGCAGGTCTGAAAGGGGAGGTGCATTGATCAGCACCGCTGGTACAGCAGACGAAGGAGCAGATGGAAAAAACCCTCCATGCTGCAGAAGGCAGGAGAAGGGAGACGTTCAGTGCTCAGTGCTCTCTCTCCCCCCCACACACACACACACACACACACTTGATTAACTCCCCCTGCTCTGAGCTTAAGGCAGTGAGAATGTCTTGAGGGATGCTGGTAAATGCTGAGTTTTCAGATGTACTGAATGCTCCATCCAAAGAGCACTGGGAGATCAGCACCGGTCTCGGTGAGATCAGCACCGGTCTCGGTGAGATCAGCACCGGTCTCCAGAAAAAGTGCTTCACATGTGCTATGCGTGTTGGGCCTCCATGCGCTACGCCACAGTGCTCGAAGCAGCCACACTGAACGCGTGGGTTAAGGGAGACCCCACAGGGCGTGGACAGGGCGAGGACAGGGCGTGGACAGGGCGTGGACAGGGCGTGGACAGGGCGTGGACAGGGCGAGGACAGGGCGTGGACAGGGCGTGGACAGGGCGTGGACAGGGCGTGGACAGGGCGAGGGCAGGGCGTGGACAGGGCGTGGACAGGGCGAGGGACAGGGCGAGGGCAGGGCGTGGACAGGGCGTGGACAGGGCGTGGACAGGGCGAGGACAGGGCGTGGACAGGGCGAGGACAGGGCGAGGACAGGGCGTGGACAGGGCGTGGACAGGGCGTGGACACTCCAGAACCCATGAGCTGCAGAGCTGTGGTTCTCCAGCTCAAACACACCCAATTCATCTCGCCGAGGGCTTCATACTCCATTACCTGCCTGATGAAGTGGAGGTGTGTGTTAGAGGTCACCATCAGCAGCACGAGGATTAATCACCAGCGCCTTTACCCCCCACAGCCCGCTCCCCGCACGACACACACACACACACACACACGTGTGTGTGTGGGGGGGTTGCCAACAAGAGAGGGTGTATTGCCAACAATCTGATACATTAAAGGTTCACAGGAAGCAACTACTCATGTGATACACGATTCAACACGATTACGATGCAGTGTGATTTGACATGATTCAATTCAAGGTGGTGAATCAATGCAATACGATGCAATGCAAAAGAATACGATGCAATGCAATTCCACATAGTGTCAAGAGTTTGAGTTCATTTCTTTGGCTCTTAAGCTCAGCCACTCTGAGCTGGTCTGAGGTCAGCTGGGAGTCGTGGAGTAGCATAGCAGGCGTCTACCATAGCAAATCAGACCGACACGGTATCCATTCAGTTTCATAACTGATAGTTAAGGACCAACTGGGGATAGTCAGAGTGCCATGGGGAGGGGCAAGGGGAGGAGCAAAGGGAGGGGGCGGGGCAGGAAGACACCATGTCACCACTTCAGGTGAGTACTTAATAGGTGCAGAGCTTACATCTGTAATGGGTTACGTACCGTTAATATCAGAGTTGCTACAGCATCACAACAGTGAGGATATACGAACAGCAGCATCGCTGATCATTTGGGTGTTCAGGAAAAAATGTAAAATCATTTAATGTGGAGAAGTCCTGTGAAGCTCGCTGTATCTCGCCTGGACACTCCCCCGGCTCAGCGAGACAGTCGTGAGACCAGATGCTGACATCAGTGTAGATGAGAGAGCGTAGCTGAGTGCATCCAGTATGAGTCAAGCTACTTAAACTATTGGTCACATTTCTACATAATGAAGGCCTACGGCCTCTAATAATAATACAGTATAAATAAAGGGGATTTTACAGATGCAAAGATCAGAGACGAGGCAACCCGAGGGCATTCCAGGTACCACCGTGTGTGTGTGTGTGTTTGTGTGTGTGTGTGTGTGTGTGTGTGTGCGCCGTACCAGCGATGCTGGCGAAGATTTCGCTGATGCCGATGAGGACATACTGAGGAACCTGCCACCATATGGGTAGATCAGCAGCATAGTAGGTCACGCCCCCCAGGACCTGTCGGATGGGTTCAGACGTGTGGACCATCTCCAGTCTCTTAGTCTCCAGAATACCTGAGAGAGAGAGAGAGAGAGAGAGGGAGAGAGAGAGAGAGAGGGAGAGAGAGAGAGAAACTGAGCCAGGTGTGTATGGTGGCGACTCCGACCCTCTGCCCCACATGTGTGCAGTGACCCCCTGACCCCACTCAGCCAATCACAGGGGCCGCACGCCTGCCAGGTGTGTGCAGCCCCCACTCACCGATCAAAGTGTGTCCGTGTGTGTGTGTCCGTGTGTGAGATGGACAGTCCATTAGAGAATGAAGTGTGGGGTCAGTGCTGGGGCTCCATAGCAGCCAAAACGGCCTTAAACTCACACACACCAAACGCCCCTACATACCTCAGCAGTACGGGGACGCTGGAGAGGGAGTGTAGCAACACAGGCTGATGTGTGTGATCCCACACACACACACACACACACACACACACACACACACACACACACACACAGGGCGGTGCTAGCTGCAGGGAGCTCATGCCCTCTCCTCCCTGGTGAGGTGATGGAGGTGGTGTGTTCTGATCCGCTCCACCTCCTGTGTGCTGCGCTTCAGAGGGGCGGACAGCACCGCCGCCCCAGGGAGAACACAGGGAAACACTCCACAGCAGAGGAGCTGGCCTCAGGCACATCGCTGAGTGTGTGTGTGTGTGTGTGTGTGTCTCCCCCACAGTGGCCTTCATACCCCCTCAGTGATCCATTTGACCCTCTTCCTGAACAGCTACCCAGTCTCTGGGTCCGTGTGAGACGTGTGTGCACGAGGACTCGTTTCCCAGAGGAAACAGCACACACAGAGGAGTGAGACAGGCACACGGGGAGTGAGACAGGTAGGGAGACGGGGCTCTCACATGTGTACAATATTTGTAAGAATAATTTCCCAGGATGCCTCATCTATATAATCAACCTCATTATTAGGTTGTGATATTATACACACACACTCTCCTGAGTCCCATTCTCGGAACATCCTGACATATGAACACACACACAACAGAACATGCACATCTTACACATCCCTTCATAAGCCTACACACACACACACACACACACACACACTAATAAACTACTGACTGCTTTAGTCACAACATGAGCAGAAACTGTGTGCTGGGGTTGATGGCAGACAATAGGACTCCAGAGAAACAGAGAGGATCAGTCCCCAAGGTTCTCATTAGAGTGTTATACCTCACACACACACACACACGCACTACATAATTCTAATTCCGTAACATAGATGTTCCAGCCTACGTCTCTACTGTTCAGGTACAGAAAAGAATAAAGTCTGTGTCTAGAGGCAGTGCTGGGAGCCTCCACCCCCACACACCAGCCCCACACACCCCCCTCCACCCTCACACATGTGCATGTGTGTATGCATGAAAATATCTATGTAGATGTGTGTGCGCGCACATGTCTGTACATGCATGTGTATGGACGTGTGCGCGTGTAGTGGTGCCTGTAGTGGTGCGTGCGTGTATTGGAGGGTATGCGCGCGCGTGTGTGTGTGTGTGTATTGGAGTGTGTGTGTGTGTGTATTGGAGTGTGTAGCTGTCACTCCACAGTTCTGCTGACCTCACACGTTCTGCCAGTGACTGGTTATCAGGCGGGAGAGTTTACCAGCCCACAGGCACACGCCTGATACAGGCTGATCGCAGCTGGACGGAGAGAAGCTTTAAAAAAGTCCCAATTCTCTCTTCACTCACTGCTCAGAGTGGTTTCATAGACTCAGAGAGAGGGGGAGAGAGAGAGAGGGGGAGAGAGAGGGAGAGAGAGGGAGAGAGGAGAGAGAGAGAGAGAGAGAGAGAGAGAGAGAGAGAGAGAGAGAGAGAGAGAGAGAGAGAGAGAGAGAGAGAGAGAGAGAGAGAGAGAGAGAGAGAGAGAGAGAGAGAGAGAGAGAGAGAGAGAGAGAGGGGGAGAGAGAGAGAGAGAGAGAGAGAGAGAGAGAGAGAGAGAGAGAGAGAGAGAGAGGGAGAGAGAGAGAGAGAGAGAGAGAGAGAGAGAGAGAGAGAGAGAGAGAGAGAGAGAGAGAGAGAGAGAGGAGAGAGAGAGAGGGAGAGAGAGAGAGAGAGAGAGAGAGAGAGAGAGAGAGAGAGAGAGAGAGGGAGAGAGAGAGAGGGAGAGAGAGAGAGAGAGAGAGAGAGAGCCATTGCAGCATGCAACACCCACAACTCCAACCCTCGCTGCTTAACTCTGGTGGAGAGAGGTGTGTGTGTGTGTGTGTGTGTGTGTGTGAGAGAGAGAGCACCTGCAGGTGTGTGACTCTGCATACACACTACACACCCCAGCAGTCCCGCTAAGCTGTGTGAGGCTAATCCTGCGTCCGCTGCTGGAATTGGACTGTGCTGGCTGACTGCCACCCCGAGCAGTCAAACAGAACCACGCCACGCTGCCTGCCCTTCCCCAGCCCCGCCCCCTCCCCACGCCCCACCCACACCATGCCTGCAGGGGGCGGGGCTTGGGGGTTCATTCTGAGATAATCAGCTCGAGTTAACATTGTCCAAAATGTACCAAAGCACACAGCAGTGATGGAGATCTCAGACCTTCTGGGCCTGCCGCACAAACTCTCAGACACTCTGTCTCAGCCTGTCTCTCTCTGTCGGTCTCCCTCCATCTCTATCAGTCTGTCTCTCTCTGTCTCCCTCCCTCCATCTCTATCAATCAGTCTGTCTCTGTGTGTGTGTGTATTTCCATTGTGCTGGTAGAGGTGTCAGAAGGATGTGATATTTCACAGGAAACAGCACCTTAATGAACATGCCACTGGGTATAAAGTGGAAGTTTATCACGATGCGAGTAGTCACACTACACACACACACACACACACACCAAAACAAACACACACACTTCACACAGCACCCCGCCTCTTTAAACTTGCTGGGACAGAAATAAAATTAGCATAAAGCACTTAATAGCTGATAACCACAAACACTTCTCAAGTGCTCAGCACTGGAAGTTTGCCTTTATATTAGCTTAATTGAGCGTGTGTGTGTGTGTGTGTGTGTGCGCGTGTGTGTGCGCTCGCATGTGTGTGTGTGTGTGTGTGTGTGCGCGATTACTTCTGTGTGCATGCGTATGCACGCAAGTGTGTGTGTGTGTGCGTGTGTGTGCTCTCGCATGTGTGTGTGCGTGCGTGTGTGTGCTGACCGGCGGCGACAGCCGAGCACATGACGAAGAACATTCCCACGGCGATCCTCTTGAGCGGGGAGGGCAGCAGACGCCTGCGCTTCAGATACGGGTCCACCAGCTTGTCCTTCAGCGGGATGAGGAGGAGGATGAGAACCGCGTCAAACATGGTCAGCCAGGCTGCCGGGAACTGGAACCGTATCTGCACACACACACATACATACACACACACAGGGAGGAGAATGTGTCAAACCACAGTCAATGCACAATAAAGTTCTGGATGGAAAGAGGAGCATTGTGGGATAGGGTCCCTCCCTCCACAGTGTAGGAACATGGCTGCTGGTGAACACAGACCTGCTGGACTCCTTAGTGCCCTCTAGTGGCCAGAACACAACACTACCTACAAAACAGACTGTGAGAGTCTCCATAAAAGCCCATAAAATCACTTAAAGTGCTTTAAAATGAGCAGACGTGGTAGCAGCTGTAGGATGAACAGCAGAGTCTCTGCCCAAACACTCCTGCCCAGAGGAGGAGGAGATGGAGAACATGGAGGGGGAGGAGGAGAACATGGAGGGCGAGGAGGAGGAGAACATGGAGGGCGAGGAGGAGGAGAACATGGAGGGGGAGGAGAACATGGAGGGGGAGGAGGAGAACATGGAGGAGGAGGAGGAGAACATGGAGGAGGAGGAGGAGAACATGGAGGAGGAGGAGGAGCTTGAGATTGAGGAGGAGATGGAGGGTGAAGTACAGTATTCACACACACACACACACGCATGCATGCACGCACGTCTGCCCTCACACACACACGCATGCACGCACGTCTGCCCTCACACACACACACGCATGCACGCACGTCTGCCCTCACACACACACGCACGTCTGCCCTCACACACACACACGCACACACCTGTGTACTTTAGTAGTACATTACTAATCTACTTCATTTCTTTATTACACACCCATTTTGTACCCAGAAGAAATTACGAAGTCGCATCTCCCCCCCCCTCCTCACCTCTCTCCACCCTTTTCTCCATCTCCTCCTCTCTCTCCCTCTCTCCCCTCTGCTCTCTCCCCCCCCCTCCTCACCTCTCTCCACCCTTTTCTCCATCTCCTCCTCTCTCTCCCCTCTGCTCTCTCCCCCCCCTCCTCACCTCTCTCCACCCTTTTCTCCATCTCCCCTCTCTCCTCTCTCTCCCCTCCTCTCTCTCTCCCTCTCCCCCTTTCCCCTCCTCTCTCCCCCTCTCCATCTCCCCTCTCTCTCTCCCCCTCTGCTCTCTCCCCCTCCTCACCTCTCTCCACCCTTTTCTCCATCTCCTCCTCTCTCTCCCTCTCTCCCCTCTGCTCTCTCCCCCCTCCTCACCTCTCTCCACCCTTTTCTCCATCTCCTCCTCTCTCTCCCCTCTCTCTCCTCCCCCCCCCCCTTTTCTCCATCTCCTCCTCTCTCTCCCTCTTCTCCACCCTTTTCTCCATCTCCTCCTCTCTCTCCCTCTCTCCCCTCTGCTCTCTCCCCCCCTCCTCACCTCTCTCCACCCTTTTCTCCATCTCCTCCTCTCTCCCTCTCTCCCCTCTGCTCTCTCCCCCCCTCCTCACCTCTCTCCACCCTTTTCTCCATCTCCTCCTCTCTCTCCCTCTCTCCCCTCTGCTCTCTCCCTCTGCTCTCTCCCTCTCTCCCCTCTGCTCTCTCTCTCTCCATCTCCCTTTCTCTCCTCTGCTCTCTCCCCCTCCTCCCTCTCTCCCCCTTTTCTCCATCTCCTCCTCTCTCTCTCCCTCTGCTCTCTCCCCCCTCCTCACCCTTTTCTCCATCTCCCCCTCCTCCCTCCCCCTCCTCTCCCCCCTCCTCACCTCTCTCCCCCCTTTTCTCCATCTCCTCCCTCTCTCCCCCCCCCCCCCCTCACCTCTCCACCCTTTTCTCCATCTCCTCCTCTCTCTCCCTCTCTCCCCCCTCACCTCTCTCCACCCTTTTCTCCATCTCCTCCTCTCTCTCCCTCTCCCCCCCTCCTCTCTCTCCACCCTTTTCTCCATCTCCCCTCTCCCCCCCCCCCCTCACCTCTCTCCACCCTTTTCTCCATCTCCTCCTCTCTCTCCCTCTCCCCCCTCCTCACCTCTCTCCACCCTTTTCTCCATCTCCTCCTCTCTCTCCCTCTCTCCCCCCCTCCTCACCTCTCTCCACCCTTTTCTCCATCTCCTCCTCTCTCTCCCTCTCCCCCCTCCCTCCCACCCTTTTCTCCATCTCCTCCTCTCTCTCCCTCTCTCCCCCCTCCTCACCTCTCTCCACCCTTTTCTCCATCTCCTCCTCTCTCTCCCTCTCTCCCCTCTCACCTCTCTCCACCCTTTTCTCCATCTCCTCCTCTCTCTCCCTCTCTCCCCACCCTCTCTGACTTCATCCAGGCCCACAGTCTGCCATAGGGACAGTTCAAGCACAGGGACAGTCAGCACATTCAGAGCAGGAAGACCTTTCACTGTGTGTGTGTGTGTGTGTTACATATGACCACACAGGAGTAATATGGGAGTCTGCACTGACTCTCATGAGGTGTGTCTGGGGGAGGAGAGACTATGGGGCAGGGGCGGGGCCACAGGGCCGGCTGTGCCAGCCAATCACACGCAAGAACAGCTCCCAGACACACTGCACTTCTGAGTGCACCTCTGCAAAGGGTTCACACTGCTCCCATCAACACAATGCAAAACAAGTAACAGACACGCGCACACACACACACACACACACACACACACCATTTGAAACCTGTATTATAAGGTGGTGCTGAGAACAGAGAGAATCCCAGAGTATATACTGCAGTGCCAAAAAAAGTATGTGTGTGTGTGTGTGTGTGTGTGTGTGCGTGCGTGCGTGCGCGTCTGTGTGGGTCTGTGTGTGTGTGTGCGTGCGTGCGTGCGCGTCTGCGTGTGTGTGCGCGTGTGTGTGCGTGTGTGTGTGTGTGTGTGTGTGTGTGTGCACGCGTGTGTGTGCGCGCATCTGTGTGTGTGTGTGTGTGTGTGTGTGTGCGCGTCTGCGTGTGTGTGCGCGTGTGCACACACTCTTATTTTGGCACTGCTGTATATACTGTGGTTACTGCTACATGTTTCAGTTCTCACTGAACACTGTACACTTCCTCTGTCAACCATCATGTGACTCTGCGGAGCCTCAGACAGACGTGCGTCATGGCAACCAAGAATGTGAAGAGCCGCCAATTTGAATAGGTGGATGTTTTTAGTATTTTGCTTCATGTTGATATTCTTCCATTCACGGTCTGGTGGGCCTTCATCTGAGGATGAGGAGGGCCTGCCTGGCAGAGCTGCTCCTTGGGCACACGTGCACGTGCATCCTCGTGCACTCTCTCCCGTGCACAACCTTGACAGAGGGGAAGGTGTGAACCCCCTGCTGTTAACGGAGTTACGTTTGGGCATTCTGGAGGGTCGTTACGGTACTGACCGAGTACTGCAAGGACTAACGACTTCAGCTCAGCCGTATGACGCAACACAGGAGCAAAACCCTTAATCAAAGCGCCCCGCAGAGGGGGGGGGGGGGGGGGGTCCATGGCCCAGAACCGCCCGGCCCACTCCGGCCAATCAGGAGCCTGCTGGCTCCCTTATTGTTCATGCTGGGGTGATGTCATGGGAGCGGTTCTTACCGGGTGGAGGGCGGAGGAGTTGGCCTCGGTGCCAGGGATGCTCAGGTGGAGACTCTGCAGGTAGTACGTGGTCTGCATCTGCACGAGAAACAGGTCGTTACGCAGGTTGGAGAGGCGTCGGTGTCATTCACATACGCTCCCTTCAGACGCACTAGAAGACATCAGAGCCGCACAACGTGTCATTAGCTAATCGTTATCGCAATGCTGACCTTCGCATACTAATATGTTAAAGAGCTGCAGTATGCAAATGACTTGGATCATAAGCGCTCAGAGTCCTCAGACGTTCCAGGAGAGCATCTTACAGGTGTTTTGATTAATTACACAACCCCACAGCTCATTTTAGCCACAGTACCACGCGCCGAGCGCCAAGCCCCTCCCTCCCCATCTCAGCGCCACAAGCGTGCGTACGCTGCAGCCCCCGCTGGAGAACCGAGCTGAGCAGACGGACCGTGAGGTTAAAGTTCAACCCTTTTCTACTCACAAGCAAAACGCTTTCATCTTTAAACAGACTCTTGAAAGCGGCGGTAATCTGGGGCTAACGGCTTTAAGAGCTGGCGACTGAACACAAGGGGAACCAATCAGGATGTGTCAGGTGTCTGAGCCTCAGAAGTGCCCTTTTGTGTGGGGAAAGAGACTGTGTGTGTGTGTGTGTGTGTGTGCGCCACTGCATGTCTCACTGTCATCACGCTACAAGTTCATTCTGCCTGTCCATCCTCATGGTGACCAAATCTGCTATGACGACGACGATCATTTTCCCAGCTGATGTTGCCAGACCTGATCTTAAAGCTCCCAGTTGGGGTCTGGCAGTAATTTAAACACAGTCCTTGACTCCTACGAGCGACTACAGGTGTGCCACTCTGATAACTCCACCCCAGGGGTTTAGAAATTAAACACCACTGAAATGTCTACAACTTTGTTTCTTTTTAGGTCTTTGTATCAAGATTTCTTCCTGCTCAGGAGTGAACAGGTAAAGAGAACCATGAGCTCTTCTGACACAGCAGAGCAGACGTGAAGACCAGGATGACTGCTCTGAAGAACAAACCCCCACTCCCCAAAAGGCCTTTTCCCATAAACACATTCATCTTTCCTGTAAATGAGAACTGATAAGAAAAAAAGAGTAAACGAAAGAAGAACTTCTGTTCTGCAGGTCCCACACACACCCACCCACAAGACGAGCACACACAGAAAGTGTTTGTCCAACCTGGAAATAGACGGTCCAGTAAGGGATGAGGGCCAGAAACACGGGCAGGATCTTCAGGAGAGACTTCACATCCTCAACCTTCTCCTCAGGAAAGCTCCCTCCGTATGCCACCTTGGCTCCGTCCCAGCAGGCTGGGTTTGGGTCTGGGGAACATCAACCACTAGGTAACCATCAGTTCTGTCTGGGGTCTCCCACGGAGACAGAGATAATTATTCTGTTCACTGAAACTTCACTAAAAGGTCAACATAGACACCACAATGTTGTAGGGTACAGTGAAATACTCAACACGTTTAACATGGAGACATGTAATAAACTAACTGCAATGTCTAAGTGGGTGGGGCTGTAGGATGAATAGGCGACGACATGCAAATGAGTTTGTTCGTGTGACATCAGAGTAATAGTGATTTCAAAATGGGCTATTTATGCAGCTTAGAGTCCATATATGGTCTGAAGGGACTGTGGGCGTGAACGGTGTACTTTTAAACTTATCAATATTTACATATTACATATGAATAATTACTATTAAAACTACTTACTATTGTTCATTTCAATAAAGCAAAGGAAATTCAGTTTCCGTGATAGGAGACCTTTAACACTTCTAATGGGCAACTAGCCACAAGTGCCAGACCTTTCAGGGAGGTTTTAAACTCAATCTGTCATGACAGGAGAGTTCTAATGACCAGCAGGGGTGTCCTAATGACCAGCAGGGGTGTCCTAATGACCAGCAGGGGTGTCCTAATGACCAGAACGCTTTCAGCTTTTTTCACACGATAAGACAATTTTCTACTTTTCATTGCTTTGTAGACGCCACTCCACTAAATTGCTGAGCATGTCCTCTGAGAGACAGAGGGAGGAGGAAGAGCTTCTCCAAGTGAGAATTCATGAAAGGCTTAAGGATTCATCTGACGCTGTATCGTATATATTCCATGTCAAAGGTCTCGCACGTCCTGTGTCCTGCGGGACTCTCTGACCTTGATTCAAAAGATAAGTGTAGTAATCGACAGGAACCCTCCACTGCAGTGGACACACACACACACACACACACACATATACACACACACAGACGCGCGCGCACACACACACAGACACACACGAGCACACGCGCACTCACACACACCCACACCCACACACACACACACACACACACACGATGTCTAGTGTCAAGCCAACATGCCAGTTAATCAGCAATGGCAAAAAGACACAAATCTGTGTGTGTGTGTGTGTGTGTGTGTGTATGTGTGTGTGTGTATATGTGTGTATATGTGTGTGTGTGTGTGTGTGTGTGTGTATATGTGTGTGTGTGTGTGTGTGTGTATATGTGTGTGTGTGTGTGTGTGTGTGTGTATTTTCTGTATCTATCTAGCACTCCTACTACTAGGACTGAAATGTTTGCTTTGATCCCGTGTTATTTAAGGATGTGGAATACTGCAGTATCCTGCACATACACACACACACACACACATTTAAAGTTGCTTCCAGGTCTTTAAATGTGGGGCACACAGGCACGCGCACATTTACACTGCCAACCCGGGAGAGCAGTTCTCTGCGGGACCACACGGGGGCGCACCTGAGCAGCTGGGGCTCGGGGGGCCCCCCACAGCAGGCCGAGGCCAGGATCTTCACCATGTCGGTGAAGGCACTGCCGTCCGCAGGCTTGGTGATGAAGACGGTGCGCCCCAGGAGGAAGACGAGGAGAGAGACGCCCAGGCACACGGCAGGGACGATGAAGCCCACAGAGAAGCTGACGCTCTGCTGGATGTACGCGATGCCTCCCAGCGACAGGATGGCACCCAGGTTGATGCACCAGTAGAACCAGTTAAAGAACCGGCGTGTCGCTTCCGAACCACGATCCTTCACCTGACGGCACAGGAAGAACAGACGCGTCAACCATCACTTCATCAACACAATTCATCATGATGAGAAGAACCCGACCACAAACACAGCTTCCAGACTTAAGCAGAGCTTTATAGAGTGACAACAGGGCACAACAGTCTTCAATATGACGATGCGGGTCCCAGATGTCAGAAGATCCAACATATCTACCATTTCAGACACAGCCCAAAACGACAGGCTTGCTAAATCCATCTCATCACAATAAAGAATCTCCTCCACTATTTTGCAGTTACAAAGCTGCAGTCCGTGCTGATCAATAACTGTGTCCTTCACTTAATTACCGCATGGCCGCTGAACCCACTATAGGCAATTACTGACTTTCCAATAACGGGCTGAAGAATCCAATTAAAGATCAGGAGAAGCCCAGATCTCGTGCGCCCGATCTCGAGGGATGTATACGCTATTAGCCTCCGATTCCATTACAGTCAACCACCATAAACTCCTAACTAGTCATGTTCATAGCACCACAACCATTCACATATACGGAGGAGGCTGACAACAAGAAAACTTGTTTTAATGTCATTAGAAATGAAGCCCAAATCATCATCATCTCCTCAAACTAGAGCCTAATTAGAGCATGCATTATTCATTAGCACTGCCTGCATCGTGGGTAATGTAGTCTATGAGCTGCCACTCCAGCAGCAGATGTGCGCGTCAGTCAGCAGAAGGCAGTTTTGGTTCCTCAGATGGGGCTTGGACGCTGCAGAGCCAACACTCCCACGCGCGAGAGCCACAGACAGTCGAGCTGCGATAGCAGCTTCACGCCAACCTCGCCGAGACAGACAGACACGAGCTCGTCGTCTGCACGGCCAACCAACTCGAGGAGAGGAGCGTCACTTCAGTTTTCACAGCTTCTGCCGGCGTGCCACTAGTGCGCGCACACACACACACACACACACACACACACAGAGGAATGCTGGCCCTCGCAGGCCACGTAAACACCCGCGTGTACTTCCCTCCACAGGGGATCTGGTACTGTCTGTGGGACCAGTTTAGCAGCGTTGACTGGGGGGTCTGGAACACAGAGGGGCACTTAGCGCCAGACCAGCACGGAGCTTCCAGCCCTTAGTTGACTAGTGCATGTTAACACTCTCACTTTGTGGTGCCTTTAGTGCTGGTTCTGGACTTACACAGACATCTGATGCCTCAGGCCCCATCGCCCCCTGCTGGGGAGGAGCAGACTGGTGCACTCTGGGCTGCAGAGGACAGTCTCATCATCAGACTCTACCTCATCTTCATCATCAACATCATCATCATCATCAGACTCTACCTCATCATGTTGGTCCAGATCACAACAGTTACTTCAGTGTCCAAAAAGGGAGGAGAGAGAGAGAGAGAGAGAGAGAGAGGACAGGAAGGATGTAGGCTGCCTTAGTGACCACAGGTTAGACGCAGCCACCACGAGGCAGTATGTGCTACACCCTCACACCCCCACCCACGGGCTACATGGTCATGATATCCGATATCTTCCTGCTGCATGACACAAAGAGTTTGCACCCTGCAGCAGGTCACAGAGACAGGAAAGAGACACCTCTGGGACAACGTAGAGATCAGGACAGGCACAGAGACACCTCTGGGACAACGTAGAGATCAGGACAGGCACAGAGACACCTCTGAGACAGCACAGAGACACCTCTGGGACAACGTAGAGATCAGGACAGGCACAGAGACACCTCTGGGACAACGTAGAGATCAGGACAGGCACAGAGACACCACAGAGTCAGTCAGGGACCCTAGACTAGTTCTACTAGAAGAATACCTGTGTCAGTTACAGTAAATGTATGTGCCGTTAATGTCAATGCAACACCGGCATGTTTATGTTCGATTATGTGTTCCAAACGTTCAGTGATGTGCGTCTCCTCTTTGTCTTCGTTTGCTGTGGTGTGTAAAAATAAATCAATGTGACTTAAACTGTGAATTAATTGATTTTAAACATCATTGAAGTGCGTTAGTACGGCGTGTGTGTGAGCTGAGTCTGGGGTGGGGCTAGCAGCCATGTTGGGGAGGTCCAGAGGGGATCAGACCAGCGGGGGATCAGCCCAGCGGGGATCAGCCCAGCGGGAAAAATAGACCTGTGGCACTTGGCCTGCAGGACTCCAGCACTTACGGGACACCACTGCACACCAGAGGGAGACGGGCAGCGTCTACGCTGGGAGGTGGAGTGTAAACCAGGCCTGTTTATCTACACAATTGTCTTACATTTCAGCTGGATGCATCCAAACTCCACCTGTCAGAACAGCGTTTCAGACCCACACCTGTCTGTGCGCGTCACGTTTACACTGACCGTCCAAGTGACGCGCAGTGAACACGCAGTGAACACGCGGTGGACGCGCGGTGGGGTGACGAGAGCCCGAGCCAACCGTCAGACGTGGAGGCGCGACTTCCCCAACAGGGCTGCTTACCTGCCGCGGAACTGAGACATCACCATACACATGACCACACCATGTGACAGGGAGCCGTAAGAAGAGGAGTCTCTCTCCACCCTGCGCACGGCGGCCAGCTCAACGCATCTACCTACTCAGTGACAAACTCGGGGTAAATCAACTCTACCCTACAGCACAGCCTTTAAACACGGCAGCAAACACCCAGTGCTGCTGTCAGCGGGAGCGAGGGGAGAGCCGCTCCACACCTCACGCGCTCTCCAGGCTTGTGACAGTGGCGTCTGGGCCCGCGATTCCAAATCTGAGTCAAAATACCTCGGAAATATGTGGTGTTCGCCTCGACACCGAATACAAGAAGTGAAAGTTCTCAAAGCAGTAATTCCACATGTTACACAACTGCTAGAGAAACACTGGAACACAAAGTATTTTCAGTAGAGAATGTTCAGGATATTCCTGCATTTCAAAAAGGCAACTGTGAAAAGTTTTTTTTCTATATGTATGCAAGGCAATAGTAATTATTTCAGGAAAACTGACAGAGTACAAGTGTTCATCCTGAGCCTGGCCTGGGTGAGCACTGGCCTGGGTGAGCACTGGCCTGGGTGAGCACTGGCCTGGGTGAGCACTGGTCTGGGTGAGCACTGGTCTGGGTGAGCACTGGTCTGGGCGTGTAGAACAGAGCACACACCACATTATGCTACTAAGTGTTGCAGGAGGCATCAAGAGCACAACAAGGTAGCACAAGATCCCACACACATCACGTGTAAGCAAGAAAGGGCTACGGAGGTGGAGGCGAGTGGAGGTGGAGACGAGTCCCACCCTCACGTCCAGGGGGACAGAGACAATCTCTCGCCCTCGGCAGACAGCCGACCGGGTAAAAGCCACGTGGTACCTCCACGTTGACTTAAGATTGCAAAGTCATTTCAACTCTCCGAGCAGAGATAAGTACTCGCGAGGATCGGGAGAGAACTTGGAAATTGGCAGGCGCTATCTGCCCGAGTCCCTGTCCGCCCAGATAGCAGGTATCTCCTCATTACCTGGTCTGCTCCAAAAGGAGTGATGTTGGACTTCACCGCCCCAACTCCCAACGCCACCAGCACGAGTCCACTGTACAGCACCACTCCGCAGTAGGGTGTCCGGGTGGGGCAGGTCACGTTGAGGGGCAGGGTCACGTTCGGACTGAAGCACTCTGCCGGCTGTACAGGAAACGCCACCTCCTCCCCACACATCGCGATCCTGGAACTATCACTGGACACAAATGGGAAGAACAGCATTCCGGCCAGGTACAGGACCAGACTGCCCGCTATGGTCCAGAACTTGCCGAGGCACGCGTCCGCCAGCCAGCCGCCAAACGGCGAGATGAGATACGTGACTCCCATGAAGACCAGTGGGGCCTGGCTGGCCTGCGTGCCCTCCCAGTAGAAGGGGCTGCCGTTGAGGAAGAGTACGAGGTTGGAGGTGATGCCGTAGAACGCCATCCGCTCTAAAGACTCCGCTAGCAGCACAGCGGCACACGCCAGCCTCCTCCCTTTGAAGATGGAGTCCTGTCTGAGCAGCGTCGACGAGCTGTCCAAAAGAGGAGTGTTCTCGCTCACATCCTGGTTTGCCATGACAAGTCTTTGGAGTTGGTGCCTCTTAATACCAAAGAGGTCTCTTGTGCAGAAGATATCCCTAGAGGTATCCTACGTGGAACTGAATCCTGGAATAAACATTTAATAATTCTAGTCATTATACAGCCTACAAAGAGACATTATAGTTTTTACATTTCCAATACGGGGGGGATTTATTTATAGTGATGTTTAACATATATCTACGACCAAGCATGTTTGCGAAATTGTAACTAGGTTACGTTAATTGTAGTTCTATTAATTATTCAACAGTAGTTTGCTAGCTAGTTACACAATACAAGTAATCTTAACATATTTAAATGAGTTTAAGTTTTGTCAGCATGGCCTTAGTCGGCTAAAGCGAGGTTACAATCATACACACTTATTTCGAGCCGTTTCCGCCAAGTCCCCTCAGTGAGCAGCGCAGTACAAACCGGTGTTAACACACCCAGAACAGACGCGAAAGTCCTCAGACTCGACAAATTATCCCGCGACCTGCTCGCTTTTTATCTTGGCCATCGTCTTGCTCAACAGTTTACAGGCTGTATTTCAAAGTTTTCAACTTGACCAGCTGCAAAGTTAGCAGCCTAAACAAAGTCGGATTATGAGACTCTACTACCGCGTGACACGGCGCGTGCGTAGGGAAATCTCAGCTGCTGCGCAGACGCGCAAAAAGTGCGGACACGCGCGTCTACGGCGAGATTAAAGCCTCCGCGTATCCTACAAAACGCGTAGATGCGCAGATGTATTTGTGAGCGCGAGTCTTAAAGTGGAACCCGGTTGTTGTCGCTTTTGATTGGGTGAAATTTAGAAACGCATATGTCCATTGGTTAGTTTTGCCATCAATCAAATGTTTTCTCTCGACACTTCCTGGATTGCGCAGACGTAAATCGATGTACTCAGATAATTAAATTACGCTGTGCATAGAAAATGCAACGCAGGTTCTAGCGCAACGTGTATTTTCACATGGGAACTACGCGCCCCTTTTTACTCCCGTATAATTAAAGGATCGGTGCAGTTTATCGGACCGTGTAAAAACTGCTATACAATCCACTGTCCAGTCAAGTCCGGTGTGTTCATCAAGATGATAATCATATTTAATATCTGATGAGTCATAAATATGTTACAGTGCGGAAAACTGTATAATATAAAACACATATACGTATTCTTTATTTCTGACAACCTCCACGCTCCCCTTCGGCAGCAAAGGAGCTATAAACAGAGCAGACGCATTAATTACTTAAATTGCTTTTAATTCTGGCAAAAAATAAAAACCATCTAGTCAAGGAACAAGCCTCATACGTGCAATTCTACCGGACCACACGATTCTTTTCTCAGTCGTCATGGTAAACTGTTGAAATCCCCGTGGCAGACAGAGATGAATATAAGGTCAACGAGGTGCTGAAGGCTTCCAATTTTCCACCTCTCTCCATATTCTGTCCCATTAAAATGTATGAAATTCATGAAGTCAATTTCAGTGGTCTAGGTATGGAAGGTCTGGCAGTTTGCCGTGTGCAGTAGGTTAGGGAAGGCTCTGTGAAAGTGAACTTTCCTTGAGTAGCCATTTTTAAATATGCATGGTGGCAGCTTGAACTGTCGTTCCCTTTTGGGTACGGTTCTGTGATCAGCATCTGTATTCTGTTCTGAGTAACTCAAAATATTTCTAGTGAATTATAGAGTTATTCTCTAGACGATCAACCTTTTGGCCTGAGTTTGTCATTTGTCAGTCTGTTTCGAGCGTGTTGAAGTCGATGCAGGCTTTCAACTGGTAGTGATCATTTCTCTGTATTAACATGCAAGTTCACATTGCGGACCTCGGAAACATCGGTTTCTTACAGAGACAATAAAGCTGTCAGTAATAAACGATAGACACCCGTCTGTGCAGCTGATTCAGAGTGTGTACTAAGACCAAATGTCACTCGCTTTCCTCTTTACAGTATAAACATGTAGCAAAAAAGTAAAAATTAGAGGGCTCAGTATAATTACACACTTGCAATGTAGTTAGTAAATCAGCTTTTGTAAACAGCACTATGTGACTACTCAAACGCTTGATATCGCGTTCCGTGTTTCCAGGGGAAGACCATCGCGGACGGACCGCTGTTCAAAGCAAACATGCGTGTGAAATATTCTAGTGGCGGTCCTAGCGTGCAGCACGGGAATAAACGTGTCAGGGTCACGAGGGCAGCCACGTTACAAACCTTTCGCCGGGTGCTTTCTCGCGGTTTAACGGCACATTTATCGCAGCACGAACCTGTTAAGAAATGCGATTGTTATTCTTAGCGTGTCTAAGCCCCAAAACTGGAAACTGTACCACTGCCGAAAGGATAAGGTATAGTAGCCCAGCAGAGTTTGAGCTTCCAGGAAGTAGCTAAGATAACGTAGTAACCTCTGTACAATACGTGGTGCAAAAGACACGACGCTATAGCTTCCGCTCTTAACGCTGCGTGTCAGACAGCAGCACATTCCGTATCTTCTCCTTCTGTGCCATTAAACAAGACAGTGTTGATTCATCCGGCTCCCTGTGTCTGTGTTTCAGGCATCACATCGAGAGCGCAGGTCACGTGTGTTTACTTCGCGATACGGGAGAATTCGCGTCCGCGTCTGATGTTGCGCTCCTGGCGCAGGAAACGCCGCTCGACGGGGCTCTGGCCATCCACCTCTACAAGGCGGGCAGGATGCTGCTAGGTGACGCTTCCGGCTCCAAAGATCCGCGGCATTAAAGAATAAGTCGGTGTTTATTTGTCCATGAAACAAATAACCATTGAGTGCAACCTACTGAGTCAACCTACATTTGTTTGTAATGTAATTTCAAACATTATTTGGTCAGTAGGTTATTTTATTGTTGTTCGCCTCGTTCGCTCTCCGTAAACCAGCAGTGGGGTTTAATGACGAGGCTGTGGGATTTATAGCACACACTTACACAAATAGCACACACACTTTCAACTATACCCAAAAACTCCCCAGAAATGTCAGTACATGGCAATGGAAGCCAAAGAGCAGATGTTGGACACATCATGTCCTCATAATCACTGATTCAATAAAGACTTTTGAAATCTCTTTGGCCCGTTACATTTCCTGGTTTCACTAAGTCACACATTTAATACAACACGGGGGGCAGACAGAGATACGAAGGGTGGCGTCCGCACGATGGAGGTGTCACAGTGCCCAGGGGCTAAGGTGGTCTGTGCCTGTCTGCTCGTCCCCTCCTGCAGACGCAGGGGTGCCTTTCGGAGTCGTCTTCGGGGGAACAGACGTCAACGAGGATGCGAAGGACGAGAGCAAACGTGCGGTGATGCGGGACGTCCTGCGCAGGGCCAGGTGATAAAGGCCGCCGGGGGTCGGGAGTCAATCTCTCACGGTTTCTCACTTGCCTCTTACACCCTCAATCTAGGGTCAAAGGTCAGAATAGACTGTCTGCTGAAGCCTGATCTCAGATTAAAGAGCATGTAGTGGTGATCAGGGTAATGTCCCGAATCTTGCTACTTCCTCTTTATTGTCAGCTTGTGGCTGGTCATGTGATCACACATGACATGCAGTGGAGTCACTCTGAGGAACGTGTAGTGACAGCTGTGATCACACCTGTGCAAGTGTGTTGGGGTATTGATTCTGGCCACCAGTGGCTCCCAACGCACTGCTGTATCAAGCTCTAACCCTAACCCACACCCCAACCCTAACCCTAACCCACACCCTAACCCAGCCCCGGGCCCCTGTGTGTGGGGTGTCATGTTAGGAGGGTGGGGGCCCCAGGCCCCTGTGTGTGGGGTGTCGTGTTAGGAGGCTGGGGGCCCCGGGCCCCTGTGTGTGTGGGGTGTCGTGTTAGGAGGCTGGGGGCCCCGGGCCCCTGTGTGTGTGGGGTGTCGTGTTAGGAGGGTGGGGGCCCCTGTGTGTGGGGTGTCGTGTTAGGAGGCTGGGGGCCCCTGTGTGTGGGGTGTCGTGTTAGGAGGCTGGGGGCCCCTGTGTGTCGGGTGTCGTGTAAGGAGGCTGGGGGCTCCTGTGTGTGGGGTGTCGTGTAAGGAGGCTGGGGGCTCCTGTGTGTGGGGTGTCGTGTTAGGAGGCTGGGGGCCCCTGTGTGTGGGGTGTCGTGTTAGGAGGCTGGGGGCTCCTGTGTGTGGGGTGTCGTGTTAGGAGGCTGGGGGCCCCTGTGTGTGGGGTGTCGTGTTAGGAGGCTGGGGGCTCCTGTGTGTGGGGTGTCGTGTTAGGAGGCTGGGGGCCCCGGGCCCCTGTGTGTGTGGGGTGTCGTGTTAGGAGGCTGGGGGCTCCTGTGTGTGGCTGCTTTAGTTCCCTCTGACTGCTACAGCTATTCCCACCCCTGCAGCTCTTAAAGGGATGTGTGGCCCTTGGGGAGGTACAGAGAGTAGACATCAAACACGTCTCTCAGTGAAGACCCCCCACCGCACGCGCACACACACACACACACACACTGCTCCCACCCAGAGAGTGAAATAGAAGAGGAGAGAGAGAAAGAGTGATGCTGAATAATGAAGGAAGGGGAACTGAGAGGGAGCTGAGTGAGGCGTGACCCGCGTGGCACAGGAGAGGCAGCGCAGCACCACACCAGCATGTGTGACTGATGTTTACCCATGTTTACGCTAACTATAACCCCCCCTCTATCCCTCTCTCTCCCCCTCCCTCTCCCCCTCCCTCTTCCCGTCTCTCCCCCTCTCTCTCCTCTCTCCCCTTGTCTCCCCCTGTCTCCCCTCCTCTCAGATTTGCTGTGTCATTCACTGAGCAGCTGAAAGACAGAGCAGAAGCGTCCTTGGTGAGGCATCACTGTTCTTAACTCCTTCATTGCCCTCAGATTTGTGTTTCAGTCATCTGGGTCCATGTGGGCCCGTGTTCTGTGGGGGTCCAGGGCCCGTGTACGGTGGAGGTCTAGGGCTCGTGTACGGTGGGGGTCCAGGGCCCGTGTACGGTGGGAGTCCAGGGCCCGTGTTCTGTGGAGGTCCAGGGCCCGTGTTCTGTGGAGGTCCAGGACCCATGTACGGTGGGGGTCCAGGGCCCGTGTTCTGTGGAGGTCCAGGGCCCGTGTTCTGTGGAGGTCCAGGACCCGTGTACGGTGGGGGTCCAGGGCCCGTGTTCTGGGGGGCGTGAAGACACACCAGTCCAGCGGCAGGAGTTCTGTACCTGTTGTGTTATGTACAGACTGTAAACTCTAAGCACTCCAGTTTAGTTTCAGCAGTTACAGTGCAGATGATTAACTACAATGCCGATGCTAGTATTTGAGGTGTGTGTGTGTGTGTGTGTGTGTGTAGGAGCGACAGAGTGAGTTACTGAGTAATTGAGAACAAATATGACTTACCGAGGACATGAATAAATCTAAATCATTTCACAGCAACAAATAAAATACCAGGAGACAACACCCCATAATAGTTCAGCAGCCATAAAAACAACATTAGATTGTTTCGTAGCCACATTAGACTCCCATGGTGACAGACACACACTACAGTCAGGATAAACAGGACATCTCTGTGCTCTGTCAGTTAGCAGACGCTGCGTATCACACACTCCGCTGGTCACAAGCAGAGGTCCTGCTTCCAGATCTGATAACATCCAGTCAATTTCCTCCCTGTCTGTGTGAAATTATTGGCTCGATTTGGACTGAGCGTTGACATTATTCCCTTATTGCCTGCTGATTTATTCTTTCTTTTCAGCATTGAAAGAAATCATCATGTTGTTGACTCATTTTGTCCCACAGAGATTATGACCCTAACGACTCTCCTCTGTTAGCAAAGCCATACCTTTGTGAAATCAAAATATCTTCATCAAAGCGTGGGATTAAGTCCCAGCATGCAGTGCGGTGCTAATGGCGGCTTTCTGTTCCGTTGCTCTAGGGGTGTGGCGGTGGTCAGATCTGTGTGCAGGCTCAAGGTAAGGGCAGGTCAGGGCTTTACGTCACCTCACGTCACCTCATTAGACATGCGCACAGGCCGAGCACATCTACCCCATGATCCTTTGCTCTTTGCAGGAGTTGAGACCCGAGTGAACTCTGACTTCAGCTGGGCGGAGTTCTTACGCAGCGCAGGTATTCACTCTCCACCCTCTCCTGCCACTCAGGGCCCCACAGCGGATCACCCTTGTCTGCTTTCATCCACGTCTGCTCTGTCTGCTCCTGCTGGACAGGGTGTATCCAGCTCACCTGTGGGAATTCTCTGCATTCAGGAATCTTAACAATATTCCCTCCAAAATGTCACTGCGTTTGCCAGGATGTGTCCCCAGGCTGTGAGATTACTGCTGCTTCTGTGTTCCGCTTGGCTCACACGTAGTGTTGTCTCACGTCCAGGGACAGCAGTGATTAAGTCCCACAGGTTGCTCTGGGCGAGAGAGAGAGAGAGAGATGATTTTGTGGCTGATTGTCTTGTGGTGTGTTTGGTCATGATGAGTGTGTGTGGGGGGTGGTGTTGGGTGTGTGGGGGGTGGTGTTGGGTGTGTGGGTGGTGTTGAGTGTGTGGGTGGTGTTGGGTGTGTGGTGGTCATGGGGTGTTGGGCTGGTTATTTACTGTCTGGCCAGTGAGGCCTGTTGTCCTGTCTGAGTCCTTTTAAATGATTTAAACATACTTAAACTTTACTAAAAGTAAAGTGCCCCCCTCTCTCCTCTCCTCTCCTCCTCCCTTCCTGTCTCCTCTCCCCCCCTCTCCTCTCCTCCCCTCTCCTCCCCCTCTCCTCTCCTCCTCCCTTCCTGTCTCCTCTCCCCCCTCTCCTCTCCTCCCCTCTCCTCCCCTCTCCTCTCCTCCTCCCTTCCTGTCTCCTCTCCCCCCCTCTCCTCTCCTCCCCTCTCCTATCTTCCCCCTCTCCTCTCCTCCCCACAAGGCTGCTGTGCTGTATCTGTGCTCTGCGGCTGTGTAGATGAGCGGGGGCTTCACTCATTTCCATGCCTGGTGTGTCAGTGCTCTGACGTGCTGTGGAGGGTTTGGTGTTTGATTAATAACCCTGCCGTCTGAACTCATTCATCATCATCGCCTGGCAAGTCGATAAGCAGCACACTCCTTATTAAAAATACATGCGGCGCACACACACACACACACACACACACACACACACACAGGTATATGGCCACTTTAGAGCACGTTCAGTTGACAACCAATGTGTTTATGTCAGTGTACATGTGTTCATGCCTGTAAAGTCGTGTATAAATCTTTTGTCTGTGGACACACAGCAGTTCTGCAGAAAAGTCACTAAAGGCAACGGAGGATAAAACAAAGAGAGAAATGACACTTTTTAATCTTTCATTTTCCATCCCAACAGTCTCAGCTGTTGACGTTCCCTACTGACATCTTCTGTGTGTGTAATATTCCCGCCTCAGTCCCGCCTGAAGGGCGACGCTCACCTCCTCCCTGTACCTGCACCGGCTGGCTCAGCTGTCCCGCACTGTCCCGCACTGCTGGGCTTCCTGCCTGCCGTGTGCTCTGATTGGAGGCTGGAATTATGACTCCACCGTGAGTCTCTCATCCACTGATCTGTCCAGAGCAGCATTCAGGCAGTGTGTAGTGATCATGCTGCAGCCAACACACACGCGCGCACACACAGACATGCGCACACACACACACACACACACACACACACACACTCTGCCTACTCTGCTTCGTATATTGACCTCAGCGTACTAGGGTTGTCTTTGTGATGGAGAGAGTGTGTCTTGTGTAGACGTCTGACAGTATCAGTCACCTGCAGGGTGCGGAGTGTCTGTGTGAAGCTACTACACAACATGGAGACTCAGGCTCTTGGTCTTTCTGCATCTCTCTCTCCATCCACCTCTCTCCTTCTCCATCTTTCTTCCACTCTCCCTTTCTGTCTCCTCCTTCCTTCCTTCTACTCCATTTCTCTCCATTTCTCTCTCTCTCATTTTTACATGGTACAGCACTGGCAACCTAATCCACTCGACTAAAGTACCTTGCTGAAGCTGGAAGAATGTGTGTGTGTGTGTGTGTGTGTGTGAATGCACTGCAGATTTGTGGGCACTGTTCTGAAATTAGACCACTGGGCAGAGCCTGCAGTGTGGGGGCGGAGCCTGCAGTGTGGGGGCGGAGCCTGCAGTGTGGGGGCGGAGCTGTGATCTCCCATGGTGGGGGGCCTGTGAGGGGTCACATTATGTATCCCTCTTATGGAGTGGGCTTGATGGGAAGGTAGTAACATGGAACCTCTGCTAGGTGGAGTCACAGTCATAGTGCCTCATGGGAAATGTAGTCTTGAGTTCAGAGAGCATCGCGTCAGAGAGAGCTGAAGGGAAGACTGTCCCATGGCTGATGTTGAAGTTCCTTCCTTCTCACACACTAGCTTATTTATATTCAGATGCTCTTCACGTGTCACAAAGTGTGTGCATGTCTCCTGGAGACAGTAGTGGAAAAACGTTACATCTGCAGCAGGATGGGTGTCAGGAATCTCACGTTTACGTAGGGGAGATAAAAACAAATACAGACATGGACACAGGACAGATTCCTGCCCCAGCAGACACAGAGCTTTTCCAGTGTGGATGTACTTCACCACTAAACTGGGGAGAGTGACCAGACTGGGGAGAGACACCAGACTGGGGAGAGTGACCATCCTCTCTGTAGATGGTAGAACTCTGTTTCCCATTACACACAATAACACACACGCATCAAGCCGGTTGTGAGGTAAAAATCCTTTTCAAGATCAAAGACTCTTTCCCAGGAAGAGAGCAAAGATACAGGAGGTGTCGGAATCAAACCCAGACAGCACGACCTCTGCTCTTCAGCACCAGGCTGCAGTGGACAGCTCCCCCTCTCATGTGCTCTTATTTTGACGTCTCCCCCCCAAACCCTCGTGCTCTTATTTTGACATGTCTCCGGTTCCTCTGCAGGTTCCTCTTCATCCTTTTTTTCTGAGCATTCTTAAAATTGTTACAGTGTTGCTTGACATATGCATGCACATGCGCGCACACACACACATGCATACGCATGCACACACACACACATGCACACACACATGCATGCACACACACATGCATGCACACACACACATGCACACACACATGCATGCACACACATTCTTTTGAACTATTTGAGGTGAAATTCATCCTGTGAAAACTGTTTCCCTCTCAGCTCAGCAGAGTTGTGTCGGCATTTCCGCGTGTCTGTTTGTGAGACGTAAACCAAGACGAGAATAACAAAGCAAAACGGGGAAAAATAGCAAGACTGATGGGAATCACCACAGTGCGTCAGTAGTCTCCCGAATAACCTGACACCATCCATCACAATCAGCGGGGAAACAGACGGGTGGAACCAAACACACACACAAGTGCATTTTGTGTCTGATAGGACCAACCCAGAGGATCGATCCAGTAGAGCGCAGCGTGTGTGGCGATATAGGCTCAGTGCCCCCTGCTGTCTGCTGGAAGAATCACTGCTGTGTGCTGATATCCGTGCTGCACTCAGAACTCCTCCTCTAAGATTACAGTGTAATTGTCTGGGCTCCTGGGGGCTGAGCTGATTTCAGGCTGGCGGGGGTTACACCGCAGGACGGCAGTCTCAGGACAGCAGGTGTCTCAGGACGGCAGTCTCAGGACCGCAGGTGAAGGGCTGTGTGTCATCTCACAAGCCCCAGCCGACAGATTTCATCACCAGTTCACAGGGAGGCGTCTCCGCATCTCTCCACACCTGGAGCAGATGTTCTGTGCTATAGATTGTGGAGCCCAGTGGGCGGCCTGCTGCAGAAGGCCAACATCGCCCTCTGTTGCTCTCTAGCGTCCCTGCAGGGACCTCGTGTGTAATACTGGTAAATAGATTTGTTAGCTCTGATAAAGCGTGCTAGATGCTTACAGACGTGTGGAGTTGTTCCTCTGGTGTCTTGGTCCGGTCGTCTCCCCCATGGTGCTTCTTGGCAGGTTGGCCGTGTCACTCCTCCTTGTTCTGGCCCTTTAAGAAGCTCTGGTGTGGGGTTAAGAGAGCGTCATGTAGAGCACCGGCCCTTTAAGAAGCTCTGGTGTGGGGTTAAAAGAGCGGTGTAGAGCACCGGCCCTTTAAGAAGCTCTAGTTGTATAGAGCTCTTATGTTCAGGCAATGGTTCCTGGGCTGCAACTACACTCATCCATCCACCCACCCAACCCCTGAAGCTCAACAGGGTTTGGAAGATAGCATGGATTCTTGATTAAAGTCAATTGGGAGCCATTATAAAACAGTAATTAGGATAGCAGGGGTAGAGATTAGGAACAATTAATCAAATCTATTCAGTTCAGATTCATTTTATTTTGTGTAGGGTGATTTGCGGTAGACAAAGCCAGACGACCAATGAGCACATCGCAATGACAGCAGCATGACACGCCTCCTGCTTAGTGTTGCCGTGGCGATTAAACACAGCAGTTATACCAGTTTTTCCATGCCATTACATTTACATTTGCAAAGTGTTTAATGGATGAACGTAAGATGAAATAGATTTGAGTAAATTGTTTGAATAGATTTGACTGATATGAAGTGATTATACAACGTTCTGCCTGAGTAAACTTACCTGCCGTCTGCAAATGAGGTGAGGAGTCAGGTGGAGTGGTGTCAGGTTCGTCTGGTGCCGTGGAAACGTATCTTTCAGTTCCACATCTCCGATGGTCCTCCTAAGACTGTCAGTTGGTCCTGGACTGAAGCCAACCCTCTCTCCTCCTGTTTGACCCCTAAACAGCTTGTTGTGTTGTGTAAACCTCAGATGCAGTCCTGTCAGCCTCACGTGTGCTGTTTGGATGCAGCTCACGTGACCTGCCCCCATGATGCATCAGTACTCCGTCTCAGTAACGTCTTTAGCGATCATTATTCCCAAATCCATTTTCCTTGACTGACCCCTCCTGTGTTGACCTCTAACATTGGGGCAGGGTAATCAGCATAATTGTGTTTTATTGATTTATAGATCATATTTCCAAGGTTTGAATATGTTACAGTGGAATCAGCAGGTTTAGTATCTGAACCTGATCTTCTCATTGGGAAGCTCATCAGCTAAAAGGTTCAGGGGGCATTGAGTGGGGAAGCTGGTGTTTCTCGTTTCCCAGCTGAATCTGGTATCCAGTCAGCACAGACGCATTTGGCACCTGCGTGTAGGAAGTGTGTGCAGATTTGGTGGAGCAGAGATGGCAACTGTCTGCAGACAAACCCAAGGATGAACACCACTTCAGAGCCCAGCAGAACTCAACTATGTCTCCTGGAGCCAAAAGGAACTCAGTTATGTCTCCTGGAGTCCAGTGCAACTCGGCCATGTCTCCTGGAGTCCAGTGCAACTCGGCCATGTCTCCTGGAGTCCAGTGTAACTCGGCTATGTCTCCTGGAGTCCAGTGTAACTCGGCCATGTCTCCTGGAGTCCAGTGCAACTCGGCTATGTCTCCTGGAGTCCAGTGTAACTCGGCCATGTCTCCTGGAGTCCAGTGCAACTCGGCCATGTCTCCTGGAGTCCAGTGTAGCCCCTCCAGCCTTTGTGGGTCTCTCTGCATCACGCCTGACGCCTCCTGATATAAGTTCTGTCTCCTGGTCATGCAGCGTCCTCCCCACCCTGAGGGCCGCGTGGTCGTCACACTCATGCATAATCACCAACTGCCTCTCGTGCGTGACATGCTGGGCGGTGAATGCTGCTTGCACAGGAGTGGTTACCGTTCTGCAGGTTTTACGGCCCACTCTGATAGATTGGGCTTTGACTGAAGGGTGTGGGAATTAGTTATATTACACATTAAAAATGCATTAAGTGATTTTCTGTGTCTATTGGCAGCCAGCTGATGTTCATATGGAGAGCTGCATTAATGGCTTATCATCATGGCGGACGACCCCCAGCGTGGCCACGGTTACACGGTCTCATGACCCCCAGCGTAGCCACGGTTACACGGTTCATGACCCCCAGCGTAGCCACGGTTACCCGGCCTCGGTTTCCGCCCTCACTGACTCCTTATCACGCTACTTTGTCTTCGCTCTCATGTGTGATGTACCTGCGTGAGCACTGCTGCTACCCAGAATGCCCGGCAGGCTCCTGGCTTCATGGAACCAGGATGTTGTGACCTCATTGCTGTGAGTGTGTGTGTGTGTGTGTATGTGTGTGTGTGTGTGTGTGTGTGAGTGTGTATGTGTGAGTGTGTGAGCGCCCTGTGCTTCCCTGTCGGGTTTCTGCTTGATTGATGGACTCTTGTATTTGCAGGTGTATGTGTGGATCGAGTAGAAGATCTGCGTGTCTTCCTGCTTGTGTGTGGCCTCCGAAGAGTGAAGGACCCACTATACCTGCTGAACGCCTTCTCAGGTATGTGGTAAAGGAAAACAGTAATATTAAATTTGGTGTTAGCCTAGTTACGCTCAGATATGGTGTTAGCCTTGTTACGCGCAGATATGGTGTTAGCCTTGTTACGCTCAGATATGGTGTTAGCCTTGTTACGCTCAGATATGGTGTTAGCCTTGTTACGCTCAGATATGGTGTTAGCCTTGTTACGCTCAGATATGGTGTTAGCCTTGTTACGCTCAGATATGGTGTTAGCCTTGTTACGCTCAGATATGGTGTTAGCCTTGTTACGCTCAGATGTGGTGTTAGCCTTGTTACGCTCAGATGTGGTGTTAGCCTTGTTATGCTCAGATAAGGTGTTAGCCTAGTTACGCTCAGATATGGTGTTAGCCTTGTTATGCTCAGATATGGTGTTAGCCTTGTTATGCTCAGATGTGGTGTTAGCCTAGTTATGCTCAGATATGGTGTTAGCCTTGTTACGCTCAGATATGGTGTTAGCCTTGTTACGCTCAGATATGGTGTTAACCTTGTTACGCTCAGATATGGTGTTAACCTTGTTACGCTCAGATATGGTGTTAGCCTTGTTACGCTCAGATATGGTGTTAGCCTTGTTACGCTCAGATATGGTGTTAGCCTTGTTACGCTCAGATGTGGTGTTAGCCTTGTTACGCTCAGATATGGTGTTAGCCTTGTTACGCTCAGATGTGGTGTTAACCTTGTTACGCTCAGATGTGGTGTTAGCCTTGTTACGCTCAGATGTGGTGTTAACCTTGTTACGCTCAGATGTGGTGTTAGCCTTGTTACGCTCAGATATGGTGTTAGCCTTGTTACGCTCAGATATGGTGTTAGCCTTGTTACGCTCAGATATGGTGTTAGCCTTGTTACGCTCAGATATGGTGTTAGCCTAGTTACGCTCAGATATGGTGTTAACCTTGTTACGCTCAGATATGGTGTTAGCCTAGTTACGCTCAGATATGGTGTTAGCCTTGTTACGCTCAGATATGGTGTTAGCCTTGTTACGCTCAGATGTGGTGTTAGCCTTGTTACGCTCAGATGTGGTGTTAGCCTTGTTATGCTCAGATGTGGTGTTAGCCTTGTTACGCTCAGATATGGTGTTAGCCTTGTTACGCTCAGATGTGGTGTTAGCCTTGTTACGCTCAGATGTGGTGTTAGCCTTGTTACGCTCAGATGTGGTGTTAGCCTTGTTACGCTCAGATATGGTGTTAGCCTTGTTACGCTCAGATATGGTGTTACCCTTGTTACGCTCAGATGTGGTGTTAGCCTTGTTACGCTCAGATGTGGTGTTAGCCTTGTTATGCTCAGATGTGGTGTTAGCCTTGTTACGCTCAGATATGGTGTTAGCCTTGTTACGCTCAGATATGGTGTTAGCCTAGTTACGCTCAGATATGGTGTTAGCCTTGTTATGCTCAGATGTGGTGTTAGCCTAGTTACGCTCAGATAAGGTGTTAGCCTAGTTACGCTCAGATATGGTGTTAGCCTAGTTACGCTCAGATATGGTGTTAGCCTAGTTACGCTCAGATATGGTGTTAGCCTTGTTACGCTCAGATAAGGTGTTAGCCTAGTTACGCTCAGATAAGGTGTTAGCCTAGTTACGCTCAGATATGGTGTTAGCCTTGTTACGCACAGACATTAGATTGCAGATTCTTGGTGCACTGGTTACATCAGAAACTTCATAGTAAACTCAGACAATGAAGAAGTGAAGAAAACATTGTTATTACGGCCAATGGAGAGAAGAGTAACAGTGTGAGAGGACTCACTGTATGAGGACTCACTGTATGAGGACTCACTGTATGAGGACTCACTGTAAGAGGACTCACTGTAAGAGGACTCACTGTATGAGCCTCTGCATGGCTAATGCTAATGCTAATGTTCTGTCAAATACTGTTTCATACAGAGTGGCACACTCAGAACCCGCTGGTGATCCTCATCATCATTGGCCCAAAGGTGAGCTTGGCGTGTGTGTGTGTGTTTGTGTGTGTGTGTGCGTGCCCTCTTAGTGGCCACACACATTTCTTTTGGTACCAGAAATCTGTTTAATCAGCTGTTTAGGGAGGAGAGTGAGGAGGGAGGGGAGGGGAGGAGGAGGGGGGGAGGGAGGTGAGGGGAGTGTGGAGGAGGGAGGGGAGGGAGGAGAGGGGAGGGGAGTGAGGAGGAGGGAGGGGAGTGAGGAGGAGGGAGGGGAGGGGAGTGAGGAGGAGGGAGGGGAGTGAGGAGGAGGGAGGGGAGGGAGGTGAGGGGAGTGTGGAGGAGGGAGGGGAGGGAGGAGAGGGGAGGGGAGTGAGGAGGAGGGAGGGGAGTGAGGAGGAGGGAGGGGAAGGGAGTGGAGTGAGGAGGAGGGAGGGGAGGAGAGTGAGGAGGAGGGAGGAGAGGGGTGAGGTGTCCTGTGTGCTTGCGTAGTCTGACCTCTCCAACACGACCTCTTCAGAGGAGGATCCATCCCGTCTGTCTGCAGGCTGAGACACAATACTGGGTAAATATACAAGCTGGACAAAATGGAGATACAGATACATTTCGCTCTAAAGAATTTGAAAGGCTTTGGTCTACCGGCTTTGCCAGCCTGACAGTCTGACTAATAACCCAAAATGACTGCTTCACTCTGATTGCTTCTAGGAAACTTATTTTGACAGCTAGCCAGATCTTCTTTTATTCCACCCTTTTTTTTATTCCAGACTGTTGTGACTCAGTCTGTGATGGTTATCGTTCTTTTATCTGTTTGAGAGCTCAGTGATGTTCAGAGGCGTTTGTGTTTGTGTGAAGTCTCCATAAGGCCGTAAAATTCCACATGGCTGTTAGCTGTGGCTGTGTTGTGCTGTAGTGGTGGTGGCCTCCTGTACTGGGGTCAGTGCTGCTGTGTGTAGGTGGCTGTGTTGTGCTGTAGTGGTGGTGGCCTCCTGTGTTGGGTCAGTGCTGCTGTGTGTAGGTGGCTGTGTTGTGCTGTAGTGGTGGCCTCCTGTACTGGGGTCAGTGCTGCTGTGTGTAGGTGGCTGTGTTGTGCTGTAGTGGTGGTGGCCTCCTGTACTGGGGTCAGTGCAGTTGTGTGTAGGTGGCTGTGTTGTGCTGTAGTGGTGGTGGCCTCCTGTACTGATCTCAGTGCAGTTGTGTGTAGGTGGCTGTGTTGTGCTGTAGTGGTGGCCTCCTGTACTGGGGTCAGTGCAGTTGTGTGTAGGTGGCTGTGTTGTGCTGTAGTGGTGGTGGCCTCCTGTACTGGGGTCAGTGCAGTTGTGTGTAGGTGGCTGTGTTGTGCTGTAGTGGTGGCCTCCTGTACTGGGGTCAGTGCAGTTGTGTGTAGGTGGCTGTGTTGTGCTGTAGTGGTGGTGGCCTCCTGTACTGGGGTCAGTGCAGTTGTGTGTAGGTGGCTGTGTGTGTGGCTGTAGTGGTGGCCTCCTGTACTGGGGTCAGTGCTGGAGTGGCTGTGTTGTGCTGTAGTGGTGGCCTCCTGTACTGGGGTCAGTGCAGTTGTGTGTAGGTGGCTGTGTTGTGCTGTAGTGGTGGTGGCCTCCTGTACTGGGGTCAGTGCTGCTGTGTGTAGGAGGCTGTGCTGTGCTGTAGTGGTGGTGGCCTCCTGTGGTGGTGTCAGTGCTGTAGTGGTGGTGGCTGTGTTGTGCTGTAGTGGTGGTGGCCTCCTGTACTGGGGTCAGTGCTGCTGTGTGTAGGTGGCTGTGTTGTGCTGTAGTGGTGGTGGCCTCCTGTACTGGGGTCAGTGCTGCTGTGTGTAGGTGGCTGTGTTGTGCTGTAGTGGTGGTGGCCTCCTGTACTGGGGTCAGTGCTGCTGTGTGTGTAGGTGGCTGTGTTGTGCTGTAGTGGTGGTGGCCTCCTGTACTGGGGTCAGTGCAGTTGTGTGTAGGTGGCTGTGTTGTGCTGTAGTGGTGGTGGCCTCCTGTACTGGGGTCAGTGCAGTTGTGTGTAGGTGGCTGTGTTGTGCTGTAGTGGTGGTGGCCTCCTGTACTGGGGTCAGTGCTGCTGTGTGTAGGTGGCTGTGTTGTGCTGTAGTGGTGGTGGCCTCCTGTACTGGGGTCAGTGCTGCTGTGTGTAGGTGGCTGTGTTGTGCTGTAGTGGTGGTGGCCTCCTGTACTGGGGTCAGTGCTGCTGTGTGTAGGTGGCTGTGTTGTGCTGTAGTGGTGGTGGCCTCCTGTACTGGGGTCCTGGTAGTGGTGGTGGCCTCCTGTACTGGGGTCAGTGCTGCTGTGTGTAGGTGGCTGTGTTGCTGTAGTGGTGGTGGCCTCCTGTACTGGGGTCAGTGCTGTGGTGGCTGTGTTGTGCTGTAGTGGTGGTGGCCTCCTGTACTGGGGTCAGTGCTGCTGTGTGTAGGTGGCTGTGTTGTGCTGTAGTGGTGGTGGCCTCCTGTACTAGCTGTGGCTGTGTTGTGCTGTAGTGGTGGTGGCCTCCTGTACTGGGGTCAGTGCTGCTGTGTGTAGGTGGCTGTGTTGTGCTGTAGTGGTGGTGGCCTCCTGTACTGGGGTCAGTGCTGCTGTGTGTAGGTGGCTGTGTTGTGCTGTAGTGGTGGTGGCCTCCTGTACTGGGGTCAGTGCTGCTGTGTGTAGGTGGCTGTGTTGTGCTGTAGTGGTGGTGGCCTCCTGTACTGGGGTCGTGTGTGTGTGTTGATAAGTACATGTGTGTGTGTTGATAAGTACATGTGTGTGTGTTGTGTGTGTGTGTACATGTGTGTGTGTTGATAAGTACATGTGTGTGTGTTGTGTGTGTTGATAAGTACATGTGTGTGTGTTGTGTGTGTGTGTGTGTGTTGTGTGTGTGTTGATAAGTACATGTGTTGTGTGTGTGTTGATAAGTACATGTGTGTGTGTTGTGTGTGTGTGTGTGTGTTGATAAGTACATGTGTGTGTGTTGTGTGTGTGTTGATAAGTACATGTGTGTGTGTTGTGTGTGTGTTGATAAGTACATGTGTGTGTGTTGTGTGTGTGTGATAAGTACATGTGTGTGTGTTGATAAGTACATGTGTGTGTGTTGTGTGCTGTAGCTGGTGTGTTAAAGTGTGTTGAGTTCAGGCTTTGCTGGTTCTGTAAAGTTCTTCATCTCATCGGAGCTGTTCTGTTTCAGATGGACCCGGTGTTCAGTGCAGAGGTGGAAGAGTGCGTCGAGAGGTATGGCCCCTCAGAGCCTTCATCCTGTTTCTTTGATCTTCACATTCCTCCTCTTCACCGCGTTCCTGCTGAACCTCGGCTGGTTATCTCCATCCTGGTATGCAGGACGCGTCTGCTTGTGGTGGGGCTCTGCAGATGTGGACAAACACACACACACCCCAAAAATGTGCGCTTGCAAACTTATCTTTCTGTACACATGCCTTTAGTGAAAGGAAAATGTAAACAAAGTCTGTGTAAAGTATGGAGGCCGTCCTGTTATCCGACCTGCATCTCAGCACAGAGAGAATTGGAAGATAGTGTGAAAATCTGAGGAAGCGTGAGCTGAGAATGATAAGAGCCTCTTTCATCTGTAGCTGGTGCGGCCACAGTATTGGTATTGCAAGCAGGTTGGTAACAAACCGAATCGGGCAAAACCAAGTGAGACGTGGTGGTTTCCCCACGACATACTGAGTCTGCAGAAAAAGACGCTGCCTTACTGGGAGCAGCGTAATCCAACTACACACGCTCACTTTAGGGTTCTCTGTATTTATACCTCACATGTACTGGCCAGGCCTGTGTTCTCCTTAACCTTCAGGCATCGTGCGTGCGTGCGTGCGTGCGTGCGTGCAGATGTGCGGGTGTTTTTCTCACGGCAGAGCGTAGTCAGGGGGACCTACACAGCGCCATGGAGAAGGCCTGCGCCGTGGTCAACTCCTCCCGCTCCGAAGGCATGTCTGCTGCCATCTTAGAGGTCTGTTCTCCTGCAGTGCTCTCCTCTTCATTTTAGGTTAATCCTTTAATCTGATTCTCATTCAAGTCTACATCAGCGGACCAGGATCCAGAATGTAATCTTGTGTACACAAAGTGTAAAATAAATAATTAAACTGAAATGGGAATGTTCCCTCTGAGCATTACCAATGTTCCCTCTGAGCATTACCAATGTTCCCTCTGAGCATTACCAATGTTCCCTCTGAGCATTACCAATGTTCCCTCTGAGCATTACCAATGTTCCCTCTGAGCATTACCAATGTTCCCTCTGAGCATTACCAATGTTCCCTCTGAGCATTACCAATGTTCCCTCTGAGCATTACCAATGTTCCCTCTGAGCATTACCAATGTTCCCTCTGAGCATTACCAATGTTCCCTCTGAGCATTACCAGTGTTCCCTCTGAGCATTACCAGTGTTCCCTCTGAGCATTACCAGTGTTCCCTCTGAGCATTACCAATGTTCCCTCTGAGCATTACCAATGTTCCCTCTGAGCATTACCAATGTTCCCTCTGAGCATTACCAATGTTCCTCTGAGCATTACCAATGTTCCCTCTGAGCATTACCAATGTTCCCTCTGAGCATTACCAATGTTCCCTCTGAGCATTACCAATGTTCCCTCTGAGCATTACCAATGTTCCCTCTGAGCATTACCAATGTTCCCTCTGAGCATTACCAATGTTCCCTCTGAGCATTACCAATGTTCCCTCTCAGCATTACCAATGTTCCCTCTGAGCATTACCAATGTTCCCTCTCAGCATTACCAATGTTCCCTCTGAGCATTACCAATGTTCCCTCTGAGCATTACCAATGTTCCCTCTCAGCATTACCAATGTTCCCTCTCAGCATTACCAGGGCTGATACAATTTATTTTTTCTCTCTCTCCACTCATCATATTCATATTGTGAGGACACTAATCTGGTTTATCTATGTCAACCGCTGCAGATTAGCAGAATCCTGAGAGATTAAAGCACTAATTAAATGCATGACGCAGCTAACCCTGCCCTCGTCAGGCATGCTATTAGTAGTTTGTTTCTTAATTATGTGATGGGTCTCTGTGTTTCCACGTTGGACAGGCGATGGACTTGGGTTTGCCCGTGTTGGCGAGGGATATCCCCGGGAATGCTGCGATAGTCCGACACGGAGTCACAGGCCTGTTATTCTCCTCTCCGGAGGTAAAATCCCGAAACGTTTCGTCAGTGAATCCAGTTCTGCTCAGAGGAGATTATGCCTTGTCTTTGACGCTGGGCCAGTGTTTAAAAATACTGAAATCACAAGGAGGTATTTTACGTGTTACATTGTAACATACCAGACCTAAACACCTAAAGAGCGAACACCTGGGGACTGCAGATGTTTACAAGCAGGATATACGTCACTGCATTAGACAGCACAAAGTTGTACGACGGGCCCCACAGGCAGTTAGTGAAGTTGTAACATATTAGCTGGAGCTGTTGAGTCGTGAGCTCCTGCTGACATCCAGGTAGTGTGAACCGCACCATGAAATTATCACGCGCCATAATAAGGTGAACTGGGGGGGAACCATGACAACCCAACCGCGTTTGTCTGGAGCAGCTGGAGTCCTCGTCACATCTGTCCTCAATCAGCATTAAGGCAGAGCACCTGGTCAAACACTGTAGGAGATGTAGCCAGGACACCATTATTATTAATGAGGCACCAGGACATCATTATTATTAATGAGGCACCAGGACACCATTATTATTAATGAGCCAAGCCCCCCGGGACACCCACTGTCCACCAGGGACACAAACCTGCAGCTTCAAGTGTCTTTAACCTCAAAACAGAAGGAGCAGAGTTTTTTTTTCCCAGAGTGCAGTGCGACAGGCCTGCCAGAGATGAATCACGTAGTTTGAAACAGTTATTTCTAACCAGCACAAAAGATTTTTTCTTGCATGGACTTGCAAGAACGCTGTATTGATTCCATTTCTCAGTAAGATTAATAAAGCCTGAAGAATCGTCAGCGTTGCTATTTTTGGTGCTGTGTATCTCCTGAATGCTTCAATCGCGTTAGATTGACCTCTGCATCTCCAAAAGCAGTCAATCATCTCCAAAAACCAATCATCTCTAAAAACAGTCAATGATCTCCAAAAGCAATCAATCATCTCCAGAAGCACCATATTGCTAGCGCTAAACTCATCCATGATCTTCGTTCATCTTCACCCCACCTGCCTCTTCCTCACTTACCAAGTCTCTCTCCATCCTGTCTCTCCATCCTGTCTCTCCATATCCTGTCTCTTCTCTGTATATTAACACCACCAAGTGCAAATAGTCTAAAGGCTACCTGCCTCTTCAGGAACCTTGGCATGCCGACTTCAACGGTCTGAAATGTTAAGACAGTTGCTATTCATGGAACAGTCAAGAACCTTCCAGAACATGGAGGAAGGGGTAGAACTGAGGACAGAACCCTGTGAAAGATTGTTCATAATGTGGGAAGGGTCTGTGTATGGGTGGTTTCCATGTTGGTGTGGGTTTCCTGTAGACAACCAACTGTCCTTCTGGGAAAATGCCCCATGAACACATGAAACCAAAACTGAGCTTCCTGCTAATATGGATTTCTGCTAATATGGATAATAATATCCAGCGTCTGGAAAAGATCAACCAGACCCCAGAACCGTGGAAGTTAAGACACACGTAAAAGAATCACGTGCTTACACACGTATCCACTAAGAAACCTCAGTTTGCAGGAATGTAGGAACTTTCTTCCTAGGAGAGAAGGAGAGAAGAGACGAGGCACCCGTGAAACTCTGCAGAGCCCTCTGGTGGCAGAGCTACGAGCTGCGAGACGAGCTGCTCTCAGGCGCTGATATAAAGTCATTAATGGTCACACACTCCTTCAGCTGCTGTCTAGGGTCAGCCACCAGCCACTGATCACATTAGAGAAACTCTCAGAGAAACAGCAGTCATTTCATTACAGAACTACCTTCCCGAGTAGCAGAATCTCTTAATCCGCACTGACACTCGGTATGTGTCGGCTTCCCTCAAACTGGGTGCCCTTCCCTCTCTAGCAGCTCAGGAGCTGAAGACCCAACCTTGTCTGGACTCATGACGTTCCTGCTCCTGGTCTATGTTTATGCAGTAAAGAAAACCCTCGAGGCTCACTGTGGAGAGGTCCAATGAGGCCATGACTCAGCAGAGCAGACACAGCTCCGCCCCCTGACCTCGCCAGACCACGCCTCCAGCAGCTGGGGTGACGGGGGCGGGTTTAAAGGGGTGGAGTTCTCCTACTGCCCCCGCATCAGTGTGCAGGGCGTCCGCTGGTCCTCTGTACCTGTCAGTGTTGATTCTGAGGAGAGGACGGTTAGAAAGGTGGAGGACCCTGTGGGGGGGGTTGAGCGTCAGCTCAGCACGAGGCCCCGAGCACGCCACAAAATCGATAAGGGCTGATGAGGTTTGAATACACAGGTATTACCCACAGTGCCCAGAGTGAATCCCTGCATAACTGTTGCCATGGACACCCAGACTGACTGTAGTTTAATTATCCATCAAGTCGAGTAACTCACAGAAAGATAATTAGATGATCGATGACAGGAAGGCGATGATAAAAGCAAAAGCGTATGTAAAGTCTGGAGCGCCACAGCTGTTTGATGTACATTTGTCTTCATACGCTTAATTTCAGCTCTTTTTTTGTAGATAGTTTAAGTCTCACTGTTCTCACCCTTTGTGAAGCGACCTGGTCTGGCAGGTCAGCGTCACTGAGACGTGTGTGGTGTGTCAGCTCACCTGCATCATGCTTTCACCCTGCAGGAGTTTGTGCGTCTGTCCAGACGACTGCTGAGCGACCTGGAGCTGCAGGTCCGTCTGGGGCGCAACGGGAAGCGCTACGTCAGGCAGCACCACAGCACCACCCAAGAGCGCGCCACCTACCAGCGCCTGGTGGAGACACTGCTGTGACGCTCAGACCTGCAGGATCCATCAGGAGACCCAGAGGCCTCTGCACAACGCTACACACGCCTCCTCGTGGGTTGAGAATTGTTAACGTGTTTTATACCCGTCACATTATTTTATAAAAAGAACAGCAGCTGGTTTGGACCTTTGCTGTGTGCAGCAGTGACAACAATCGAACGTCTAGACTCGATCCGGACGATGTGATGGAGACCAGGGTCTCTGAGGACGGCGACCATCTTACGGGAAGACGGGAGTCTTTTACACAGACGCCAGTACAGATTGATTTTGTTGCACTAAGGAGATGGGCATTATTCATTCAAGTTTACTTAACAGGAAGATTAGCGAAGGGCTCCTCCACACCACATGTTCTGCTTTCACAGGTCAGTGAGTCTGTGGGGGGGAGCGATGCTGAAACACCACGTGGCCACTGCATCTGACAAATCACATTAATGCATGAATGCAGAACATAATTACGTTTGCGGTGTGTGTGATGTGTGCTTGGAGGTTTAAGGTAACTGTAAGGTCTCTGTTTATGCTGAGATTGTGTTTATCATGACGGATGACTTCCGTGTGCTCGCGGGGCAGATTATCACGGACGATTACAGCTCGTGGACTACGGCTCTGATCGGCACTGTTTACTTTAAGAGATCAGAAGGAATGTGAACCCAGCAATCACAGACACTTCACATCAAACATGCTGTATACCAGCCCTGCCCCACCCAGCCCTGCTCCACCCAGCCCTGCACCACCCAGCCCAGCTCCACCTAGCCCTGCCCCACCCAGCCCAGCTCCACCCAGTCCAGCCCCACCCAGCCCTGCTCCACCCAGCCCTGCTCCACCCAGCTCTGCTCTCAGGATTGCATTTGCCTTATTCATGATGCTTATTATGAAAGCATGTATAATGATTTGGGTGTTGGTATTTAGATACATATATTAGAGACAATACTTTAATACTTAATACTTAATAATACTTTCCTATGAATATTTAATTTAATGTAAAATGCAGTCAGCCAAGGATAAAGTCCATTGTTCACGTCTCTGTACAACCATGTCCATGTGTCTAAGCCCATGTGTCTACGTGTCTGTGTGCCTGTGTCTATAGAATGTATTCCAAGCATATGCAGCTTTTAAAAAAAATACATTTGTTGTTTATGAAATATCAATAAAACAACAGTTTCTTCAGCATGTACATTTCCTAAAATATTCTAACATGTTTGTTTTTTGATTCGCTCCATAATCAAAGATGCTGGTTTTGTTGCCCCATACAGCCCCTGGACGGCCGGCGTGCCCCGCGTGCCCCGCGTGCCCCGCGTCTTTGACCACGTGTCCCCAGCTGCTCAGGAATATCCAACCTTTTGTGTAGCTTTACTTGCCCACCAGTAGCAGGACTAGCTGAGCTGTTTGGTGTGGGTACAGATGCACACCAGGCTGCCTGCTGCCACGTACATTAGGGCTTTTTCTACAAACACTACATTTTGTCCCTTAAAAACAAATGAGCAGCTCTGTGCAAGTGTTCATCAGGGCTCCATGCTGTCGGATCTCTGCTTGTGATCGAGGGTTTGCCATCATACAGGCAGCAGGAAGGTCCCTCAAGCACTGACTCCACTGTGTCACTCATTACACTCACCTCGTCCCCATCCAGTGAGGGGTTTGGGTTGTCAGGGTGCAGGGACAGTGTTCATGGGATTTGGAGGATGGCAGTTCATCAGCCGGTTCTGCAGGTGAGCTGTGTCTGAGGGGCGGGACAAAGAGTCTGAGGGGTGGGACAAAGAGTCTGAGGGGCGGGACAAAGAGTCTGAGGGGCGGGACAAAGACGTGTGAAATCTTGTTTTATTATTGCTGCTTCAGTTTGTTTTACAGTTGGACAGGCGGGATAAGTGAAAGATGTACGTGTGTGTGTGTGTGTGTGTGTGTGTGTGTGTGGGTGTGTGGGAGAGTTGATTCCTGCTGTGAGGTTTAAATGAAACCCAGCAGTACAGAAGACAGCAGCTCAGCTTACAATGTCGTTTATCATCGTGGTTCCTCAAAGGAATCACCATATTAGAAACTGATCACCTATTACTGACTGTGTATTAGAATAACAATATTTGAGTTAAAAAAAATGTCAGCCAGTCTGCTGTAAACCACCTGGTGCTGGTGAACTTTCACTGAGATTCATTCTAAGTTTAAACTCAATCATTACAGCAAGTAATTAAAAACCAAAAACAAAAACACATGACGAATCTGACAGTAAAAGTCGGCCATGTTTTGGATTATGGCAGAGTGCCAGTTCATCATGTAATCCAGTTGCGTTTCTTTTAACTGAGTGGAACGGAAGGAGTGATACAACTTTAGCGTAAGGATGACCAGTGGTGGACGAAGTACACTTACCACGTACTTGAGTACAGATACCCAAGGTCAAACGTTACCCCAGTACAAGTAGAAGACCTCCCTTTAGTCCTATACTTAAGCTAAAGGACAAAAGTACTGGCCTAAAGTAAAAAGTTACAAAAATGGAAATACTTGAGTAAAGAAACACAAAAAGACTTAAGCACAGAGTACTTAAACCAATTACATTTACTTTGTTACTGTCCACCCCTGAGGATGACCAACCTGACGATCTTCAGCACGTCTTCCTATAATAAATGTGTCTTTCAGATGGGGCTATATTTGATAAATCTATCTCGTACAGCACAAGTGGAGAGGAGCTCTGGGATCCACAGACCCCGCTGCTCCTGGACACCATCATCCGTGTGAAGAAAAGACCTCAAGGATGAGGAAGGGGTTGGTAAGCAGCGTGTGGGGTAGATAGTGCTCACATTCTCATATCTGTCAACAACAGATATGAATATTTAAGCAGGGCACACCTCCTGTAACCAAGCAACATGAAAACGACCCTTAAGGATGGTATGCAGTTGAAATGATTAGTAAGACCAGAGTAGTAGAAACAGAAAAACACTGAAGTGTGTGCAAATCTGTTTACTTCTCTGATTTAGATTATTGGTAAGACCAGAGTAGGACAGCAGCGAACAGAAACAGACTGAAATATATGCAAATCTGTTCACATATTCAATCACTGGAAAGCTGGTGATCACATTATTATAATTCTTCTAATAATTATTATTATTCATATTATTATAATTATTGTTTCCTTCATGAAACCTGCACAAATGCAAGTGCAGGCTGCAGGCAAGTGAGGGTGTAATCACAATAATCACAATAATCGCAATAATCACAATAACCGTAATAATCACAATAATCGCAATAATCACAACAATCACAATAATAACAATAATCGCAATAATCGCATTAATCACAATAATCACAATAATCACAATAATCACAATAATCGCAATAATCACAATAATCGTGCTCATTCTGCTTTTTTAAAGCTGTTTTTTAATGTTCTGTCCACAGCAAACAGCAGTTTATAAAGTTTTGTGGATCGCTGCAGTGTTTCTCCATCCTCAGAGGGTCGGCAAGTCCAGAACGTCACAGAAAAATATAACATGGATTGTTCTGTGATGCTGCAGTCACACACACAAAACTCCAGCAGGCATTGGTGCGTTTCTTTTAGCATCATAAAAATAATGGGATATTGCCCTCTCTTGTTTTTGATGTATTCTGCTCCAGAGGCAGAACACAGCTCATGTCTAGACAAAAACAAAATAAATCACTTCCTGGGCCTTCTGTAAGCCAAAACACGGCTCTGAGGAATTTTCCCATAATCCCATATGTTGCACAACAGACAGAATAGAACTCTCTCTTGGTTGCAATATCTTTGCTCCAAGACGGGAGGCATTTGAATGGCCATATAGAGGCTTTACACGGGGCCATGCTGTTTCTTACAAGGGAGTGTGTGTTAGCACACCCCGTCATCCCCATCATAGCTGTTGTTGAGGCTCTGATGTCGTCAGCGGTCTCTTCTGATTGGTCAGCGGTCTCTTCTGATTGGTCAGCGCTCTTCCTTGCCCACCCTCTGCATGGCAACCCTGTGCACCCTGGGCATCATCCCAGGTGAATTCTGTCGATCTAGCAAAGAGAAAGTAGTGAACTGGACCCTGTTCCAGTTGCTGGTGGGTGAGTGTAGGACCCCACTCTGTGCTCATCTTCCTCAGGGTGCTTATCTTCCTCAGGGTGCTCATCTTCCTCAGGGTGCTCATCTTCCTCACGGTGCTCATCTTCCTCACGGTGCTCATCTTCCTCACGGTGCCCTCCGCTCCTCCTGAGGCTGATCAGCTAATCAATAGCTGCTCCAGCTGCTTTTTATGGCTGTGTGTTTCCTCTCCCTCGTGACCATAATGGCCGCCGTTGCCCTCTCCGCCCCGTGCTGTAAATCTCCCTCCGACGCGGTTGTGGTTGGTGTTCTCAGCACGTCTGCTGCGTGTCTGGAACTTCAGAAGACTTTTCTGCTTCGCTTTCTGACGCGCCTCACATACGGTCATTTCAGCTCTCAGCAGCGCCCCCTTGCCTTCGCCCATAGCCACTGCAGCCCACATGATTCTGGGTGAGTGTGTCAGTATGTGAGGTTGGGGCACACCTGTTTGGGGGCGTGGAGCACTTCCTGTGTGGTTGCCGTGGCGCTGATGGCTCGGTTGCTTCCTGTGCTGAGCTGCAGGGTGAGCGTGAGAGCGCTGACCAGCTGCAGCCCCAGCTCTGTGATGCTGACACGCTCCTCCACCACACGCACCGCCCGCTCCGCCAGGATGGAGTCAGACAGGGGAGACAGGACCTGGGGCCGCACAGAGAGAGCTGGGAACTACTTACACTCACACACACACGCTCACACACTCACACGCTCACACACACACATATATATATATATACACACAGGAACAGACAGGGGAGACAGGACCTGGGGCCACACAGAGAGAGCTGGGAACTATTTACACACACACACGCACACACACACACACACACACTCACACATATATATATATATATATATATATATATATATATATATATATTTATATATATACATACACAGGAACAGACAGGGGAGACAGGACCTGGGGCCATGCACAGAGAGAGCTGGGAACTATTTACACTAACACACACACGCTTGCTCACACACACGCACACAAACACACATATATACACACACACACAGGAACAGGACCTGGAGCAGACACAGGAGTGGCTCAGTCAGACGGGTCAGAGTAGCATTGTACCTTCTCAAAAATATGATTAAAATAAAATCTTGAAAAGATAAAAATGAATATTCTTCCATAGATTTCTCTAATAGCAAACAGCTGTTCCAAGCAATTTCCATAGTGGAGTTTCATCTGTCATCCTTTGAACGAGAGGCCATGCAAAAGAAAAGAAGAAGCAGTAACAGTAACCATCTCATGCTAACCAGAATGCTACGCTATTACAGAGGATTCACGAGTACTAGGAACCATAACTGATTTACAAAGGGCTGTTCTCTGTTCTCTGGAGACGTTTCCCTCTCCCACCAAATTAAGTGTAAGCGGTTATAATACGAGTTTGCTGTACCACCAACGTCCTTTGGGAGGTTTCTGGAAGGGAAGATCTATGGGGCAAAAAATAACAAGGTTCTTCCAACACACTTCTCTACATAAACCTCTATACAACATCCGTTATGTTTATGATGTAGTGTGTAGAATATTTGGCCAGCACTGTGAACATGGTGCAGCCTTATGTCCTGTGTCCCCTTTAATCAGACCGGTGGGTGGAGGTTTGATCAGATCTGACAGGTGGGTGGAGTTTTGATCAGATCTAACAGGTGGGTGGAGTTTTGATCAGATCTGACACACCTTAATGGTAGTGTCAGATTTAGCCTGGGCGCTTCAGTCCCTTAGATACTGGCTTGGAAACTAAGTCAGTGCTGAATAGTTGCTAATATGTTCTATTAAGGGAACCTGTGAAGGGAATCTGGGTTATTTGTGTACAATTACAGAAAAACACACAACAACTGCTCCCTGTTAAGAGCCAGATGACACAGCCATGCATCATCTACACATTAACACTTAACAAGGACTTTACGCGTGACGAATTGCATTAATAAACTGAATTTACAGACTAATTCTATATGCATGTGTCACTTAACAGTGATCTGTCACTGTTCATAAGGCCTAATTCCACCACATTTGCTGTGCAGCACTTCAGTCCAGTCCCACAGAGCCAGAGTGTTGAATAATTGCTAATGAGTTCGAAGAGAAGGTGCTTCCCGAGCCTCTGCTAGCGGGCCGCTAACCTGATTGTACATGGTAATCCTGCACGTGTGGCTAATGAAGAGAAGGTGCTTCCCGAGCCTCTGCTAGCGGGCCGCTAACCTGATTGTACATGGTAATCCTGCACGTGTGGCTAATGAAGAGAAGCACTGGTCTCCAGGCGAGAGGCACAAGCAAACAGCACAACACATTTATGCTAATTCAGGAGTGAGCTGTGCTGTTAACCTTCATGTCAGTCCAGAGCTGCACGCCTGAAGCTGGCGTTCCTCCGTGTTTTCATCTGGTGGTGTTAAGCGTCATCCTTCAGGAACACAGCTGGTGTGTTATTAGGACACTCTAATGCACTCAGCAGGTAAACCAGGGCTTACACTGTTCATTTGAAATCAATTGGTCAGTCTTCAAAGAAATTAAATTATGGTGTGATCAAGAGAAAAGCTGGTCAAGGTGACTTTGGGGCATCCCTGGGAGACGTGTATGTGTGTGTGTGTGTGTGTGTGTGTGTGTGTGTGTGTGTGTGTGTGTACTCTCTTTAAGGGTATTAATTTGAACAGCTCTTTTCCTATCTACGATCTCCCACATTCCCACTTGTGGCCCACAGACACTCCAGTGGTTTAAATAAGTTTTATCCCAGCACCTATACAAGTCCACTTGGTAAAACCCAGTTACTCCAGTCCAAGAAAAACTGTCCTTCTGTTCCTGTACAAGATGACACAGCTGGTGCTACAGTATGTGTGAATAAGCGCACTAGCATGAGTTCACTCATATCACTCCACTCATATTTATACTGATAGAGCGCGCTAGCATGAGTTCACCTCTCCACTCATATTTATACGTGTGTTAAGTCTAGTTATGGGTTGTGTTAAGTCTAGTTAAGGGTTGTGTTAAGTGATTCTGATTCTGTCAAGCATCAAGTTAAGGAGCAAAACAGACAAACAAGCACAAAGGTCCTCAGTGTTGGAGTCTCAGCTGAATAAGCTTAGGGAGGAGATCTGGAGACTCAGCCCTCCAGATATCTGATGGGCTGAAGAACAGGGAGGAGATCTGGAGACTCAACCATCCAGATATCTGATCAGGAAACACGCACTATAATGACGGTTTTAAAGAACATAACACAGCACAGAGGGGAAGAAGGATACGATATCGACAACCATCACAACTCTGGGTTGTTAGTAAGTAGGATTTATAAAGGATAAGAATATGATGTAATATTTCTCTGGCAAAGTACAGAAGGCCAGTCACCATAGGACAGTGCAGCTACACCTAGATGCATGTGGAGTTAGTGAAGGAACTAAATTAAAGGGTGGATGGATGGATGGATGGATGGCCGGTCCTGTGAGCTCTAGCGTTGGAGACGTAGTGGATTCAACACGCTCCGCCATGGGCAGCGCCTCCACCTCCTGTGGCACTACTGCACCATCTTATTTCTGAAGAGAGTAACAGCTGTCACTGTCTGTCAGGTGACTGACAGCAAACAGGATGGGGAAGAGATGAGAGGCTCTGCCGTCTCCCCCGGATACGCCGCTGTCACATCACCGCGGCAACCTGTCATCCTCCGGCCACTCGCCTCTCTGACAGACCACATGCGTGTGTGACAACTCCACACTGAATATGAAAGGACCTCTGTGTGCCCGGAACAAGAGCACCCAGCAGAGGGTGCACACACACACACACGCTCTGAAAGGGGGAGACCTTGACCCTGGCAGTTCCAAAGATGACTTTGAGATGACCTTAAAGTGTTCCCATCGCCACAAACATTCAGACACAAACACACATGCATGAGTACACACAGACACACACACAGACACAAACATACACACACAGACACACACACACACAAACGAACACACAAGCACACACACACACAGTTTTCCGATGCTTTGCACGGCTGCTGTGTGTTTGCAATGATGGACAGACAGTGCGTGTCAGCTACTGGATCAGACGTCACGGTGACTGTGCTGACAGAAACGCTTATGCACTGTCTGTGTTATATATGTGGTGTATTCTGGCCGTTTAATTTATACTTTTATGTCATATGCTCATACTGACACCTGTAAGTTCTCAGGAAACTCTGTACATAGAGATATTAAAGTGCGTATGTGAAGTACACAAAGTTTCTAGATAAACAGGACATTTTGGACAGAGGTCCAAAATGACACTTATACCTGCTGTGTGAACATTCGTTAAGATTGTGAGTGAAAATCTTGAAGACACCCACCATTACCAGAGGAGTCAGACCGAAGATCCTCTGGGTAGTGTAGATCACCATGACGCCCCCAGACGCTCCTGGCACTGTGACATCATCAGGAAGGGCCAACTCCAACCTGATCATCTACACCTCTGACTGAGTGACAGCTTCCACCTCAAAATCCATCCGCATTATCGCCTGGAGGCTTCCCAGTCTGCCCAGTCTTCCCAGTCTGCCCAGTCTGCCCAGAAGACGTTCGGGTATTACAATGTCAAATAACTGAGGTCAACACATCTTTGACTCAGTGTTGACCTCAGTGTTTGTCAGTGTAAGTGGACGGCTGTAGACAGGGAGGACAGGAGGAACCTGGGCGTACTCCGCCTCTCTGTCCTCACGGTCCCTGTCCTACTGCAGTATCACATACCCACACACACACCATTCCCCTCTCTCTCTCTCACACTCACACACACACACACACCATTCCCCTCTCACACACACAGACACACACACACCATTCCCCTCTCTCTCTCTCACACACACACACACACACACACACACCATTCCCCTCTCACACACACACACACTGCAGGACTGTCAGTCGGACTCCATTTCCTTTAGAATGTGATGCATTTGTCTCACGTTTTTTTTATTTTTGAAGCAGCTTTTAAGCTCTGGGTTTCAACCGAAAAGTTCAAATGCCCCTTTTGTGTGTGCGTGCATGTGTGTGTGTTTAAGAGCATGTGTGAAAAATGTGTCCATTGTTCCCTTCACAGAGACCAGCTAAGCCAAACTTGACCTACTGTGTGTGTGTGTGTGTGTGTGTGTGTGTGTGTGCGCGTTTGTGTTCTTGTGTGTATGTGTTGCATGAAACTGTACACACACATTTTATCAGGCTGGTGCTGGCATCGTTTAATGACCTCAGGCAGTCTGCCTGTTTGAGTTAATTAAATTTCTCCACTATATTTCGGGCACATTGTGAACAGCAGATGGCCCTTCCAGGGTCTGCACAGAGCTGAGGAATCCTGAGATCAAATGAATTTACAATATCATTTTAAATGCATTAACGTTGCACGGCATCCAACAGAGGTAAACAAACATGAAAAGCTATTTAAAGTTTGAATCAGTTAATTCAATTTTTAATCCAGTTAATCAGCACTGACTTTCCTCAAGTACTGAAGGAAAGTGTTAGCTGCACGCTTATTGACAGGAGTCCACAGAGGAAGCACGTTTACTGAGTACTGAAACTGAAGATATTAGTCCATAAAGGAAGCACATTTACTGAGTACTGAACCCACAGGCAGTAGTCAGTAGTCAGTAACAGCTTCTGTAGCTTCTGACAGAACGCTAAGGCAATCTTTTCTGTTTCAATCCTGTATTATAGTTCTAAGAGGTAAAGCTTTTACTGAAGGAGAATTAGTTAACAAAACAGAGTTACAGTCAGTACAGCTGTATGGTAGTATAACTGTAGTAGTGTAACTGTGTGGTAATGAGACTGTATAGTAGTGCGTGGACTGTGATCAGCCCAGGTGCGTGGACTGTGATCAGCCCAGGTGCGTGGACTGTGATCAGCCCAGGTGCGTGGACTGGGATCAGCCCAGGTGTGTGGACTGTTTGGCGTTGTACATTGGGGTGGGGAGCTCTGATAATAAGGAAATAAGGAGAATACTGTAGTTATACCAGGAGAATCACACAGGCGTGCACTTACATGCATGTACACACACACACACACACACACACGCTTGTCCCCCATTCCCACTCAACGGAGTAATAAGTCACTGGCCATTGGGGACGTTAATACTGACATAAAATACTAGATCTATCAGCCTGCACAGCTGCTAATAAGAGCATTTAACGCGGAGCGACTGTACCATGCGGTGCAACTGTACCACGCGGAGAACTCATCACTTCAAAAAGGCCTGAAGCACTACAAGACTCTATGGGAAACGTCACCTTCCTGTTCCCTTCAGTGTCTGTGATCTGACATTAACAGGATCACTCAGTGTTACACTGCTGCCTCTGCTACCAGCATGTCTGTAGATGTTAGGGGTTCCTGCTCAATGGTAATGAATCTAAACATCTACGTGACGTTTTTCTTTGAGCAGATCATACGGAGATAAAACAGGAAGTGAAATAACATGGGACTCAACAACCAGCACCCCAAGATCTTGTCCTGGACTCCATTACCCATGATTCCTCATTAAAGCCCTCAGAAGTCCTCAGCAGGACGACGGAGGGTCCCCAGTCAGCGTTCTCGTTTGAGCTGTGGAGAATCGTAACTGAAGCACGAGTGTCATTAGAGGCCTGAGCATCCCGCTAGCGGCCCGTCCTCATCACTGCCCGAGCGGGACGCGCAGGACACACACAGCGGGATGCGCAGGACACACAGCGGGACGGCGCGATTAGGAGACAGCCTGGTTCTGACCCAGCCTGGTTCTGACCCAGTCTGGTTCTGACCCAGTCTGGTTCTGACCCAGCCTGGTTCTGACCCAGCCTGGTTCTGACCCAGCCTGGTTCTGACCCACTCCTCCACGAGGAGTGTGTGGAGCAGTGACAGCCTGACACACCGTCAGCTGTGCTGATCAGATGGGCGGAGCTGCGGGAGACGCTGAGGGTGCGAATACCAAGACCATTAGCAGGCTGCAGACGCCCGCACGCTAAATACCAGCTATTAACTGGCACCAGCTGCTGGGCACGTAAGACGATGATTAAGCATGTATATGAGTGTGTGTGTGTGTGTGTGGACATTTGTTTATCACCTAGTGGGAAATAAATGTCCCTGCGGTGAAAAGAAAACATGAAGCTGTAAACTTGTGGTGATTTTTTTTGGTTCCCAGAGAGTAAAATGGTTTATTTTAAATTAATGTTTAATTTGAGAAACTGAAGAGTTTATATGCATGTCAGGGTTTAGGGTGTAGGGTGTAGGGTGCAGGGTGTAGGGTGTAGGGTGTAGGGTGCAGGGTGTAGTAGGCATAGCAGTATTTAGTTACAGTAGCACACAAGTTACAAAAACTGCTCCACAAAGAGAGTTGTAGTGTGTGCAGAAATGGACACACACATTCACACACACACACACACACACACACACACACATTCACACAAACACACACACACACACACAGACATCCATGTGTGTGTTTCAAGATCAGACCAGTGACAGAGAGACGTACTCATGCAGTGTGTGTGTGTGTGTGTGTGTGTGTGTGTGTGAAGCTGACTGTGTGTGTGTGAAGAGCAGAAAGAAGGCATGTTGGTCCACACTGTTACTACAGCCCCTACACAGGACAGTTAATCAATGCCAGAGTGAGCCTCCAATCAGATCCACTCAGCTGAGCTCAGACAGCTCATGTCAATACTGCACACGCAGATGCACACGCTCACGCATGCACACACACATGCGCGCGCGCACACACATATACTGAATTAATGTCCAAACTTTACATCTGGGTGGGGCCACTAAGGTTAGTCAGTGTGCCCCAGATAAGATGGACTGGTTTATGACCGGTTTCTGTATTCAACTCTGTCCCTGTCTCCCTACCCGTCTCTCTACCCGTCTCTCTACCCGTCTCTCTGCTGAACCAGGTTTCCAGTGGATGTATTCCACATCTTGTCCTGTACTGACCTGCTGATTCCTGATGGTCCTAGTGATTTTCCCAGGAAAGGTCTTTCCAATATTCCAGCCCTGATGTTCCGACAGGCATCAGGTCGGAGCGTTTCTGGTGATGAGACGCTGTTCTCCTACACGTGGCTGAGATATCCGTCAAGCACGACTGACATTTCGCGAGATGAATGCGAGTTGGGAAATGTCAGCGGTGTTGGGAGTGACCTGAATGCTGGGTGCAGTGGGAACTAGACTGAGGTGGCTACTCCATGCACTTGAATCCCCCACAATCCCTCACTGCATGCGCGGTGGAGGAGTGTGGGCTGAGAGGTCAAAGCAGGTTCAGTCTTCAGAGAGCAGTCGTGAGTTCTGTCTCTGTTCTGCTTGTTTCTAAACTTCTGCCATCTAGTGTACATTTCGAACCTGAAACAAGTTGCACTTGGCGTAAGCGTCGTCACACGTGGCCCCTAAGGTCACGTCATCCACCTGTCACACACCGTCACACACCCTTCACACCCTGAGAGATGCTGGAGGGATCTAACCAAGACTGATCTGGGCTCCTGGAGCCCTGTGTGTGTGTGTGTGTGGGAGTGGACAGAGAATAAACACATACAATGTGATGTGGGTTACAGAAACCCACATCAAGCACAATGTGTAAACTGCACCGTCGTTACACCGTCGGCCCTGACCCTCTCACCACACACACACACACATCTACATCAGGAAAAGTTCATTCAAAATTATTTAATCATAGAAGGAGCAGCGAATCTCCTGGGGAAACTAAACTGAGGAAATGAAAATCTGTATACAGGAAGGTGTGTGTGTGAGAGAGAGAGAGAGAGAGAGAGAGAGAGAGAAATGTGTGTGTGTGTGAGATATGCAACCAGGGTTAAAATGCTACTCGATGCCTTAGAGGTATGTTAAGGAATTGGTGAAGCACTGAAGACAGATGTAGAGAAAGAGTGGATGTGACAGTGTGAATATGTGCTGGCCGAGAGGGTGTGTGTGTTTACGACACGGCTGACAGCGTGACGGTGTGTTAGCAGAGTCGGAGTGTGTGTGTTTTAGACACAGCTGAGCGATGTAATGTGGAAGCAGGGGACTACGATGGTGGTCCAGAATCCAAATGATCTGAACACACAGCAAGCAGCACCTTGACCACTGAGTCAAATCACTGTAGAAAGACTCTTTTCCTTCTCTCTCTCACAAATGAACTCACTCACACACACATCTTTCCTTGCCATCACAGTCTTTCAACAGACGACACAGATGGCGTCTCTTAATTACACTATCATTTCACACACCTCTCCATGACCAATCTGGTCATCTGGCTGACTGACAGTGACACTAACAGCAAACACTGCTCGTCATTTAAACACATACGCTGTCTCGATGTGCTAATGTGTCATCGCAGGACAGTAATGCGGGACCTGTCAGCTTGTAACGCGACACCCTGCCGCCCCAGACTGTAAGAACCAGTATGGAAGTACCAGCTCATGGTATGTGGTCCACTGAAGATGCACACTTTAATCAGAACTTCACACTTTAATCAGAACTTCCAGGCCAACATCAGCTTGATATCAGTTCATTCTACCTATAAAATCACCAAGTATTACACAGAAGAGCAACCCAGTTCGAGGCAGCTAATGTAGCCCTGCGTACGGTTTGGCACTGAGACCTACATGTGGGACCTACATGTGGCTTAAGTTTTGCTGAGATGGAGAGCAGAGAGACAGGCCCTCAGTGCAGTCGCTCTGCGCTGTCCTGGGCAGAGAGACAGGCCCTCAGTGCAGTCGCTCTGCGCTGTCCTGGACAGAGAGACAGGCCCTCAGTGCAGTCGCTCTGCGCTGTCCTGGACAGAGAGACAGGCCCTCAGTGCAGTCGCTCTGCGCTGTCCTGGACAGAGAGACAGGCCCTCAGTGCAGTCGCTCTGCGCTGTCCTGGACAGAGAGACAGGCCCTCAGTGCAGTCGCTCTGCGCTGTCCTGGACAGAGAGACAGGCCCTCAGTGCAGTCGCTTGCGCTGTCCTGGACAGAGAGACAGGCCCTCAGTGCAGTCGCTCTGCGCTGTCCTGGACAGAGAGACAGGCCCTCAGTGCAGTCGCTCTGCGCGGTCCTGGACAGAGAGACAGGCCCTCAGTGCAGTCGCTCTGCGCTGTCCTGGGCAGAGAGACAGGCCCTCAGTGCAGTCGCTCTGCGCTGTCCTGGGCAGAGAGACAGGCCCTCAGTGCAGTCGCTCTGCGCTGTCCTGGACAGAGAGACAGGCCCTCAGTGCAGTCGCTCTGCGCTGTCCTGGACAGAGAGACAGGCCCTCAGTGCAGTCGCTCTGCGATGTCCTGGACAGAGAGACAGGCCCTCAGTGCAGTCGCTCTGCGCTGTCCTGGACAGAGAGACAGGCCCTCAGTGCAGTCGCTCTGCGCTGTCCTGGACAGAGAGACAGGCCCTCAGTGCAGTCGCTCTGCGCTGTCCTGGACAGAGAGACAGGCCCTGCTTAATGACTGATGACTGAGCAGAACCTAATGAGTCTTGTCACAGGCTACAAACCCCGTGATAGAGGCATCAGTTACAGGCCTGCAGGAAATCCCTACAGCAGCAACGAAGAGGAAAGAAAGACAGAAAGAGGGGAGGAGAGGGGAGGAGAGGAGAGGAGAGGGGAGGAGGGGGGAGGAGAGGAGAGGGGAGTTGTCTCCTAGGAGTGCTTCCCTTAGTAGGTTTGAGTGTCTGAGGGGCTCTACAGTGATGTAGCTGGGCTCAGAGAGACAGATGTGGATCCAAGGAGCCAGTGATTAAACAGAGAGAGAGAGATAGAGAGAAAGCGAGAGAGGGAAAAAGAGAGAGAGAAAGTGGGGCTTAGGACTAGTGCATAAGCAAGCAGGCACACACACACAGACTGAAGGAGTGAAGAAACTACAGAAAGAATTCTTGCATATGAGATTAAGGACTCAACTTAACCAATATATGTGTGTGTGTGGAGTGAGAGAGTGAGTGGTGTGTGGAGAGAGGGAGTGGTGTGTGGATTGGTGAGGGAACATATTGAAAGCCTCTGAACATGTGAATCAGAACGTATGTCCAGGTTTTACTGCAGTGGAGACTGACAACACAAATAAATATACTAATGGTGAGTGAAGAGGCTTTACTCTGTAATTAATGCTCAAAACCATAGTGACGTGTCTGTGACAGACAGCTGAGCGGCCCAATCAGACCTGAACGTGGACTCAGGAGGACGCTCTCCATGATTTTAGTTTGAATTTCTCTAGTGAGAAACTCCACCTCCAGTCAAATGCTGTGCTGCTCTGGGCCCTCCTCCACACCACCCTGCACCACCCGTGGGAGGAGCAGAGAGCTCAGAATGTGCAGTCTATATATACATCAAATCAGGGGTTAAAATCAGTTTAGCTGAAGAGTTCTTCAAAAAAGTCTTTTACTTCTGCGTTACCAGAAAGGCAAAGAAACTCATGTGCGCTGGGAAATTAATCTGCACCAAGCGCTCTGGACTCGCTGTTCTGCAATCTGATGGATTAAATTGCAATTCATTCCATAGGCATAACACACTCAGACCCTCAGAGCCCTTCATGGGGCTGTAGCCTCTGATGAAGCACTGCAGAGATCCCTGTCCTAGATACCTTCATCGTTCAGCAGTCAGGAGGCCATTGCGAGATGGCACCCGTGCTAATGCTACATTCATGCACAGATCCCCTCCACGCTACCCGTGCTAATGCTACATTCATGCACAGATCCCCTCCACGCTACCCGTGCTAATGCTACATTCATGCACAGATCCCCTCCACGCTACCCGTGCTAATGCTACATTCATGCACAGATCCCCTCCACGCTACCCGTGCTCATGCTACATTCATGCACAGATCCCCTCCACGCTACCCGTGCTCATGCTACATTCATGCACAGATCCCCTCCACGCTACCCGTGCTCATGCTACATTCATGCACAGATCCCCTCCACGCTACCCGTGCTCATGCTACATTCATGCACAGATCCCCTCCACGCTACCCGTGCTCATGCTACATTCATGCACAGATCCCCTCCACGCTACCCGTGCTAATGCTACATTCATGCACAGATCCCCTCCACGCTACCCGTGCTCATGCTACATTCATGCACAGATCCCCTCCACGCTACCCGTGCTAATGCTACATTCATGCACAGATCCCCTCCACGCTACCCGTGCTAATGCTACATTCATGCACAGATCCCCTCCACGCTACCCGTGCTAATGCTACATTCATGCACAGATCCCCTCCACGCTACCCGTGCTAATGCTACATTCATGCACAGATCCCCTCCACGCTACCCGTGCTAATGCTACATTCATGCACAGATCCCCTCCACGCTGGTGACCTGGACACTTCCATGAAAGGAGGCAGCAGCTCGCGTGTTTTCAGGGTAATACCACAGTCTCTCAGAACTCCTCACAAAGGACGCTGGACTATCGGTCTCCACCTCCTACGGACTTACGCCTGTTAATTATGCCTCAGTGGACTCAGTCATTACATCCACAGTCCTTCAGTCACAAACCTGGTTTTTTAGGTAGCAATAAAAAATGAAAATCATATCGGATAAACCTCAAATTCTGCGTATGAGTCAGTGTAGATTATTGCGTGTGGACTGTGTGTAATGCTAGTGAGACAGACGGTCAGTGAGACAGACGGTCAGTGAGACAGACGGTCAGTGGACTGGCACACTGTCTGCCAGTCTGGATTTGACTAAGGTTGAACAAAAAAGCACATGCAACATACCAGTGGGGTACCAGTGCAACATACCAGTGGGGTCTGTCTCTCTCCATCTCTCCGTCTGTCTCTCTCTCACACAAACATGGCCCATGCTCTCATTTGTTTAGGGTCCCAATGACAGTAAGAAACAGTGCGATTCTGTTCCATATATCTGTCTGCAGAACAGTCTGCATTTTAGAGGCTCATGAACAGGATTTATGTCTGAGCTCTGCGAGAACCTGGCCACATGCAAACAAACCAACACAAAACACAACCTTTCAACTTCTAAACATTCATTTTCCCCTCCTGCAAATACACTCAATGTGCCTCTCAGTACAGTAAATCTACAAAATAACCATTTGTCAGATTCCTTCATTCTTTATCTGATAATCTTTATTTACCTTCGTTCTGAGGACTAAGAGCACTTTAACATGCAGCACTGCCAATGGTCATACGTGTTTGCTACAAACATCTCAGTAATCTAGAACCTTCTACAACCTTCATCTTGACATTTAATCTCAAGAAGATGAATTAATAAATGAAAGGTCTCCAATCATGGAAGAGATTTATTTGGTCAAGATTCATATTTTTTGGATCAGAATTACTAAAGCATGAAGTTATCACAACATCAATCTCATGGAGACAGTCAGTGAGTACAAAAGAGAGAAATAGAGAGAGAGAGAGAGAGAAGGGGAGAGAGAGAGAGAGAGAGAGAGAGAGAGAGAGAGAGAGAGAGAGAGAGAAGAGAGAGAGAGAGAGAGAGAGAGAGAGGAGAGAGAGAGGAGAGAGAGAGAAGGGGAGAGAGAGAGGGAGAGAGAGAGAGAGAAGGGGAAAGAGACGAAGAAATTGGTTGACAGAACTGTGGATTTATAGAAGCTTAGAATATCCTAAAATATAGGAAAATAAGTAATTCTGGATTAATCTATTTATCTATCTAGAATCAGGCTTGTGTAGTGTGAGATCGCTTCATGTAGATGAGACAGACTTGTGAGAACCAGCCTGATTTTGCGTGCTGAGAAAAATGAACAACCTTTACACCCAGGCACCCATGACCAGCACATCAAGATGCACAGATGTCATGGCAACCTCTGCAAATTCCGTCATGAGCCTGATCAAACATCCAGTGCCTTCAATAGCAGCTGGTTCTGTTTCCTAGACAGCAGGGACAAGCCACGTGTCAGGGGGTGGAGGTGGGAGGAGCTATGTCTGTGAGACAAGCCACTCCCTGCTGGCGTGTCAGGGGGTGGAGGTGGGAGGAGCTACGTCTGTGAGACAAGCCACTCCCTGCTGGTGACTCAGGGGTGGAGGTGGGAGGAGCTACGTCTGTGAGCTTCTCTGTAACGCTGGAGGTCAATGGTCCGTTTCCCCATAACGAGGTGATTTAGCAAGTGTCTGCATGGCACGTTGGTGAAGAACAGAGCCAACATCTCCCCTGCCCCGTCACAGCCCCGCCCATGTCCCGCCATAGCCCCGCCCATGCCCCGCCACAGCCCCGCCCATGCCCCACCACAGCCCCGCCCAAGCCCCGCCACACCACAGAGCCTCGCCACTGCCCGCCCTGTCCCACCAGAGCCCCGCCCCTGCCCACCTCGTCCCACCACATAGCCCCGCCCCTGCCTGCCCCATAGCCCCTCCCCTGCCCACCCTGTCCCACCACATAGCCCTGCCCCTGCTCACACCAGTACAAGCTGAAATGTGCTTGACTTCAGATGTGTATTCCTGAACAAGCACTAACAGGACCTGCAGCCGTGTGTGTGTGTGTGTGTGTGTGTAGAAGATACAGAGGGGAGAGAGAAACAGAGCATGAGAGCATGAGAGAGAATGAGAGAGCGATTGTCAATAGGAGTCTTGCACACGCTCTGATAAACAAAGGCAGTAAATCTATTCAGCAACTGTTCCATCAGCCCAAAGCAGCCGCTCTCAGAACACAATTAAACCTCCAACACTCTCCCTGAACACGAGGATGACTGAGCTCATCTTCTCAGGCAATAACTGCTTAATACTCACAGGAAAAACAAACAACTGGTCCTGAATCAGAGGTGACGACTGTCTTTCCACACAAACACTCATGAGGTCCTTTTTAGTGGCTGTTCTGGGCTGCAAAAGAAGCTCAGAACTAGAACCAGCGCCAGTGCTCGGCCAGATGGGACCGAGTGTCTGCTATGGCCACGCACACGCACACACACACACACACACACACACACACACACACGCGCGCTCGAGCACACATACAGCACATACTTGGGGATCTGAGGACACGCATGCTGTGATCTGAGATCTGACTAAATTATTATCCAACAAATTTAAATAATCCAATTTTGTCCACATGAAATTCACTGCTGATATATCAAATAGACAAATATCCTCTTTAAACTGTTGTACTGAAAGGTTTTTAAATCATGTCATGAAAGATTTCGTCGGTATTATTCAAAATGTCACGGGACCTACTCATTATCACGATCATACTTTAGATTTGATTTTGACGCTGGGTACCGACGTAGCTAATATAAATACATTTCCGCAAACCACAGCAATCTCCGATCACTATCTAATCTCATTCGAGCTACATCTTAACCTAAATACCCGCCAGTCTCCTCGGAATTGTTTAAAACGCTCGATAAATTCGTCAACCGCCACACAGTTTACTGAAACCCTCCCAGATTTAACGACTTTAGCCGACTCGCCAACAGATCCAGAGGAGTTAGATAGTTTAACCGACTGCTTAGAGAATACTTGTAGATCAGCTCTAGATATAGTAGCTCCATTCAAACATAAAAAGGTCAGACTTAAAAAGCTCGCCCCGTGGTACACCGACCAAATTCGTAATTTAAAACAAATAGCACGTAAATTAGAGCGGAACTGGCGCTCTACTAAGCTGGAAGTATTCCACTGTGCCTGGAAGGATAGCCTTATTGAATACAAAGGGGCACTTACTAAAGCACGGTCAACATACCTAGCCTCACTGATCGAAAAAAATTAAAATAATCCTAGATTTCTTTTCAGTACAATCTCTAAACTTACAAAAATCAAACCAGCGCTGAACATCAGATTCCAGGGAACCTAACTAGTAATGTATTTATGGATTTCTTCGATAATAAAATAGAGAATATTAGACTAAATATAAATCCTTTTATAGGTAATTCACCTGGTTTGTCATCTGGATTGGCTGATATTGAACAAAATCTAGCATTAGAAGAAAAGCTTGAAGCTTTTCATCCACTCCCACAACTAGAATTGGAGAAAATAATTTCATCATTAAATTCTACTACTTGCACATTAGACTCGATTCCCTCTAAATTACTCAAAGAGGTTTTACCAGTTGTAATCGAACCTCTTTTAAATATAGTTAACTCATCCATCACAATGGGTCACATGCCCAGATCCTGTAAACTAGCAGTCATTAAACCCCTGATCAAGAAACCAAATCTTGATCCTAATGTACTATCTAGCTACAGACCCATCTCAAACCTATCATTTATATCCAAGATCATAGAAAAGCTGTGGCCAAACAGTTAAGCTTATATCTGCACAGGAACCACATATTTGAAAAATTCCAATCTGGATTTAGGCCCCCACCACAGCACTGAAACAGCACTGGTTAAAGTAACAAATGATCTCCTTCTTGCCTCTGATCAAGGTTATGTATCTCTATTAGTGCTTCTCGATCTTAGTACAGCCTTCGACACAATAGATCACAAGATCCTGCTAGAAAGGTTAGAAAACTGGGTTGGAATCTCGGTACAGCCCTGTCATGGTTTAATTCTTACCTAACCAATCGCTATCAGTTTGTAGAGCTCGATAATATTCCCTCCAAACACTCAGAAGTGAAATATGGAGTCCCGCAAGGCTCCATCCTAGGACCACTATTATTTACATTATATATGTTACCATTAGGAATAGTTATAAATAAACATGGTGTCAACTTTCACTGCTATGCAGATGACACCCAACTTTATATATCAGCCAAACCTGATGACAAATCCAGATTAGGAAAAATTGAGGCCTGCGTAAGTGATATTAGATGTTGGATGTCGCTAAACTTCCTCCACCTTAATGGTGACAAAACGGAGGTTCTCCTTCTGGGCCCAAAGGCCACAAGACAGAAAATACCAGATCTAATGTTAAATCTTGCAGATTACCCCATTACTCCTGGCTCGGTAGCCAAAAATCTCGGCGTCTTATTCGACTCTGACCTATCATTTGATAAATACATAGATAATACTACCAGGATAGCTTTTCTACATCTCCGTAACATTGCCAAGTTAAGAAATGCATTATCCCAGCATGATGCAGAAAAACTAGTACACGCCTTTGTTAGCTCCAGATTAGATTATTGTAACTCGTTACTGTCAGGATGCTCAAATAGGAATATAAATAAACTTCAAGTAGTTCAAAATGCCGCAGCCAGAGTTCTAACTAGAACTAGGAAATTTGAACATATCAGCCCAGTCTTATCGGCCCTGCACTGGCTCCCAGTAAAATTCCGTATTGATTTTAAAATTATTCTATTGACTTATAAAGCACTGCATGGACTTGCTCCTGACTACCTCCAAGAGCTTATCTCTTATTATGAACCCCCACGACCACTACGATCCCAAGGTGCTGGCCTCTTATTAGTTCCATCAATTAATAAGGTCACAGCAGGGGAAGAGCCTTTTTCTTATAAGGCCCCCAACTATGGAATAGTCTTCCAGAATGTGTCCGGGACTCTGGCACAGTCTCAATCTTTAAGTCTAGGTTGAAAACTTACTTGTTTGATCTAGCATTTGGTAATTAATGTGCCCCTTTAGATAAGGTAACAGATCCAGGGGTTCATGGGCAAAGGGTTTTTATGGCAAACTGGGGCGCTGGTGCTGTCATCCTATCACTGCACGCGGTCACTCAAGTTTGTCGACGGTGTAGTGGATGGATGCCAGTGTCTCAGGATGCTCCCAAGTCTGTGTTACCTTCTGGTTCTGCCCTTTAGCTAGGCTGTAATAATTTAATTGCCGGAGTCGCTGCCACACTCCAGAAATGTTTACATTTACTTTGTCTAACATATTCCATATAGAACTAATTGTCCCTCTTCTTCCCAATGGCTGCCCGAGAAATACCGGGACAAGGAAAGACGAGCCTTTCCCGTTACAACACCCCATACAAGCATCTAGGAGATGGTCTGGCTTGCCAGTGGATGTGCCGATGCCGTGGTTGGATGTGCCATTATCGCAAGAGGACGCGCTGATGCCAACTCCCACCTGAGGCTCATCTACTCTGAAGGGACTGTGACTACTCGGCCTGGAAGTAGAATCATAACTACAGGAGTATATCTGGACTATACCTGAACTGTGAATGTGGACATTGCTGGCGGGCCGCCCAATGGAGGATGGGTTCCCTTTTGAGTCTTGGTCCTCCCAAGGTTTCTTCCTAAATTCCTGCCATCTTAGGGAGTTTTTCCTTGCCACTGTCGCCTTTGGCTTGCTCATTAGGGATCTGGACCCACGCAATTTGTAAAGCTGCTTTGTGACAACATGTGTTGTAAAAAGCGCTATATAAATAAAATTGAATTGAATTGAATTTTGGTTTAATTTGAATGAAATACTCAAGCATTTTGAATGCATTTTTTAAATCATTTAAAACTATGAAATAGGCAAAATAATAAGAATGCCTTCAGTATTGTACCGTGAGTGGCGGGATGAACTCGGAGCTGGATGGAGACAGGTTAGAGGTCAGTCTTGACACCCTTGGACACGCGCTCACAGCGCCCTTTTGAGCTCCACTCGGCGCTTCCGCAAAACATCGACAAATTACTCCTGCTGTTCTTCTGGTTAATAGAGGTGAAGACGACAGACACAAAAATAAGATGCGTGATTCCCCATTCAACGCAATATTCGAGTGAAGCACGATGCGTACAAAGTTAAGGGGCATTGAATCGACACAGAAGTCACGCGCCTGAGCGCGTTTACAGCGCTCTCCAGGTCTCAAGAGGCCCCGTGCGCAACCTGCAGGATGTAGCGCGTGGACGGTGACTCGAGATGATCAACATCTGAAGGGTTAGAGAAAGAGGGAAAGAAAAAAATTACAGATATTTCCAGTTTTCATTAATGACAATTCAAACTACATTATTTAATGAAACCGATTTATTTCTGCTTTATTATAATGCACGTATATAACCTTTTCCTGCAAGGAGTTCGTGAACTACACTTTTTATTCGAGTATCATTGCGTGACGTTACGTAACGCTTCCAAATCTAGCTGCCCAACACACTCTTTTGGATTTAGATGTGGATTAATAGCGCCCCCATGCGGTTAGATACTAGATTATCTTTTGCCTGCACATTTACGTAGGTCGAAAAGAAACTACACACACACTTCTTAAAAAGAACGATGGTACAGGCTACGCCAGCAACTGAACTCATGTCATTGACGGATGTGAGCAGCCGACATGCAGAGAGGTGTTCCGAGCGATCGAGGGCCTTTAACAGACAGGACAAATATAGTCCGTTCCTCCAGGGAAACCACGATCCCTCCGCGGATCATTTTTCTCCCTGACAAAAGACAGCGGAAGAGAAGCCGAGATACGGTACCACGCTGCTGTGGGTGCTTTATCTTACTTTTATTTTTTGTTTACTCAGAGACTTGATCCTTCTCTTCTGCCCTTGTTGGTGTGTCAGGAGAGGAGAGGGGCAGGAAGGCCCAGCGGATTCACTTCCTGTCATCCGCGTGTGTGTTATGCGTGCTGTGGTATGGACGCTGTAACGCCCTGTGGCGGACACGCATGCTGAGAAGAGCGAGATTTATTAAAGGGAATCCCAAGATCAGAGTCGTTTAAACAGGCGGTGGTCACGTCCATAACGGAGTCCGAAACATTACCAAGACCAATACATAAAGACATACTTGAACACAAAGCACAAACCTTAATAGACGCTGGAGAGCTACGAAACACAGGATTAAAACGAGGCTGCACGAGGAATCAATCATTACTACAACAGTCCAAACACAGGGTTTAAATGGACAAGAGCAAACGAGCAACACATGATTACAATAGCGAGAGGGCGGGGTTACAAAATACAAGGCGGGACTGCGAATGACAGAACCACATGGCTACAAAAACAAAACAAACATGATTGACAGCTAAGGGAGGGGCTAACCATGACAGACGTAAGTCACGCGGCCCCATCAATATCCAGAAAGGTTTATTGAGGAATTATTAACACAGTACAGAGGGATTTCCCACATTTAAGAGGAATGCCATGTTCTGGACAACACACTTAACTCCACGTAATATACCTGCTCTAACACACCTGCTGTAACACACCTGCTCACCTCACACACCTCACACAGGGCATGTTAATTAGCTGATGAATATGCAGTGCTGTGCAGTCATTGCGAAACAACAGGACTGGAAAAGATATGTTGGTGTTTCATATTAGGTGCTGTCCCTGGTCCTGAAATTGTGATGGACGTTTTTGATGTGAGAACTGTCATGCTCCCTGACCTGGACTGACCTGGACTTCATTCCCCAGAATCCACCTGCTCACAGCTCTCACATCAATCACCCAAGATAATTAACAGAGTAATGTACGACCACAAGATAAAGCAATATGAGTAATATTTAACACAGTAATGTTCACAGTAATGGAGTAATATAAATGCAGTAATGCCCACAGTAATAGAGTAATGCAGTAATGTCCACAGTAATGTCAATAGTAATGCAGCAATGTCAATAGTAATGTCTATAGTAATGCACATTGTAATAAAACAAAATTATGGAAAATGTTCCTTCATAAAAATAAATAAACAGTTTGTGTTTTTTTTTATTTGATATATTTCATATACAGTTTTTTAAACTGTATCTGCAGCTGTGCCTAGATGAGGACAGTATGATGGGACATATACATGAGGACAGTATGGTGGGACATATACATGAGGACATTATTGTGCTTACGGATCCCTACGGAGTTTCAGTGATGATTAGTGACATTAGCATCTTTGAATGACTTATTCCTTTAGTAAGCATATCTGTTTTGGTTTCTCCTGTTGCCGTGGTTTCTGGTGAGATGCAGACAGCATGCTGAATCCTGACCTCAGCATCTGTCTCCATCTCGCGTGTCCTCTGCTATGTTACGTGCCGCCATTATGCTCACTGATGTATGTCATTGCATTTCTGCCTGGGTTAGATCTGATCATGACAGATGTGGGGAGCTCAGAGCTGTTGAAATATGTAATGTTGGGGTGGGTAAGCCTCATAAATATTCATAAGTATTTCTACTTCTATCAATCATTTCTGTTTAATATGTTTAATAGCCCTATTTCACTGGCATATGACTATATAAAACGATGCCATCTAGTGGTTGAAGAGTGACATCTCACAATTGTATATCTGTGATTTCTGTTATGTTTAGCCTTCCTGAGTGTTTTCCCAGTGGTTCTGCACTGTAGTGAATGAGGGTGTAGTGAATGAGGGTGTAGTGGGGGGTTCTGCACTGTAGTGAATGATGGTGTAGTGAATGATGGTGTAGTGAATGAGGGTGTAGTGAATGAGGGTGTAGTGAATGAGGGTGTAGTGAGTGGTTCTGCACTGTAGTGAATGAGGGTGTAGTGAATGAGGGTGTAGTGAGGGTTACTGCACAACTCTTCATATTCTGCTTTTGAGTTCATAAAACTACATGGTTACATAGCAACAGGGATGCTTAGCAGATATATTATTGTACTATTTACAAAATGTAATGTGTGTGCATGACCACTAGATGGACTAGTGAGTGTGTTTGTGTGTGAGCATGTTTGGAATGTTACATACACACCAAGACAAATTACTTATTCCTTTTATGTGTGAATTAAGTCAGGTTGATTCTGGTTCTGGTTCTGAAAGTGACCCATGTGCTGGACCAGTCCCGTTCACACACAGCTGAAGGTTCATGGTTCCTTCATGACACATAAGAACTCAGGAACCCTCATGCCACTGCATACCACACATTAAAGGTCACATGGCCTGACTGGATAATGCCACAATCAGTTACGTACTCAGTGTCAGACCACAGACACACTTTGAACGTCAGCTGTACAAAGCATTTCACTGTCCACTTGGAAACGTAGCAGGTTGAGTGACACAGTGATGATGTTAAAGTGTTGGGAAGTGTTGGGAAGTGTTGGGAAGTGGTCAGCAGTTTCTGATTCCCCACACAGCAGAACATTCACAGCACCACAGATGTATCAGAAGGGGAAAGTAGTGTAAGTCTCACTCCATCACCATTTAAACCTGATGTTTATGCTTCTAACATGATGATTTTTGGAAGACCTGCCCTAGTTCAGTAGACCAAGCACAGCACACATCAGCTATGAGGAACCTGAGTGTTTTTCTGCGTGATGTACGTGCTGTCGGCTAAACGGGTTAGAGCGGTTTGGGGAAAGTCCAGAAAGCTTTGCTACATTTCTTAGATTAGATCGGCAGGTGGACACATTAAACCATGAGAGGATATCAGTGAGATCCTCATACCACTGTCAAAACAACACAGTTCATTTTCTGAATTCTTTTAATGTGTGTGTGTTTTAAAGCTCCCACTGTCCCAAGCGATTTTTATAGATTTCATTTAACAATTGTCACCAGTAGCAACGCAAGTATAACAGATTAAATATAATTTTTATCGAGATCGTATGCAGATGTCTGTGTGAGAGGCTTCCTGTCATTTAGACGCCGTAAAGCATCATCACTTTCATGTTCCTCACAGAATGCTGATGTGAAAGTTTTGGTAACAGTAACATGAAACCTCTGTCAGAAGCTTCCAAAATGTGTTGTCTGGTGATTTAGTCATTTGTCAACCGGAGGCAACGCACGGGGCTACGCTGAGACGTCACCATTTTACGTTTGGTCACAGACAGTAAATAAATGGAAAACAAAATGACAATTAAGATGTGACATTACGAAACTGTTTGGCGGGAGCACAACAAGAGGTGAGGAAAAAGCGTCTTACAAACTTGAACGATTACATCATTCCACCACTAGATGGCGCCAGACAGTAAGCCTGCGGACCGACCATGTTGTGAATGTCCGTTACTGTTTACCTGAAGCACCGCAGGGTGACACAGTGATGATGTTATTGTGGGGATGTGGGGCAGTAGCTCCTGATTCCCCAGATTACAGATCACTGCCTGACAGAACTACACTTCATTTTTACCACCTGCAGTTTTACAAAGTGTCCCAGCATTTGTTAATCACAAAATGCAGACCTCGCAAATACACTGTCATTATCCAAGCGGAAACGGCTGCTTTATATCATCACTGTATTTGGATATTCAATTTATCTCCATTGATGGTGATGATCTCATGGCAGCAGACTTTGGTTAATGTGCCTTTAAATACAGTATTGTATAAGTGTATAAGTACAGTATACTGTATAAGTGTATAAGTACAGTATACTGTATAAGTGTATAAGTACAGTATACTGTATAAGGTATAAGTACAGTGTAAGTGAAAACTTGTTCATTTGATTCACATTTGTAGATGATCCAAATTAGTAGGTCAGACTGGTCTCTGTGTGGGTCTCTGTGTGGGTCTCTGCCAGTCTCTGTGTGGGTCTCTGTGTGGGTCTCTGCCTGTCTCTGGGTCTCTGTGTGGGTCTCTGTGTGGGTCTCTGGGTCTCTGTGTGGATGTTAAATCCTGCAGGTCTGCAGAAGGTCATTGCTGTCATGCTCCTGAAAAAGAATAAAACTAAGAAGTATGTTTAATATGGGCTGTAGTAACTGAGTTTTGATCTTTCAATCTCTTATAAAAACCTTCCCAAACTGGTGTGACTCACAGTCTAAACCTCTAAGCCAACATAAACAAAACATGATGCCATTTTGGTTGTAGTTTGATTTGTTGGCATGAACCAGATGAAAATACAACCACAGAGAAGCAGGACTCTTTGGGAAAGTCCCTGTTGTACCTGAACCACTTTCACCCACTCAGCCAATGACAGAGCAGCAACAGTGTTGCATCATCAGTTGCTGGGGAAAACCAGTATGGAAAGACCTGGTACAAAACATGAAGACCATGTGGGACCAGTACAGGTCTAAAGGTGATCTTTGATTTAATTATCCGACTAACGCTGTAATCCTCCAGCTATGTTGTTTGAAATGCAGAACACTTAGTAGTTGACAGACATTCACCCTTGTTGTTTGTGTTAGACATAGTTAAGTTAAATAAAGTTTCAAAATGAAAGCTTGTCCAATTTTGTTTAATGATGACTCAAGAGTTCATTAATAAATACCAGAAACTCCTGGTACAGCCTACTGTAAGTATTTAGTCAAAGGAAATTAATGAATGACTTTAGTTGGAAAACATGCTAAAAGATAATGAGTTAGCATCTGATCTAATGTTTCAGTCTTCCCATCAAACCTGGGAGCTTCAGAACTGCTGTGATTGCAGCTAATCTAATCTAATCTAATCTAATTTGCAGCTAATATTCCAAGCCAATCAAAACGTGACGCCAGTTTGGTTCTAGTTTTAAAACGTTAGCGTGACTCAAATCAAACCACAGAGCAGCCAAACTGCATTGGAAAAGTCCCTGTTGTGCCTAAACTACTTTCACTAAGGCAACAAATAACATAGCAGTATTAATGATGCATCATCAGTCTCTGGGGAAAATCAGAATGGAGAGACATTGTATATGATATCAATTCACAGGGTATCACAGGTGACCTTTCATTAATTTAATTCACCTGTCCAGTGAAGCTAATACTGGAATCCTGCAGGTCATACACCTGAAACAGCTGCTGAATGGAACTGACCTCTTTTAGTATCAGTCCAGTCCAGTAGGTAACCTGCAGTAGGTCTGTGAGGATATACATGTTAGAGTCTGTAGGTCTGCAGTAGGTCTGTGAGGATATACATGTTAGAGTCTGTAGGTCTGCAGTAGGTCTGTGAGGATATACATGTTAGAGTCTGTAGGTCTGCAGTAGGTCTGTGAGGATATACATGTTAGAGTCTGTAGGTCTGCAGTAGGTCTGTGAGAATACACACGTTAGAGTCTGAGAGGGTTCAGTAGGAGAGAAGGTGATGGGGAACAGATGAAGGTGATGATCAGTAAACGGGTGATAATGAACGAGGCTTAGAGTTAGGGTTAGGGTCAGTTAGGGTTAGGGTCAGTTAGGGTTAGGGTTAGTTAGGGTTAGGGTTAGTTAGGGTTAGGGTTGGTTGTGAAATGTGCTTGGTGCTGGTGTCATTGGAATTCCGGCTGGGTACCAACCAGAATGTGCCATGAGGAAGCAAAAACAGTGAGGATGTTCTGATAGATCACATGCAGTGTGGTAAACTGGGCCCAGTCAGGTTAAACCAGTTTTAACAAATCCTGAGAGCTTCACCATGGCGACACACACAGTGGGAACTATGTGCTGCATTGTATTGGCTAGTGCACACATCTGACACACACACACACACACAAACACACTATGGAGGAATCAGGAAATAAAGAAATACCTCACAATAGCTGTTAGTAAAATCATTTTTACACAGAAGCTTCCTCAAACAGTGCCTTATTGTCACGGTAGGCCGGTCCACTACCTCAGGGGAGACCCCCACTCACACACACTCCACCTCCCATACACTCCCCCACTCACACACACTCCACATCCTGACATTCAAAATGTCTACTGTAGACTTGACTTATTATATAATTTTGTTAAAATGTACTTGTGCTAGTATAGCATCTGTATCATATAGCTTTAGCCTATAAACAGGTGAATGTTTATCTTGTCATATGTTCCTGGGACGCATTAATTAAGACAGTTAATTTATAAATTGAGGACTTTGTGTTTTTTTATATCATCAATTATTTCAGTAGTTTCAGTTTTTCATCAAAACTAGAAACTTCAGACCAGCTGATGGCGAGTGGTGATAAACCTCCAACCCAGTCAAAACATGACGCCATTTTGTTTCTGCTTTTTAAATGTTAGCATGACCCAAATGAAACTACAACTAAGCAGCCAGACTGCTGTGGGAAAATCCTTACTGTGTCTAAACCACATGTACCACCTCAGCCAATGACAGAGCAGCAACAGTGCTGCATCATCAGTTGCTGGGGGAAATCAGTATGGAGAGCACAGTGGTGAAGGATGAATGATGTATGAGATTTATACAGGCATAAAGGGGGTGTTTTATTACATTCATCTCATCTTTTCAGAAAGTGCACAATACTGCAGTACTAGAGTTATTACATTGGCAATATCTAGAGAATGGCAACTAGTAACAGCAGGTCACTGGTAACAGTATGTCACTGGTAACAGTATGTCACTGGTAACAGTATGTCACTGGTAACGGTATATAACAGCAGGTCACTGGTAACAGTATGTCACTGGTAACGGTATGTCACTGGTAACGGTATATAACAGCAGGTCACTGGTAACAGTATGTCACTGGTAACAGTATGTCACTGGTAACGGTATATAACAGCAGGTCACTGGTAACAGTATGTCACTGGTAACAGTATGTCACTGGTAACGGTATATAACAGCAGGTCACTGGTAACAGTATGTCACTGGTAACGGTATATAACAGCAGGTCACTGGTAACAGTATGTCACTGGTAACGGTATATAACAGCAGGTCACTGGTAACAGTATGTCACTGGTAACAGTATGTCACTGGTAACAGTATATAACAGCAGGTCACTGGTAACAGTATGTCACTGGTAACAGTATGTCACTGGTAACGGTATATAACAGCAGGTCACTGGTAACAGTATGTCACTGGTAACGGTATATAACAGCAGGTCACTGGTAACAGTATGTCACTGGTAACGGTATATAACAGCAGGTCACTGGTAACAGTATGTCACTGGTAACAGTATGTCACTGGTAACGGTATATAACAGCAGGTCACTGGTAACAGTATGTCACTGGTAACAGTATATAACAGCAGGTCACTGGTAACAGTATGTCACTGGTAACAGTATGTCACTGGTAACGGTATATAACAGCAGGTCACTAGGAACAGTATGTCACTGGTAACGGTATATAACAGCAGGTCACTGGTAACAGTATGTCACTGGTAACAGTATGTAACAGCAGGTCACTGGTAACAGTATGTCACTGGTAACAGTAGGTCAGGGCTGGAACTGTCCCTTTGTAGTCTTTTGGTATTTGGTATCAGTGTAAACTGAATGCGTACATAATGACTACAATGCCAAAAAAACTAACATTATTATTGTTGTTGTTATAGTTATAAAATGTATAATAACATCAATAACTGTTATTATTGTTGTTGTTATATTTATAATAACAATAATGTTGTTGTTATACATATATTAAAAATAAAAAATGTTATTATTCTTGCTGTTGTTATAATACTTACAATAACAATACTATATGTTATCATTGTTGTTGTACTGAGTGTGATACTGAAACTGTAGTTGTACAGTTGTAGTTGTACAGTTGTAGTTGTAGTTGTAGTTGTACACTGTTGTACACTGTTGTACACTGTTGTACACTGTTGCCTGTAGTGGTGCTTTAACTGTTTTTTATTGAGAGTTTAAAGTTGATCTGGGACTGAATCTCTCAGTTTGGGTGTCCTGGCTATAAAAGAGTAAACAGGGACAATCGTGTTTCTCTTAGTGGTCTGTTTTATCTGATCAAAGACTTGGCCAGATCTGTATGTACTAATAATAATCTGGGGAAATGGCACAAAGCAATGAGGAAGTGAGTTGGAAGAACATTCCATTAGAAGAGCAGTGTGGTTAACTGGGCACAGTCTGGTCAGACTGGTTTGGAAGGACTGGGAGGGCTCCACTATGGTCACCATGGTCACCAGAAGTGCCAAGCCTGAATGCATCATATTTTACTGTTTCTAAACCTTTTTTTAAATAAAGGTTCCCGAAAACAGTGTTTCTCCATATCACATTACATAACAGACCATACACTAGCCTAGCATTTTATCAGCCAAGTTGTTGAGCGTACATTACATTACGTTACATATCATTAACCCTACATTTTACTCCCATTACTTCATTAGTTCTTAAACCAGTTCCCACACACTAACTAAGCTGCTAGCTCTATCCTGTCAGACAGCAGCTACGTCTGAAGTGTGTGGTGAGAACGTCCTGTGATTCGCATGAAGCCACGAGAGGGAAGTGGGAGAAACAAGACATGACGCCATCTTGGTTGTAGTTTAGAAATGTTAGCATGACCCAAATGAAACTACAGTCACAGACTGGCTAGACTGCTGTGGAAAATCCTTGTTGTGTCTAAACCAAGTCAGCCAATGACAGAGCAGCATGAGTGCTGCATCATCAGTCTCTGGGGAAAGTCAGTATGAAGCGACCTGACACAAAACATTATTACAGGCCTATAAGTTACTGTAAACAGTACAGAGAAAACAGGCGAAAACAGGAGAAACAACACAAAACCAGGACTAACAAACAGGAACAGTAAGGAAAAAAACGGAGCGGGAGATGACCACTTCCGGGTCGCGGGAACGGGAGGTGACCTCCCGTGGGTCACTGGAGGTGCAGCCTCTGGGGCTGGTCGTGCAGCTTTCAGGATCAGCTTTGTGGCCGGCGGAGCGACCTCTGGAGCAGGAGACGACGTAGCCGCCGGAGACATCACAGTCGCTGGTAGAGACGCCGTGGATGCAGGCTGTGGGTCAGGAGGCATCTAGGGGTATCACAGCACCTTCCCTCAGACCCCCAACCCTCCCCACATGACTGATAGAGTCGGCTTGGTATGCCATGAAGTCCCGACGCTAGGGTCTATAGCCCCACCAATAGGTTTCTTGGGCAGATCCTTAGTGACATTGTTGTGTGTAAAGCCTGGCTGGGTGGTGACACCAGCAAATCTGGTCTGCATAAATCTATGAAATCCAGGTACAGCCCAGGCTATATCTGTCCTGTTTTAATCAGAGTGATGTTTGCCCAGTCCAGAGCTTTTCCTTTTAGCAAAGATCTCAAACAATACCAGAGTTTGTTCTTGTGGTGATGAGCAAGTTAAAAATTGAAAGTATAAACTGCACTGAGGCGCGATGCCGTCAGCGGTGCTCCCTTCACCATCGCATTCATCAGGGCATCGTGTTAGCGAAGGCAGCGCCATGGACTTCCCTGTAGCGTCCTTAGGGAAGGACGACTGTAAGCAGTTCAACAGCTCCTCGACTTCCCCTTATCCTGCTGCGTCATTTGTAGACTGGACGCAAATGCAGGAGTTTATGAATTTAGGGTGAACATTAAGGGTGGAAGTTATTCATTCACAGTTCAATTGTCAGCTTTTCTCTTGATTAGTACCTGCTGGATACACAGTGTCGTTCAGCCAATATTTCAGACTTTCACTGACAGTAAATGAGATTTCACTATTGTCACGGTTAGCCCCTCCCCCAGCTGTCATTCATGTATGCCTTGTTTATGCTACCATGAGCTTTCTGTCTGTCAGTTGTAGTCCCTCCCCGTGCTCTGTAACCCCGCCCCTCGTTAGAATGTTCAGGTGTTTTGTGTTTAGTCTGGTGTATATAAACACCTTGTTTTATCTAGTCTGTGCTGGTCATTGTTGTTTCTATGTCAGGCTCGGTTCTTAGCGTGTTCTGTATTATATATATTGTCTTGTTACGATGTGCTTTTGTGTCTTATGTCTATGCGTGTAGGATCTGTTTCGTGTTCAGACTCCCTCTCGGATTTGACCCATGCTAGTTTGTACAACCCTGGTTTTGGAATGTCCTTTATTAAATCTCGCTCCCCTCAGCGATTGTGTCCGCCTCATCGCTCCCCGACGCCCTGGCGTGGCAACTATCTGCAGTCATTATGGCCAGATCTTCTGAGTGTGCATTACATATTACATTACATATTACATACAGATGTTATAAGCGTGCATTACATATAACCTTGGAGTGCAGATGCTTATGTAGTGCAGATTGTGACAGTCACTTGCTAACCACAGCGTAGAGAAAAGGAACCAACATAAACATCATCCATACCCATAAAACAACAAACAAGTTAGCAGCTTACTAATTACTGGCTTTCAACTTACATTCCCTTATATGGAGACACAAATGTAATTACATACATACTTTAATAATATTTGTGCGTTTTCCTGTTGACATATATTCATGTCCACATATATACACATTCTTTTTTATTATATCATTTATTTAATGGTATGATGTAAAGTGGTAAAATCAGAGCAATTAGTGCAAATTCTGTCAATTTGCCACACAGAAGACTCAATACATTATAATTTATAAAGGCATTTTATTAAGATCAATGATATAGATACAGAATGAAAAGGTAACCCCAGATTAAAAGGCTGTATGGTTCATAAAGTTACTAATATCAGAACAGAAACTCTTCCAAGGTGATGTAGTATCCCGAGGAAGGAACAGCATAGAGTCCAAACCTGAATTAAAGCGGCCTGCAGGGGGCACTGTTTACACACGTTTTAATAATTATCAGAGCCAGTTTGACACATACCTAAGGTTTCTTTAGAAAATGTAATTGCTTGATATCTGCTCAACAGTAAGAGATTTTATTTTAACTGCTTATGTGTTTAAAGTTTAACATTTGAGAGGCCATAGTCTTTAACTAAGCACTTTTAACAAACTCTATAGCCTCAGCATGACTGTCATGGCTCATACTTATAGCTGCTATGTGTAAATAAGCAAAACCATGAATCTTTCACCAATCACAGTGACTTAACTGCTATATCATTACATCATTCTCAGTCTTACAAACTGATGTGCACAAATAAAAACACAAGCACATGTGGATTCACACTTCTTGCTTTTTCTTCTGTTCTAGTTAATTTACACAAATTAAACAACAAAGATCATTCCGGAAAAGTATGTAGGTTTTGAAAGTTTTATCAGACTCCAAAATATCTTCACCTTGAGCCAGAGGTGGATCCTCTATATCAGCACATGGACCTGCAAGAAATCAGTTTACAGTGAGAACCTGAGAGAGTGTGAGGGGTGTATCACTGAGGTGAGAACCTGAGAGTGTGTGAGGGGTGTATCACTACAGTGAGAACCTGAGAGTGTGTGAGGGGTGTATCACTACAGTGAGAACCTGAGAGTGTGTGAGGGGTGTATCACTGAGGTGTTACTGCTGAGCTGAGAGTGTATGAGGGGTGTATCACTGATGTGTTACTGCTGAGCTGAGAGTGTGCGAGGGGTGTATCACTACAGTGAGAACCTGAGAGTGTGTGAGGGGTGTATCAATACAGTGAGAACCTGAGAGTGTGTGAGGGGTGTATCACTGAGGTGTTACTGCTGAGCTGAGAGTGTGTGAGGGGTGTATCACTGAGGTGTTACTGCTGAGCTGAGAGTGTATGAGGGGTGTATCACTGAGGTGTTACTGCTGAGCATAAGATTTTACTTTTAATGATTTTATAACTTAAAATTTTGAAACTTGAAAACATCAAATATGTTAAAATCCCATTTGTCATTATAAGTTACTGTAAGTCTCACCGTCACTTAACTTGGCACCAGGATCCGCCCTGACAAAGTAAAGGAGAAAAAATACATGATGATGAACACATGATGATGAACACATGATGATGAACACATGAACACATGGTAATGAACACATGGTGATGAACACATGATGATGAACACATGAACACATGATGATGAACACATGATGAACACATGATGATGAACACATGATGATGAACACATGAACACACGATGATGAACACATGGTGATGAACACATGATGATGAACACATGATGAACACATGGTCATGAACACATGGTGATGAACACATGAACACATGATGATGAACACATGATGATGAACACATGAACACACGATGATGAACACATGGTGATGAACACATGATGATGAACACATGGTAATGAATACATGGTGATGAACACATGATGATGAACACATGAACACATGATGATGAAGACATGGTGATGAACACAGACATAAACCTCATGAACAGCAGAAAACAGATGATCTGTGTAACGCTCATCTCCACTGACCTGTGGATTTCTTCTTCTTGTAGTAGATGAAGCCTGCAGCTGATAGGACGATCCCCAACACCAGACCTGAAGCTCCAATAGCAACCTTATTCCTCTCAGGCTCAGGGAGAGACGGGTCTGTGGAGTGATTATGGTGTAATAAAGATCATATAGTGTACGGGTCTGTGGAGTGATTATGGTGTAATAAAGATCATATAGTGTACGGGTCTGTGGAGTGATTATGGTGTAATTAAGATCATATAGTGTACGGGTCTGTGGAGTGATTATGGTGTAATTAAGATCATATAGTGTACGGGTCTGTGGAGTGATTATGGTGTAATAAAGATCATATAGTGTACGGGTCTGTGGAGTGATTATGTTGTAATAAAGATCATATAGTGTACGGGTCTGTGGAGTGATTATGGTGTAATAAAGATCATATAGTGTACGGGTCTGTGGAGTGATTATGGTGTAATTAAGATCATATAGTGTACGGGTCTGTGGAGTGATTATGGTGTAATAAAGATCATATAGTGTACGGGTCTGTGGAGTGATTATGGTGTAAAAAAGATCATATAGTGTACGGGTCTGTGGAGTGATTATGGTGTAATAAAGATCATATAGTGTACGGGTCTGTGGAGTGATTATGGTGTAATAAAGATCATATAGTGTACAGGTCTGTGGGGAACAGACACTGTACTTCCAAAGACAGGAAACACGAGATGCAAATAAATGTTCATCATCATTTTTTTTCATGAAAAAGGAAACTGAAAACACCAGCTCAGTATGGCTATAATCTGCCCTGTATGGCTGTAATCTGCTCTGTATGGCTGTAATCTGCTCTGTATGTCTGTAATCTGCCCTGTATATCTGTAATCTGATGCTCTCACCCCAGTCGTACACCATGGGCTGTTTGAAGCTGGCGTGCTCCACCACACAGGAGATCTTCTCCCCAGATTTGGGTGTGTACTCCAGGTGGGAGTGGATCTGGTAGTACCAGTCTCCATCAGCCAGCTCCTCCGTGGATGTCACGTCAGATGTGACTTCTTTACCGTCTCTGAGCCAGGACACAGAGATGGCTTTGGGGTAGAAGTCGTATGCGCTGCACATCAGCATGGCGGGATGTTCACCACTGGCCTTCTGTTCTGACCTCAGCTGCACCTTTGGTTGCACTACGAATGTCAACAAAATGATTTATACGACTTACAAACATTCTCACATAATGAAGAGCTTCTTGTACTTGGCTGTAAGACACATGCTAACACTATATGATCACCTGCTACATTGGAGGTCTGTGATGAAAATGAACATGCTAAACCTTTTGAAAGTAGCATGTGTAATGAACAAACTAGTGAACAAACTAAAATGTTTGTAACAAATTTATAACAGCATATTTTGAACAGTGACAGGCTTTATAAAACATAATACATAAAAGACCAGAAAATCATTCTCTGCATTGGTCTTTAAACATGTATGATCTTATATGTCTTTCTGAGATCTTCCTGACAGTCAATTTTGGTTGTTAAAACACTTCATACAGAACAATAAACTGATTTCACAAAGCCAACTTAGTAATTAACAATAAATTATAATGAACTCCAGGTGTAACTAATAAGATAAATATATTTGGCTTATATATTCTATATAGTCTTATTTAAAATCTAATCTGAAATGTAAAGTAAGTATGTGTGATGTAGGAGTGACAGTGCTGCCTACCTGCTTTAGACAGAATGTAATTGAACTCATTTTGAGCGTTGTGTTTACAGTAACGCTCCAGCTCAGCTCTTTCACCCTGCAGTTGCTGTTGATTGTTGTTCCAGAAGTCTGCATTTCTAACTCCATATTCAGTAAACCCAACATACGTCCCCACTGTGCTGTTGAACTGTGTGTATAAAACTTTGTTGAAATAATAGGAATCAATATATTCCGCATTACTGATATCTGTGGAAGTGAAGAGGCACTCTGCTGCTCTATACTCATAATACGCATCTGGAGAAAAGGAAAAACACAGCATCAGTGCCAGTGAAGATCATGAACCAGATATTTGTTCATTTGCAGGTCTCAAACATGATATATATATATATATATATATATATATATATATATATATATATATATATATATATATATATATATATATATATATATATTCTCAACTTACCTGCTCCTAGAAACAGAGGCAGTACAACCATCAGACAGACACACGCGCTGCTGAACGTGGACATTGTGTGTAGTTCCACAGCCAGTGAGAGAGTGAAAGGCAATAGACTGTCAAAGCAAAAATATACAGCAACCCACCAGCCAATAGGAATCAGGAAGGAGAGACTGTCACATGTAACCAGGCAATGTTACAACTGGATTCATGTGTGGACATGAACGACTTCATGATTGTTAACGATTTACATCTGTGTAACATTTCTGGAATCACTGATGCATGTGATGTACTATACACCACATTAATGTCATATTATAGAGAGGAACTTCTACCAATCTAGGGTTATTGGTCCATCAGTTCATGTCTTGGGGTTCATGTCTAAGACTCTGATAATATTTTAACCAGTTACTACAGGCCTTAGCACTTCATCGTACAATCTCATTGTTACAAGAAAACAGAAAAGCAACAGAAAAACAAGTTGTTATCGTGCACTAGGAGCCCAACCTGAGACACACACACACACACATACACACACACACACATACACACATGCACATGCACACACACACATACACACATGCACACACACACACACACACACATACTTACACACACACACACACACACACACACACACACATTTAAGCGCACAGGATGCATCCAGTGCTGTCCATGTGAGGTGCTATGTTTCCTTTCTGCTGCTGAACTAGATGCATTTTAGCTTCTTAGCTGCTGTGCTTTGTGTTTACAGTAATGCTACTGCCACCACCTGGAACAGGTGTGTTAGACTTCAGCATTCAACACCATCATTCCCACCATCTGCTGAGACTACTGGGCCTGATCAACCTCTGTAACTGGATCCTGGGCTTCCATAGTAGGAGATCCCAGTCCACCTGGATTGGTAGCAGCATCTCCAGCACCAGCTCCACACTACAGGCCCCCACGCGGCGTCACACTCACTCCACTGTTGATCACTCTGCTGAACCACTACTGGTGCTACAGCTAATGGACTGGTGCAAAGTCTCTTGGACAAATGTGGACAAAACAAGAGGTGGTCACCCTACACTCAACATCAATGGCTCCTCTGTGGAAATCACGTGTAGCAGAGAACCTCCATGTAGCAGAGAACCTCACCTGGACCCTCAATACCAGCTCCATAACTATGGAAACACAGCATCTCTCCTGAGGAGGCTGAAGAAGCATCCCTCTCCATGTTGATCCTCTATTTTCATGTTCATTGTCTACACTTGAAAAAACACACACACACCCTCACACACTCCCTCATACACACACACCCCCAACCATGCACACACCCTCACACACTCCCTCATACACACACACCACCAGCCACACACACACCCTCACACACTCCCTCATACACACACACCCCCAACCATGCACACACCCTCACACACTCCCTCATACACACACACCCTCACACACACACCCCACACACCCCCCAGCCACACACACACCCTCACACACCCTCATACACACACCCCCCACCATGCACACACCCTCACACACACCCCCACCACACACACACCCCCAGCCACACACACCCTCACACTCCCTCATACACACACACACCCCCCCCAGCCACACACACACCCTCACACACTCCCTCATACACACACACCCCCAACCACACACACACCCTCACACACTCCCTCATACACACACACCCCCAGCCACACACACACCCTCACACACTCCCTCATACACACACACCCCCAACCATGCACACACCCTCACACACTCCCTCATACACACACACACCCACCATGCACACACCCTCACACACTCCCTCATACACACACACCCCCAACCATGCACACACCCACCCCTCCCTCACACACACACCCCCACCCATGCACACCCCCTACACACCCCCCCTCACACACACCCACCCTACACACACACCCCCAATACACACACACCCTCACACACTCCCTCATACACACACACCAACCACACACACACCCCCACACACACACACCCTCACACACTCCCTCATACACACACCCCCAACCATGCACACACCCTCACACACTCCCTCATACACACACACCCCCAACCACACACACACCCTCACACACTCCCTCATACACACACACCACCAACCACACACACACCCTCACACACTCCCTCACACACACACACACACCCACACCCACACACACACCCTCACACACACCCCCATACACACACACCCTCACACACTCCCCAACCACACACACACCCTCACACACTCCCTCATACACACACACCCCAGCCACACACACTCCCTCATACACACACACCACCAGCCACACACACACCCTCACACACTCCCTCATACACACACACCCTCACACACACCCTCATACACACACACACACCAGCCACACACACACACACCACACACTCCCTCATACACACACACCCCCAACCATGCACACACCCTCACACACACACACACCACCAGCCACACACACACCCTCACACACCCTCATACACACACACCCCAACCATGCACACACCCTCACACACTCCCTCATACACACACACACACACTCCCTCATACACACACCACCAGCCACACACACACCCTCACACACTCCCTCATACACACACACCCCCAACCACACACACACCCTCACACTCCCTCATACACACACACCAACCACACACACACACTCACACACACCCTCATACACACACACACACACCCCCAACCACACACACACCCCTCACACACTCCCTCATACACACACACCCCCAACCATGCACACACCCTCACACACTCCCTCATACACACACACCCCCAACCATGCACACACCCTCACACACTCCCTCATACACACACACCCCCACACCCACCCCCAACCATGCACACACACCCCTCACACACTCCCTCATACACACACACCCTCACACACACACCCACACACACCCTCACACACACACACCACCAGCCACACACACACCCTCACACACTCCCTCATACACACACACCACCAGCCACACACACACCCTCACACTCCCTCATACACACACACCACCAGCACACACACACTCACACACCCCCTCACACACACACCAACTGACACACCCTACACACTCCCTCATACACACTCCCACCAACCCTCACACACTCCCTCATACACACACCCTCACACACACACCCTCATACACACACACACCCTCATACACACACACTCCCTCATACACACACACACCCTCATACACACACACTCCCTCATACACACACACACCCTCATACACACACACACCCTCATACACACACACACACACACACACCCTCACACACACCCTCATACACACACACACCCTCATACACACACACTCCCTCGTTCAGTCTCCCACCAACTGACACACCCTACACACTCCCTCATACACACACACACACCCTACACACCTGCATCTTGCTTCTCTCACTGATTTCCCTCCGCATTTAAACCCACAGGTCCGGTAGTCCAGAGCTGCACATTGAGCCCTTGCTACGTGATACACCACCTCCTGGACTGCTGAAGAGACACACTGCTCATTTGCTGCTCCGCTTAGAGTCTGTTTAACGCCTTTGTGTCTGTGTTTGTTTGCATACTAAGAGACTAATTCAGTGTGTGTCTGTTGATCTCATGTTGACCTGGACAGTAAAGATGTTCCTCTGCCATCCTCACACACTGCTTCTTCCTTTATGCTGCCTCCGGTGTTACACTCTTCCTATAATAAGGTCATGTGATATTTATTGACCGACAGATGATGTAGTAAATGCAGATGTGCTTGGTGATTAAATGACTGAATTGATATTAGACGATTCAGGTGTTGAGTGACGGTAGGATCCAAGTGCTGAACTTAAAAACCAATTGGGAGGAAAGAAATACTTTATTAGTGGAAACAGGGATTAGAACCTGGGTCCCCGCATTGGTAAACTTTCATTCTACCAATAGACTATAGAGTTTGACTTAAAAATAAAAGAACATAAAACTTCCACTACTGTTTCTGTGGGAAAAAGGAACAAAGAAAGCCACGGAAAAACTGGCTCTCTCAACCGCGGAGGATTAACTAACAACAGAGAGGTGAGGCTCATTTGGCTTGATTGCCCCATAGGCTCCCTCTAGTGGATCATGGTGGTACAACCCTTACACAGTGGCTAAATGTATTCCGAAAGAGTTCAAATTACATCAACTTGTGGACTGATGTGCATGTTACATGTGGACTAAATCTTGCAGTTTTAAAATATATTTAATGTCCTATTCCAAACAGTCTGAATTTCACAATATGTAGCCATATGGCAGAAAGTATATTACAGTTCATTTTAAGAATGAAAAAAACATTACAGGAACTGAATATCCAAAGGTCACAGATTCATAACAGTTATCATCGCAGTATAATTCATTACCCTGAATCGCAATGTGTAGATTTCTTACAGAATCTGAGTTTTGCAGATTGAAAATAAATTAATCTTAAGATTATATATGTGCCCCCTGACTGTGTTTTATGGTAAAGAATATGCAAAAATGTCCCTGTTCTGTGTAATAGACTAAAGGTTTTAGCTGGTTTAAGACTGCTGTAAGGTCACGTGACTGTATTTTCAGCCAACCTTTATCTTTCTATTTTAGAAGGACAAGAATAAGCGAAAAAAGAAAGTTAAAAGAGCCTTAAAAAAGGAAAAGCTGTGCTCTTCAGCAACACATACTACTACTACATCTACTGCATCCTGTATGTGATTTGCGTGTGGTCTTGTTCCCATTCTGTTGCACTGGTTTCTTCTACACAGCAGTGGTGTCAGTTGCACTGGTTCCCTTTGATGAGGAAGAAGGTCCCAGTAGCCACTCCCAGTAGTCCTGCAGCCAGACCCACCCCACAGAACACAGAGGGACCTACACTGGGCAGAGACACGTCCACCTCTGGGGAACACACACACACACACACACACACACACACACACACACACACACACACACACACACACACACACACACACACACACACACACACACACACATACACACATACACATATACACACACACCACATACACACACACACACACACACACACACACACACACACACACACACACACACACACATACACACACACACACACACACACACACACACACACACACACACACACACACACACACACACACACACATATACACACACACACACACACACACACAAATACACAGGTGAGAGGGACCCTCACTGGATAGAGATATGTCCACCTCTGGGATAAATACAAGCACACACTCACCAAAAAAAGAATAACACAAAATATATACAATAAATCTAGTCCATTTATACACACAATTCATGTCATAACAGGGTTGTTTTGTCTCCTGTATCAAAATAATTGTATGTGTTTTCTTTATTAGTCTGTTGTCCTTCTATCTTCTTTCTCTTGTTCCTAATTGAACCCAGTTTGTGCCTCACCCCATGTTTTGGTCAGAGGTCTGTCCAGGGCGCTGTGCTGTACGGTGCAGGAGTAGATGTCCCCCTGCTGGGGGGTGAAGCTCAGTGCAGACACCAGGTTGAAGTTCCCATCAGTGGTCAGGTAATATCTGCTCAGCGTGGCTTCATCTGTCAGGTTAACGTTGTTCTTGGTCCAGGACACTCCAGCTTGTGGTGGGTAAAACCCAGTGATGTAACAGATGAGTGTGTTTCTGGAGTCCAGCTGCACATCGTCCTTGGAGTAAATAGAGCTCAGTGGGGGGTCTGCAGGATGAATCCATGAATATATTATGATTTTCTCACACACACATAATTGTAAATGTGATTAGTAAGCATAGTAGTGTACTACACATGGTTTCCAAGGAGAAGTGTTTTATACTTAAGAGGTATGAGAGGCCTTCTAAGTTATTATTCAGATTTACCTCTCACTCATACTCTCTCTCTCACACAGCCTATCAATCCTCTCACACACCATCACTCTCTCTCAGACAGACTCTTAGGCATAATGGTAGTGAATGAGAAAAATATTCATACCGAATGAGAAACACTTTGATAGTGTATGAGACAGTTTGAATAATTGCAGCTGTCGCAATGTATTTGCCGTAATATTGACATCATTAGGTGAATTATATTGTATATGTTTGTTAAGAGGCCAATATCCTCGTTAATCTGGGTCTGAACCCTTAGTTTCATTTACAGTTTTTCCACACCGTATACACACAAAACGTGGAACTATGCACACAAATCCAAAAACATGAAGATCATGTGTCAACATTGTTTCCCCAAACTGCTAAACTTTAAGCACAATTCTATATGTTTTCACTCAGAAATCAATCTAAATCACAGCTTTGCAAATCACTAAACACAAATATCATCATTTAGTACACCTTGGTCACCTAAGAATCACTGACCTTCAAATACAAAACCCTAATTACCAAGTAGTCTCATACAAGTTGCGCCTGTGCAAACCTATTTAGAAGAACGTTTCAATCATTTGTGTAAAAGAGGCCTCAAGTGACTGATACAGGTGTTGGGCACCTTCCACCATATTCCCCATTTCTCAATCCAATAGAGGAATTATTTTCTGCATGGAGGTGGAAAGTGTACGAACGCAGACCCCACGAGCGTGTGGCGCTACTGCACGCAAAGGAGGAGGCATGTGATGACATCCATGCCGATGATTTCCAAGGATGGATTTGCCATGCAACGCATTTCCCCCCCCCCCACTGTATGGTGAGGGAGAATATTGCAGCTGATGTAGATGAGGTCCTCTGGCCTGATCGAGGTCAGAGGTTTGATGAACAGTGATCTGTTTCTTTGCATTTTGCAATAAATACGTTTCTCATTGTACTTACATAGGTGAAAATTACAGTTTTGCAACATACTACATACAATACTGTAAAATGGCTTACATTGTGTTGCATATACATGTAGTACTGTAAATGCTATATGGGGGGTCCTACACCACACCAAATAAATATAAAGAATAGAAAGCTAACATATTTTCATGGACTTGTACGCATTTGAATTTGTACAATGGCCGCATGAACTCAAACATACACAAATACTTCTGATAATAGTCCTTTGAATTGATCTTGTCAGTGTTTATTTGATGCTCTCCTAGAGAAGCATATAAAATAGCTGTGTGTGTTGTTTTGGTGGAGGGAATCAGTTTTGCTAGAGATTTGTGGAGTTTCAACAAAGCAGTTAATAATTGTCAGTTTGTGTGTAGAGTTTTGAGAAACCGAGCCAAATTTCTAGAAATGCGTTTAAACATTTGAGAAAAACTGTAACACGATTTAGTATTATTAGTATGATGGTGTGTGAGATGTAAGTTTGAATAATGGTCTAAAGGGCCTCTCATAGTTACAGGAGCACGACTCTAACATTCTGATATTCTGACACTGGCACCTTTCAGTTTCTAAAATGCTTCTAATATGATTTACTGTTGTCTACATTAGAATAGTTCATTAAATTATTATAATTTTAAACATGAAAATAATAGTGATGTGATTGCTGTGTATGTTTTTGGAGTGTGGTATTAGTGTTGCAGTAGTACATATGTGCAGGTCTATATGTGCAGGTCTAGTACTGTTGCAGTATGTGCAGGTCTATATGTGCAGGTCTAGTACTGTTGCAGTATGTGCAGGTCTATATGTGCAGGTCTAGTACTGTTGCAGCATGTGCAGGTCTATTTGTGCAGGTTTAGTACTGTTGCAGTATGTGCAGGTCTATATGTGCAGGTTTAGTACTGTTGCAGTATGTGCAGGTCTATATGTGCAGGTCTAGTACTGTTGCAGTATGTGCAGGTCTATATGTGCAGGTCTAGTACTGTTGCAGTATGTGCAGGTCTATATGTGCAGGTCTAGTACTGTTGCAGCATGTGCAGGTCTATTTGTGCAGGTCTAGTACTGTTGCAGCATGTGCAGGTCTATTTGTGCAGGTCTAGTACTGTTGCAGTATGTGCAGGTCTATATGTGCAGCTCTAGTACTGTTGCAGCATGTGCAGGTCTATTTGTGCAGGTCTAGTACTGTTGCAGCATGTGCAGGTCTATTTGTGCAGGTCTAGTACTGTTGCAGCATGTGCAGGTCTATTTGTGCAGGTCTAGTACTGTTGCAGCATGTGCAGGTCTATATGTGCAGGTCTAGTACTGTTGCAGTATGTGCAGGTCTATATGTGCAGCTCTAGTACTGTTGCAGCATGTGCAGGTCTATTTGTGCAGGTCTAGTACTGTTGCAGCATGTGCAGGTCTATATGTGCAGGTCTAGTACTGTTGCAGCATGTGCAGGTCTATATGTGCAGGTCTAGTACTGTTGCAGTATGTGCAGGTCTATATGTGCAGCTCTAGTACTGTTGCAGCATGTGCAGGTCTATTTGTGCAGGTCTAGTACTGTTGCAGCATGTGCAGGTCTATATGTGCAGGTCTAGTACTGTTGCAGCATGTGCAGGTCTATATGTGCAGGTCTAGTACTGTTGCAGCATGTGCAGGTCTATATGTGCAGGTCTAGTACTGTTGCAGTATGTGCAGGTCTATATGTGCAGCTCTAGTACTGTTGCAGCATGTGCAGGTCTATTTGTGCAGGTCTAGTACTGTTGCAGCATGTGCAGGTCTATATGTGCAGGTCTAGTACTGTTGCAGCATGTGCAGGTCTATATGTGCAGCTCTAGTACTGTTGCAGCATGTGCAGGTCTATATGTGCAGGTCTAGTACTGTTGCAGTATGTGCAGGTCTATATGTGCAGGTCTAGTACTGTTGTAGTATGTGCAGGTCTATATGTGCAGGTCTAGTACTGTTGCAGTATGTGCAGGTCTATATGTGCAGGTCTAGTACTGTTGCAGTATGTGCAGGTCTATATGTGCAGGTCTAGTACTGTTGTAGTATGTGCAGGTCTATATGTGCAGGTCTATATGTGCAGGTCTTACTTTTCCCCTCTGCTGGGAAGTTGAAGGCCTTTTTATGATTGTCTAAGTTTGTTCTGCAGGCCGCCTGACTAGCAACAGCAGCCTCATAGGTTCCTTCTTCATATCTGTAAGGATCAGCGAAGTCAGGCAGCGTCATGACAAATTCCTTCTTGGTGAAGTCAGCATGGCCCATTTCTTCTCCATCTAATCCATACATGTCCTCTCCATCTGTATCAGAACACATGGTGATGTACAAGTCCCTGTGCACAACTGTGAAAGACAAGAGGGGGAAACACAGTTAAACTCATACACACATACACACAGTTAACTCACTCATACACACATACACACAGTTAACTCACTCATACACACATACACACAGTTAAACTCACTCATACACTCATACACACATACACACAGTTAAACTCACTCATACACTCATACACACATACACACAGTTAAACAGTTATCCTCCAGATATAGTGAACACACACATATGTGATATGTAAGAGTCCATATCCTCTACATAGCCTATTATTCTGTGACCACAATGATGAAACTAAATCAATAAATTCTGGAAAATTGTTATAATAATAATACAAGTCCAATATCGATATATATACTGAGGTCCACATGTTTACTCACCTTTAGCCTCTGTGGAAACAAGAAGCGCACAGATGACAGTGAAAGACAAGTTCATGATCATGATGATGTTGATCAGTGTGGAGTGTGTTGACCTTGTAGGTGAGTGACTGTTACTGAACACAGTCTCTCTCACGCTGTATCTCTGTCTCTGTCTCTCATTAGCATGTCAGGAAAATCATCCAATCAGATTGCTGCTTTTGCTCTACCAAAGCAGTTTCTAGGTAGATGTGGTTTTCAGCCTCACACTATGTTCTACACAGAGGAACTACAGTGTGACTTAGTGTGACTAGTACTACAGGTACTAGAACTACAGTGTGACTTAGTGTGACTAGTACTACAGGTACTAGAACTACAGTGTGACTTAAAAATCTGAAACAAATTCAAACAGCACAAATAAATACAGTCAAGAACAGAGTAAATAGATAAACTGCACAATATACACTGTACACAACACTATTACAGTTTTTCCAAAATGTTTAAACGCATTTCTTGAAACTTGGCTCAGTTTCTCAAAACTCTACACACAAAATGAAAATTATTAACTGCTTTGTTGAAACTCCACAAATCTCTAGCAAAACTGATTCCTTCCACCAAAACAACACACACAGCTATTTATATGCTTCTCTTGGAGAGCATCAAATAAACACTGACAAGATAAATTCAAAGGACTATAATCAGAAGCATAATAGTAGTAAGGTCAGTGATTCTTAGGTGACCAAGGTGTAGTAAATGATGCTATTTGTGTTTAGTGATTTGCAAAGCTGTGCTTTAGATTGATTTTTGAGTGAAAACATATAGAATTGAACTTAGAGTTTAGCAGTTTGGGGACACAATGTTGACACATGATCTTCATGTTTTTGGATTTGTGTTCATAGTTCCACATTTTGTGTGTATACGGTGTGGGAAAACTGTAATAAGACTGTACAAAACAGCACAGTACACTCAGTGGTGGGCAGCGTGTAATGGTTGTATTGCTGTATTACATGTACCATATAGTGCATGTTGACTGGTGGTAATTTACCCTAACAAACATCATAAAATACAATGTGTACAGATTACATTACAGTTAGTGGTGTCATCTGTGAAATGACATGTAGAGTAGATGTGAGAGCAGAGCTGAGACAACAGTTTAGTGTAAGTGTAGTGTGTGAGATTCTTTCTTATGATGGATGATCTTTCTTACCCTCTGCTCGGTGTAAGAGTCCTTGATGGCAGGAAGACTGGACCCAGTAATGCCCTGGACAGAGTAATGCCCTGGACCCTGTAATCCCCTGGACCCAGTAATGCCCTGGACCCAGTAATCCCCTGGACCCTGTAATCCCCTGGACCCAGTAATCCCCTGGACCCAGTAATCCCCTGGACTTAATGCCCTGGACCCAGTAATCCCCTGGACTTAATCCCCTGGACCCTGTAATCCCCTGGACCCAGTAATGCCCTGGACCCTGTAATCCCCTGGACCCTGTAATCCCCTGGACCCAGTAATCCCCTGGACCCAGTAATCCCCTGGATTTAATGCCCTGGACCCAGTAATCCCCTGGACTTAATCCCCTGGACTCAGTAATACCCTGGACTTAATCCCCTGGACCCAGTAATCCCCTGGACTTAATCACCTGCTGCAGTGGGTTCCTGTCTGACGTTCCTGGACCAGTTATGCTGCAGGTCAGGTTGGTTTCAGTGGTGGACACGCACAGGACCATGTGGACCATGTGGACCATGTGGACCATGTCTGACTCTTATTCATCAACTCTTGCAGGACACTCAATCTGCGTTTTCTATGTTGTCTTGTTGAGTCTCTGCAGAATCAGTGTTTGCTGCTCGTCACTAGTTTGTTTTTCAGTATCTTTTTTTTTCATTTTACAGCTCACAGGTTTGGGATCTGGTGTGGGATTTCCTGTTTGATCTTTGCTGAGTTATATATAAGTTCTGTGTGAATAGCCCCGGTATCCTACATGTAACACGATTAGACCTATGATCTCATATGATCTCTGTGATCTACTGTTCAGCATGTAAACTTCGTAGGCATGAGAATTCAAAATAAGGAGTGTGCTGGTGATGATTTTGAAGTAATGGGTTTAAATGCCATATGTATTTTTCCCAACGTGAGTGGTGCAAAGTGAAAATATTAGCAGAACTAAAACGCGCGTGTCACGCTGCAGCGGTTCGGAAAGTCCCCAGAACCGAGAGCTTCAGCTCCACCAATAGAAAAACGTTTAGCGTTGCAGCGTCATTTATTGTCAAGATGTTGGCGGATTCATACAAATGTAGGCATGTACCGTAACCAGGATACAGCGCTATGGGGATATGGCTGTATGAATATTTCCTTACCAGTTAGTTACTCAAATACCACGAAGCATTATGTTTTTTTTCCTCCGTGTACTAACATGTTTTTGTTTGTGTGTTTTTGTTGTTTATATATAAATAACAAATAATGAGGGATTTTTAATACCACTATTACTTTCGCACTATTACGAAATAGAACTAATTTCGAATTTAGTGAAGAAGCCTTTCTTGCCCTCAGTTTAACATGAAACAAATTCAAGCTACAGTTTGCTTGTTTGTAGCTAAATATTTAAAACAGTCTCAACATTTACCCAGAACACGCACCAACAGGCTTTTGCATACAGGCCAAAATGAAGCTGAAAAAAACGCAAATGTTTAAGCAACTAACTTAAGTGAAAGCGTTTGCAATGCATAGCATATTGGTTATTGGGTAAGATCCAATCACTTCAGAAAGTCCCCTGAACTCAAACAATCCAACCAATTAGACCGTGAATCTGCGCTGGTGAATCATCTGCTGCTAGGAAACCGCGAACGGAGCGCACCTACGGCTCTTAAAGGTAGAACACACCGACCCCTGCTGGTACAGACGAGTTACTACAATAACGTTACATACATGCTGTTCAGTAGCACCGCTCACAGGACAAATAGTGAAATTTTAACAATGTGTAATACTACTGCCTTTCAAAGTATAGTATCATATCTTTAAAATCATAACGTATTTTTTTTATCTTTTGTTTTTCGTATTGTCATTTTCTCTATAATCATTGTGTTTTCTCTTGTCAAGAAGGACTTTAATCTGCAAATTTAGCGGTGTGTGCGAATGTTAATGGGAATGGGAATAGTGAGGGGCTACTGCTCCTCGTCATAATCCATAACCCAACCGGCCGCTCACTGAACACCGCCAGTGATGATAATCTCGTTTATTCTAAGTGTTCGACGAATCCTCACTGTCCTCTGTTGTGTTGTGGTGCCCTCTAGTGGTTGCGTGGTTTGTACCACAACCTGGTACAAATCAGTAAGACGTTACACAATACGCAGTGATCAAACCATCAGGTACACCTGTTCTATAATCGTACCTATTAGACTACCAGTTCATATTCAGTACAAATTCATATGAATACAGCATAATGTTTTTACATTTAAACCTGCCATGTTTTCAAAAGAGGTTTTTCATGAAAGACCCACTGGACTCATAGCACAACTGGACATATAAAAGTAATACATCACCACCAGTCAGCTACCTAGGGTTAGGGTTAGGGTTAGGGTTAGGGTTATGGGTTAGGGTTAGGGTTAGTCATCAAAATGACTGATAATCAAATATAATAAAATAAAAATAGTAAAATAAGAAATTCAGAAATATAAATTTCTAATGACTGCACATTCAGGAAACTAAGGAAACACAACCACAATGGTATTAATCCGAAGAGGATGACTAGGAAAGACTGTGGAGTATATTCCTAATCATGTCTGAGTGTTTTAATTAACCAGTTAGACATTTATGACATTTAGCAGAAACTCTTATACAGAGCAACTTACAAAAGTGCTTTGCCATCTACTCATACTAGCAAGACATACTAGGTAGTCCGGTAGGCTAGAGTCCAAATACCAGTGAACTAATACATGTTAAGATATTGGACTCAGTGAACTAGTACATGTTTACATACTGGACTCAGTGAACTAGTACATGTTTACATACTGGACTCAGTGAACTAATACATGTTTACATACTGTACTCAGTGATGATATACAGAAAGAATTACAAAATGAGCATAAGTGCAATACCAAAGAACAACAACCACTAAGAGCTTTCAAATAGTCAATCACTTAATCAATCAATTAATCAATAGTCATGCAACTCACGAAAATGAGAAAATGGTTAGTGGTTATTTATATATCCAACTATGAGTCTTCACTCTGCATTTGAAGACAGCGAGACTCTATTGTTCGGACAGTAGTACTGTTTAGAAGATCCACCGACTGAGACCAGGTCATAGAGTCTTGGTGTGCATCTTCCATCACACTGTTAGGATGGTGTTTAAAGCCGAGTCGTACTTTAGGCTCAGAGTTTTCGAGGTTCTGATCGGTCTTTGACCATCATCATCATGTAGGGAGGGGCTGGGCCATTATGGGCTGTGTAGGTGAACATCAGGGTCTCGGATCTGATGGGAGCAGCTGCTAGAAGCCAGAGAAGGAAACACAGCAGGATCAGGTGTAGAGGTCTGATCAGGTGTAGAGGTCTGATCAGGTGTAGAGGTCTGATCAGGTGCAGAGGTCTGATCAGGTGTAGAGGTCTCATCAGGTGTAGAGGTCTGATCAGGTGTAGAGGTCTGATCAGGTGCAGAGGTCTGATCAGGTGTAGGTCTGATGGTTGCAGTAGTGAAACCTTGAACAAACACCTGGGTAACGTCCCCTGAGAGAAAGAGCAGAGTCCTTCACAAGGTGCGTTTCTGTGGCTCCCTATTTATCTAAATATTAAAATGTTTATGTAAGAACACCTAATCAGTGAGGGCTATTATCAGACTAGTTATACACCATACAGTAAGACACATAATCAGTGAGGGCTATTATCAGACTAGTTATACACCATACAGTAAGACAATCAGTGAGGGCTATTATCAGACTAGTTATACACCATACATTAAGACACATAATCAGTGAGGGCTATTATCAGACTAGTTATACACCATACATTAAGACACATAATCAGTGAGGGCTATTATCAGACTAGTTATACACCATACAGTAAGACAATCAGTGAGGACAGTTATACATACATTAAGACAGTGAGGGCTATTATCAGACTAGTTATACACCATACATTAAGACACATAATCAGTGAGGGCTATTATCAGACTAGTTATACACCATACATTAAGACACATAATCAGTGAGGGCTATTATCAGACTAGTTATACACCATACATTAAGACACATAATCAGTGAGGGCTATTATCAGACTAGTTATACACCATACATTAAGACACACATAATCAGTGAGGGCTATTATCAGACTAGTTATACACCATACATTAAGACACCTAATCAGTGAGGGCTATTATCAGACTAGTTATACACCATACATTAAGACACATAATCAGTGAGGGCTATTATCAGACTAGTTATACACCATACATTAAGACACATAATCAGTGAGGGCTATTATCAGACTAGTTATACACCATACAGTAAGACACATAATCAGTGAGGGCTATTATCAGACTAGTTATACACCATACATTAAGACACCTAATCAGTGAGGGCTATTATCAGACTAGTTTTACACCATACATTAAGACACATAATCAGTGAGGGCTATTATCAGACTAGTTTTACACCATACATTAAGACACCTAATCAGTGAGGGCTATTATCAGACTAGTTATACACCATACATTAAGACACATAATCAGTGAGGGCTATTATCAGACTAGTTATACACCATACAGTAAGACACATAATCAGTGAGGGCTATTATCAGACTAGTTATACACCATACATTAAGACACCTAATCAGTGAGGGCTATTATCAGACTAGTTTTACACCATACATTAAGACACATAATCAGTGAGGGCTATTATCAGACTAGTTTTACACCATACATTAAGACACCTAATCAGTGAGGGCTAGCAAGACTTCACTCTCTTTTTAAACCCATTTTTCCCCATACTTGATGAACTAATTTCCGCCCACCGCCTAGCTAGCTAGCCCTCCCTGCCGAATGCCAAATATCAACTGTGCATCCTCCAAGATGTGTGAAGCCAACCATCACACTGTTTCAAACTGCTGCCTGTGCTGTGATACAGGAAAGCTGAACGCGGAGGAAAGTGATAACTGCCCTTATCAGCAGAATCACGCACACACAGGCCCAAGATTCACTAGAGCTGTTGTGAATTACAAGGGAGAGAGTAATGCCAGAGTAATGATAGAGTAATGCCAGAGCAATGATAGAGTAATGATAGAGTAATGACAGAGCAATGATAGAGTAATGCCAGAGCAATGATAGAGTAATGATAGAGTAATGACAGAGCAATGATAGAGTAATGATAGAGTAATGCCAGAGCAATGATAGAGTAATGATAGAGCAATGATAGAGTAATGATAGAGCAATGATAGAGTAATGATAGAGTAATGACATAGAGTAATGATAGAGTAATGATAGAGTAATGATATGATAGAGTAATGATAGAGCAATGATAGAGTAATGCCAGAGCAATGATAGAGTAATGATAGAGTAATGACAGAGCAATGATAGAGTAATGATAGAGTAATGATAGAGTAATGATAGAGTAATGAGAGTAATGCCAGAGCAATGATAATGATAATGATAGAGTAATGACAGAGCAATGATAGAGTAATGATAGAGTAATGATAGAGCAATGATAGAGTAATGATAGAGTAATGATAGAGTAATGCCAGAGCAATGATAGAGTAATGATAGAGCAATGATAGAATGATAGAGTAATGACAGAGCAATGATAGAGTAATGCCAGAGCAATGATAGAGTAATGATAGAGTAATAGAGTAATGCCAGAGCAATGATAGAGTAATGATAGAGTAATGCCAGAGCAATGATAGAGTAATGATAGAGTAATGATAGAGTAATGATAGAGTAATGCCAGAGCAATGATAGAGTAATGATAGAGTAATGCCAGAGCAATGATAGAGTAATGATAGAGTAATGCCAGAGCAATGATAGAGTAATGATAGAGTAATGACAGAGCAATGATAGAGTAATGATAGATAGCCAGATAATGAATGATAGAGTAATGATAGAGACAGAGTAATGATAGAGCAATGATAGAGTAATGATAGAGTAATGCAAGAGAGTAATGATAGAGTAATGACAGTAATGCCAGAGCAATGATAGAGTAATGATAGAGTAATGATAGAGCAATGATAGAGTAATGATAGAGTAATGCCAGAGCAATGATAGAGTAATGATAGAGCAATGATAGAGTAATGATAGAGTAATGATAGAGTAATGATAGAGTAATGATAGAGCAATGATAGAGTAATGATAGAGTAAGAGATAATGATAGAGTAATGATAGAGTAATGATAGAGCAGAGATAGAGTAATGAGAGTAATGATAGAGCAATGATAGAGTAATGATAGAGTAATGATAGAGCAATGATAGAGTAATGATAGAGTAATGACAGAGCAATGATAGAGTAATGATAGAGTAATGATAGAGTAATGATAGAGTAATGATAGAGTAATGCCAGAGCAATGATAGAGTAATGATAGAGTAATGATAGAGTAATGATAGAGTAATGATAGAGTAATGATAGAGTAATGATAGAGTAATGATAGAGTAATGCCAGAGCAATGATAGAGTAATGATAGAGTAATGATAGAGTAATGATAGAGTAATGATAGAGTAATGATAGAGTAATGATAGAGTAATGATAGAGCAATGATAGAGTAATGATAGAGCAATGATAGAGTAATGATAGAGTAATGACAGTAATGCCAGAGCAATGATAGAGTAATGATAGTGATAGAGTAATGACAGTAATGCCAGAGCAATGATAGAGTAATGATAGAGTAATGATAGAGTAATGCCAGAGCAATGATAGAGTAATGATAGAGTAATGATAGAGTAATGAAGTGTTTCACCCTTCCCAGCCAGAGAGCAGCACCTGTTTTTCATGTTGTACTCCTGGCCACAGATATCTGTGACATCATCAGGACCCACTATGAATGCTATTCTAAACTCTAAGATTTGACTCTTAATAACCTCTATATTACATCTATATTAACTCACATCAGTGTTGATTCGCCATGTACTGGAATAGTACATATTACACCAAATGTGCAGATGAACATTTTCATTACATTTACATTTACATTTATGGCATTTAGCAGACGCCCTTATCCAGAGCGACTCACAAAAAGTGCTTCATTGTTTTACTCCGAACAAAATCTCTAGCTAGTTAGTTTAGGCTAAAATCAGGAAGAGACTTTAAGCAAAGATATTATTAGAGTCATACAGTCAGTATGGATGCCTAGATATACTCAACAAACCCTACTTAAAAGATAAAAGCAAGAAAAGTCATTACAATCACAGATATTTAATAAATGCTAGTGCAGTAAAATTTAATTTAAGTGCTCTTGAAACAGATGTGTCTTCAGTCTTCGTTTAAAAACAGCAAGAGACATGAACACATGAGCACACGTGATTATATATGTTCAATTATAATTTGGTTTATTATATGCACTATTATAGGTTGGGTGCATGTGTGTAGTGACTGCAGAAGAGGGAAGTGCTGGATGGTGGGGGAGGGGTGGTGAGTGGGTAGGTCATCATCACTGATAAAGTTGTTCTTGGTCATGATTTGTTTGCATGAGTTCAGAATGTGTGTTCAACAGTCTTGTTGGCAAATGGCCTCAACGTCATACTCCATATCTGACCCATCATGGTCACTGAGGACAGCTTCTTTATGACTACACTTTTGCATGACGTTTCTGTGATGTCACCTATATCCAACAAATTCAGATCTTGGCTCAAAGTGAAACTAAAAGAAAGAACATGGTATGATGTTAAAACAAAAATGATCTCACTGAAGAAAGTTGAAACATTGTAAATGCATATATCAATAGTAGACACCTGGAAGATGACGTGTACCAAAAATGGTTGTCTTATTTTAATGCTAACATAATTTAATAAACATTTGATTGGAAGCTTTGATGTATCCTCTGCTTCTGGTGCAGTCAGGAAGTAAACAGCTCAGGTCTTGTGAAAATGTACACAATATTTCTGTCACTGCACATATTTTATTGAGACCCTTTATTATGTCAATATTTGCTGGAGATTCATGAATATATCAGTAAATTAAATGTTTACAGCCTTATAACTTAAAAAAATGTTTACGGTCACTATTGTGACCAATGGGATTACTGTAAATGGGTTAAACACAAAAAAAAGTCAAACCCTAAAAAATATTGATAATTTTTAGATTTGTTCAAATAAGATTATTATACTGGTTTGGGATGTGTCCCGCTGGGAGGTGTCCCGTTGGGAGGTGTCCCGTAGGGAGGTGGGAGCAGAATACGCAGACGAGGTCCATGTTAAAAAATGTTTATTTGAATGATGTTGTCAGAAATATTTTTTTTGCACTTCTTTTTTATCTGTTTACAGTATATACAGCATATTCTGTACAGTAAATGAGATTTCACTATTGTCACGGTTAGCCCCTCCCCCAGCTGTCATTCATGTATGCCTTGTTTATGTTACCATGAGCCCCTCAGCGATTGTGTCCGATTGTGTCGCTCCCTGACGCCCTCGGCGTTACAACTATCTGCAGTCATTATGGCCAGATCTTCTGAGTGTGCATTACATTACATATTACATACAGATGTTATAAGCGTGCATTACATATAACCTTGGAGTGGTATAGATACAGAATGAAAAGGTAACCCCAGATTAAAAGGCTGTATGCTTCATAAAGTTACTAATATCAGAACAGAAACTCTTCCAAGCTGATGTAGTATCCCCGAGGAAGGAACAGCATAGAGTCCAAACCTGAATTAAAGCGGCCTGCAGGGGGCACTGTTTACACACGTTTTAATAATTATCAGAGCCAGTTTGACACATAACTAAGGTTTCTACAGAAAGTGTAATTGCTTGATATCTGCTCAGCAGTGAGAGATTTTATTTTAACTGCTTATGTGTTTAAAGTTTAACATTTGAGAGGCCATAGTCTTTAACTGAGCACTTTTAACAAACTCTATAGCCTCAGCATGTCATGGCTCATACATATAGTTGCTATGTGTAAATAAGCAAAACCATGAATCTTTCACCAATCACAGTGACTTAACTGCTATATCATTACATCATTCTCAGTCTTACAAACTGATGTGCACAAATAAAAACACAAGCACATGTGGATTCACACTTCTTGCTTTTTTCTGTTCTAGTTAATTTACACAAATTAAACAACAAAGATCATTCCGGAAAAGTATGTAGGTTTTGAAAGTTTTATCAGACTCCAAAATATCTTCACCTTGAGCCAGAGGTGGATCCTCTATATCAGCACATGGACCTGCAAGAAATCAGTTTACAGTGAGAACCTGAGAGTGTGTGAGGGGTGTATCACTGAGGTGTTACTGCTGAGCTGAGAGTGTGTGAGGGGTGTATCACTATAGTGAGAACCTGAGAGTGTGTGAGGGGTGTATCACTGAGGTGTTACTGCTGAGCTGAGAGTGTGTGAGGGGTGTATCACTACAGTGAGAACCTGAGAGTGTGTGAGGGGTGTATCACTGAGGTGTTACTGCTGAGCTGAGAGTGTGTGAGGGGTGTATCACTGAGGTGTTACTGCTGAGCTGAGAGTGTGTGAGGGGTGTATCACTGAGGTGTTACTGCTGAGCTGAGAGTGTGTGAGGTGTATCACTGAGGTGTTACTGCTGAGCTGAGAGTGTGTGAGGGGTGTATCACTGAGGTGTTACTGCTGAGCTGAGAGTGTGTGAGGGGTGTATCACTGAGGTGTTACTGCTGAGCTGAGAGTGTGTGGGGTGTATCACTGAGGTGTTACTGCTGAGCTGAGAGTGTGTGAGGGGTGTATCACTGAGGTGAGAACCTGAGAGTGTGTGAGGGGTGTATCACTGAGGTGTTACTGCTGAGCTGAGAGTGTGTGAGGGGTGTATCACTACAGTGAGAACCTGAGTGAGAACCTGAGAGTGTGTGAGGGGTGTATCACTGAGGTGTTACTGCTGAGCTGAGAGTGTGTGAGGGGTGTATCACTGAGGTGTTACTGCTGAGCTGAGAGTGTGTGAGGGGTGTATCACTGAGGTGTTACTGCTGAGCTGAGAGTGTGTGAGGGTGTATCACTGAGGTGTTACTGCTGAGCTGAGAGTGTGTGAGGGGTGTATCACTGAGGTGTTACTGCTGAGCTGAGAGTGTGTGAGGGGTGTATCACTGAGGTGTTACTGCTGAGCTGAGAGTGTGTGAGGGGTGTATCACTGAGGTGTTACTGCTGAGCTGAGAGTGTGTGAGGGGTGTATCACTGAGGTGTTACTGCTGAGCTGAGAGTGTGTGAGGGTGTATCACTGAGGTGTTACTGCTGAGCTGAGAGTGTGTGAGGGGTGTATCACTGAGGTGTTACTGCTGAGCTGAGAGTGTGTGAGGGGTGTATCACTGAGGTGTTACTGCTGAGCTGAGAGTGTGTGAGGGGTGTATCACTGAGGTGTTACTGCTGATCATAAGATTTTACTTAATTTTTACAACTTTTAATGATTTTATAACTTAAAAATGAAAACATCAAATATGTTAAAATCCCATTTGTCATTATAAGTTACTGTAAGTCTCACCGTCACTTAACTTGGCACCAGGATCCGCCCTGACAAAGTAAAGGAGAAAATACATGATGATGAACACATGATGATGAACACATGATGATGAACACATGAACACATGATGATGAACACATGAACACATGATGATGAACACATGATGATGAACACATGAACACATGATGATGAACACATGATGATGAACACATGATGATGAACACATGAACACATGGTGATGAATACATGAACACATGATGATGAACACATGATGATGAACACATGAACACATGGTGATGAATACATGAACACATGATGATGAACACATGATGATGAACACATGATGATGAACACATGGTGATGAACACATGATGATGAACACATGAACACATGGTGATGAACACATGAACACAGTGATGAACACATGAACACATGATGATGAACACATGATGATGAACACATGAACACATGGTGATGAACACATGATGATGAACACATGGTGATGAACACATGGTGATGAACACATGATGATGAACACATGGTGATGAACACATGAACACATGGTGATGAACACATGGTGATGAACACATGATGATGAACACATGATGATGAACACATGAACACATGATGATGAACACATGATGATGAACACATGGTGATGAACACATGATGATGAACACATGATGATGAACACATGAACACATGATGATGAACACATGGTGATGAACACATGGTGATGAACGCATGATGATGAACACATGGTGATGAACCCAGACAGGCATAAGCCACATGAACTGGCATATAGCAGAAAACAGATGATCTGTGTAACGCTCATCTCCACTGACCTGTGGATTTCTTCTTCTTGTAGTAGATGAAGCCTGCAGCTGATAGGACGATCCCCAACACCAGACCTGAAGCTCCAATAGCAACCTTATTCCTCTCAGGCTCAGGGAGAGACGGGTCTGTGGAGTGATTATGATGTAATAAAGATCATATAGTGTACAGGTCTGTGGAGTGATTATGGTGTAATAAAGATCATATAGTGTACTGGTCTGTGGAGTGATTATGGTGTAATAAAGATCATATAGTGTACGGGTCTGTGGAGTGATTATGGTGTAATAAAGATCATATAGTGTACGGGTCTGTGGAGTGATTATGGTGTAATAAAGATCATATAGTGTACGGGTCTGTGGAGTGATTATGGTGTAATAAAGATCATATAGTGTACGGGTCTGTGGAGTGATTATGGTGTAATAAAGATCATATAGTGAACGGGTCTGTGGAGTGATTATGGTGTAATAAAGATCATATAGTGTACGGGTCTGTGGAGTGATTATGGTGTAATAAAGATCATATAGTGTACGGGTCTGTGGAGTGATTATGGTGTAATAAAGATCATATAGTGTACTGGTCTGTGGAGTGATTATGGTGTAATAAAGATCATATAGTGTACAGGTCTGTGGAGTGATTATGGTGTAATAAAGATCATATAGTCTCATAGTCATGGACACACACTCGACTTAGTATTAACATTTGGATTAAGTTTAGAAAACGTGGTAACGCTTCCTCAGTCTGAAGCTATTTCAGATCACGCTCTCATCTCCTTTAGACTAAAGAATATTCGACGTCCGCACACTTCACCGCGCTCTTACGTTAGGCGCACTATTACATCAAACACAGCTAGTAATTTTATTCTTAATCTTCCAGAGCTATCATCCTTAATAGGACCAATATCCGACCCCGTTGAACTTGACCAGGCAGCAGAGTACCTATCAGCAACCTTTCGCTGTACTTTAGACAAAGTAGCTCCTCTTAAAACAAAACATACCATAGAAAAGAGATTAGCCCCGTGGTATAATAACGACACGCGCACATTAAAACAGAGCACTCGCAAGTTAGAGCGTAAGTGGCGACAAACAAGCTTAGAGGTATTTCGTCAGGCATGGAAGGATAGTCTCATAAATTATAGAGCAGCTCTAAGAACAGCTAGATCTAAATATTTCTCAACCCTAATAGAGGAAAATAAACATAACCCTAGATTCCTATTCGATACAGTAGCGAAACTAACTAGAAGTAGAAACACTATCGAGTCACACAATTCATCATTATTTAGCAGTAATGACTTCATAAACTTCTTTGATAACAAAATTCTTAATATTAGACAAAATATCCAAACCATTAGCCCTAGACTCGATAATCTAGCATATAATTATACCTGTATAGTCCTACCAGATGAAAGATTAAATTGCTTTAAACCCCTCAGAGAGACAGACTTAGATTCACTAATATCGTCAGCTAAAAAGTCAACGTGTATGTTGGATTCAATACCAACAGATCTCTTTAAAAAGATAGCACCGGAAACAATTAAACCGCTCCTAAATATTATCAACTCGTCTCTCAGCACCGGTTATGTACCAAACATATTTAAAATAGCTGTAATCAAACCTATAATTAAAAAAACGGATCTTGACCCCCGTCAGCTGTGCAATTATAGGCCAATATCTAATATTCCGTTTATCTCCAAGATCCTAGAAAAGGTCGTAGCGCAGCAGCTGTGTTCATATCTTCATAGAAACGGCATTTACGAAACATTTCAGTCAGGGTTTAGAGCCCATCACAGTACGGAGACAGCGCTAGTTAAAGTAGTAAATGATCTGTTACTGGCCTCTGATCAAGGTTGTATGTCCCTACTCGTATTACTTGACCTTAGTGCAGCTTTTGACACTATTGATCATAGCATTCTTTTACATAGGCTAGAATACGTGGTCGGGATTAAAGGAACAGCCCTCTCATGGCTTAGGTCGTACCTGACTAACCGTTACCAGTTCGTTGATATTGATGGCGACTCCTCTGTTCATACCAAAGTTAAATTTGGTGTTCCGCAGGGTTCTGTCTTAGGACCTCTGCTTTTCTCGTTGTACTTGCTACCATTAGGTGATATCATCCGTAAACATGATGTTAACTTTCATTGTTATGCAGATGATACTCAGTTATATGTCTCAGCGAGACTAGATGAGGGAAGACAGCTTAACAAGAAAGTTGAGGACTGTGTACAGGACATCAGGCAGTGGATGTTGAGTAATTTCCTTCTACTAAATCCTGATAAGACAGAGGTACTTGTATTAGGACCACAGATAGCCAGTAATAAGTCCTCTGATTATTTATTAACTCTGGATGGTCATACAGTACCATCAAGTACAACAGTTAAAGATCTCGGTGTAATTATTGACTCGAGTCTATCATTTGAATCTCATGTAGATAACATGACTAGAATAGCGTACTTCCATCTTAGAAATATTGCAAAGATCAGAAACATAATGTGTCTACACGACCAGAAAAGTTAGTTCATGCTTTCGTTACCTCTAGATTAGATTACTGTAATGCTTTATTGTCTGGATGTTCCGGTAAGTGTATAAATAAACTCCAGTTAGTTCAGAATGCAGCAGCAAGAGTACTTACTAGAACCAGAAGATATGAACACATTACTCCTATTTTAACTAGACTCCATTGGCTCCCAGTAAAATTCCGCATTGAATTTAAAATCCTGCTATTGACATATAAAGCGTTAAATGGTCTGGCACCGCAGTACTTGAGGGAACTTTTAGTCCTATACGAACCTCTGCGTTTACTTCGATCACAAGGTGCAGGCTTCTTATCAGTCCCTAAAATTATGAAGGCTGGAGCAGGGGCCAGGTCATTTTCTTACACAGCCCCTCAGCTATGGAATAAACTTCCATCCAGTGTTAGGGACTCAGATTCAGTCACTGTGTTTAAATCTAGATTAAAAACACATTTGTTTAGTCAGGCATACTGTTAAGAGCATTCACCCACCACTCTGTGTTCCTTCTTGTCTCCCCTACTTCATAGAGACAAGGACCACTCCAGGGCACCTGGAGGCACGGCGGTTCCTGATTCCGACCTGCTCCACCCTTGGCACCCCTGGACTAAATTACTACACCCACTACACTTACCACTGACTAACCCCAACACCACTATCTCAGTCTGTATTCCCAATAGAGGATGGGTTTCCTGACGACTGCATGCAAGCACCCGCAGGCACCTGGGAGATGGTCTGGCTTGCCGGTGGATGTGCTGATGCCGGGGTTGGACTTGCCGTTGCAGCGGGAGGACGTGCTGGTGCTGGCTCCTGCCTGGGGCTCTTCATCTGCACCGGGGGGGACTGTGACTACTGGGCCGGGGAACAAGAACCCTTATGCCACAACTGTAAAACCACCTTTTGTCCACAAATACGGACTGGTGCTAACGGGCCGCCCAATGGAGGATGGGTTCCCTTTTGAGTCTTGGTCCTCCCAAGGTTTCTTCCTATATCCCCGCCATCTTAGGGAGTTTTTCCTTGCCACTGTCGCCTATGGCTTGCTCATTAGGGATCTGGACCCATGCAATTTGTAAAGCTGCTTTGTGACAACACGTGTTGTAAAAAGCGCTATATAAATAAATTTGAATTTAATTGAATTGAATATAGTGTACAGGTCTGTGGAGTGATTATGGTGTAATAAAGATCATATAGTATACAGGTCTGTGGAGTGATTATGGTGTAATAAAGATCATATAGTGTACGGGTCTGTGGAGTGATTATGGTGTAATAAAGATCATATAGTGTACGGGTCTGTGGAGTGATTATGGTGTAATAAAGATCATATAGTGTACGGGTCTGTGGAGTGATTATGGTGTAATAAAGATCATATAGTGTACAGGTCTGCAGAGTGATTATGGTGTAATAAAGATCATATAGTATACAGGTCTGTGGAGTGATTATGGTGTAATAAAGATCATATAGTGTACGGGTCTGTGGAGTGATTATGGTGTAATAAAGATCATATAGTGTACGGGTCTGTGGAGTGATTATGGTGTAATAAAGATCATATAGTGTACGGGTCTGTGGAGTGATTATGGTGTAATAAAGATCATATAGTGTACGGGTCTGTGGAGTGATTATGGTGTAATAAAGATCATATAGTGTACGGGTCTGTGGAGTGATTATGGTGTAATAAAGATCATATAGTGTACGGGTCTGTGGAGTGATTATGGTGTAATAAAGATCATATAGTGTACGGGTCTGTGGAGTGATTATGGTGTAATAAAGATCATATAGTGTACGGGTCTGTGGAGTGATTATGGTGTAATAAAGATCATATAGTATACAGGTCTGTGGAGTGATTATGGTGTAATAAAGATCATATAGTGTACGGGTCTGTGGAGTGATTATGGTGTAATAAAGATCATATAGTGTACGGGTCTGTGGAGTGATTATGGTGTAATAAAGATCATATAGTGTACGGGTCTGTGGAGTGATTATGGTGTAATAAAGATCATATAGTGTACGGGTCTGTGGAGTGATTATGGTGTAATAAAGATCATATAGTATACGGGTCTGTGGAGTGATTATGGTGTAATAAAGATCATATAGTGTACGGGTCTGTGGAGTGATCATGGTGTAATAAAGATCATATAGTGTACGGGTCTGTGGAGTGATCATGGTGTAATAAAGATCATATAGTGTACGGGTCTGTGGAGTGATTATGGTGTAATAAAGATCATATAGTGTACGGGTCTGTGGAGTGATTATGGTGTAATAAAGATCATATAGTGTACAGGTCTGTGGAGTGATTATGGTGTAATAAAGATCATATAGTGTACGGGTCTGTGGAGTGATTATGGTGTAATAAAGATCATATAGTGTACGGGTCTGTGGAGTGATTATGGTTTATATAATGTTATGCTGAACTTTACTGATTCATGAAAAAGGAAACTGAAAACACCAGCTCAGTATGGCTGTAATCTGCTCTGTATGGCTGTAATCTGCCCTGTATGGCTGTAATCTGCCCTGTATGGCTGTAATCTGACACTCTCACCCCAGTCGTACACCATGGGCTGTTTGAAGCTGGCGTGCTCCACCACACAGGAGATCTTCTCCCCAGGTTTGGGTGTGTACTCCAGGTGGGAGTGGATCTGGTAGTACCAGTCTCCATCAGCCAGCTCCTCCGTGGACGTCACGTCAGAGGTGACTGGTTTAGCCCTCCTCCTCCTGTCGTTCGTGCTTGTTTTGTTTTGTTAGCCATGTGTTTCTTAGTCCCGCCCCTCGTTATTTCCCATCAGCTGTCTTGCATTAGTCCTGTCTATTTAAACCCTGTGTTATGTCTGGAATGTCGCCGGTTATTTTGTCTAGCTCTCCGTCTTATCTTTGAAGTGTATTCTGTCTCCGTGTTCCGGTTGTGGTTCAGCCCTGTGTGTTATTTTATGTTCTAGTCCTTAGTTCTGTTTAACCTGTTACTTCTGTTTAATATGTCTATGCGTGTCGGTTATGTTTCTATGTCGGACTCCCTTAATGTTATAACCCAAGCCAGCCCTTACGACTCTGATTATGGATTGCCCTCTCATAATAAATCTCGCTCTTCTCAGCGTTTGTGTCCGCCTCGCTACTCTCCGCCGCTCCCGGCGTTACAATGAGATACTATATTATGGTACTATATGAGATACTGTATTATGGTACTATATGAGATACTGTATTATGGTACTATATGAGACCACCAGCTACATTACTGCTCTGTGATGAAAATGGAACATAATAGTGAAAATAAAATAATAGTGAGATAACTTATGGGTGACAGATGACAAAGTGGTTCACCTAAGTGAAGAAATTACATGTAGCATGTGTGATGTTTGTGAACAAATTAAAATGTGAACAAACAAAAGATTTTGTAACATGTTTTGAACAGCAACAGGTATATATAATATACTGTATAATACTATAGAACACATTTCTCTTCATTTGGCTTTAAGACATGTATGTTCTGACATTTTGAGACATTCCTGTAAATATTGGTGGTTGTTAAATACTGCATACAAATAATAAACTGATTTCACCAAGCCAACTTAATAATTACAATAAATTATAATGAACTCCATGTGTAATTAATAATATATTGCTTATATATTCTATATAGTCTTATTTAAAATCTAATCTGAAATGTAAAGTAAGTATGTGTGATGTAGGAGTGACAGTGCTGCCTACCTGCTTTAGACAGAATGGTACTGAAGTCCAGTTCAGCGTTATTTTTACAGACTCGCTCCCGCTCAGCTCTTTCACCCTGCAGTTGCTGTTGATTGTTGTTCCAGTTCTCTGCATTTTTAACCCCCAGTTCAGTAAACCCAACAAACTTCCCCACTGTGCTGTTGAACTGTATGTCTATAGCTTTGTTGAAATAATAGGTATCAATAAATTCCGCATCACTGATATCTGTGGAAGTGAAGACGCACTCTGTTGCTACATACGAATAATACGCATCTGAAAGAAAAGAACAGCGTAGCATCAGTACCAGCCAATAAAGATCACGAACCTCATACACCATTATTATTAATGAAACTATCTGTATTCTAAAACAACTGTCCATCTGCCTCCAACACATGATGAATACATCATCTGTCATACATGTATATTCTTACCTGCTCCTTGAACCAGGGAGAGCACAGTCACCAGACAGACACACGCGCTGCTGAACGTGGACATTGTGTGTAGTTTCCCATTCAAGGAGTGAGAGAGTGAAAGGCAGTAGACTGTAAAACCAAAAATATACAGCAACCCACCAGCCAATAGGAATCAGGAAAGAGAGGCTGTCATATGTAACCAGGCAATGTTACAACTTTATTTATGTTTGGACAAGAACAACTTCAGGATTTGCATGTCTGTATAATTTCTAGAATCACTGATACGGGTGCTATACCACACACCACATTAATGCCACATTAGAGTTACTAACATTAGAGTTAGTGTTAGAAGCACTGCAATCTATATCATTTGATTGTTCCCTCTGTTCTCAATGTGTATAAAGGTTCTTATACACAAGGTCTAAGACTAATAATGATACCAGTATCTACAGGCCTTAGCACTTCATTGTTACTATTGTACAAATTGTTTAATCGCATGTGTGATTAAGGAATACAGTGATACAGCTACAGACACACAGGTTCATCTAACAAAGTTCACAGGCCCTTCACTGGAGTGTGTGGTGAGTCTGTGTACACAGTGGCAGCGGCTGTAAAGTCTTTACTCTCCATAATCACACAGAAAACCACAGAGGCACATCAGGCGCTGATGAAGAATGCTGCACAAAGCACTTACGCTGGGTCTTACAGGCAAGCTGAAGTGACACCTTTAACCTTCCTGAGTGGGGGTCTCCATCACAGCTCCCTCATCTCCCATCATCTCCATCGTACCTCCATCACCTGAGACCATCACTGAAGGAGAAAAGGGTGGTGTGATGGAGACTGTCACTTAGGAAGGTGTGGTGGGTGCTCAGGGGAGTGGCTCTTTAGTCGGGTGGTCAGCGTGAGCACCACCTGTAGCACCTGGTTTGAGATTTGGTGTGGCTGTCACCCTCAGCCTCAGAGATGGAATGGTATTAAGAGGCCACTGGGAGTGGTTAATGAAACCCTACTGAGAGGGGAGGGTACAAAACCCAGTGTGAACCGCTGGTGAGGTCACGGGTGTGACCCTGGATGAAGGGTGGATGTGTGAGGGACACATGGGAAGTGTGAAGCATGGGGGTGTGTGCTCCGTCTAGTGAGATGGAGATTAGATTTGCTAATAATAAGATCATGTGACATTTATTGATTTCAAGACAGATGATGTAAAGATGGAGATGTGATTGATGATGGTGATTGATACTAGAAGATAGTGTTGATATTTTGTACAGTCATTGCATAAATGTTATAATACAATGAAAAGTGCCCTCCTTCCATCTGATGTTGACACTGAAATTATAAAAAATAAAATCATGACATTATAGGTAAAATCATAGGACACACAGGCTACTCTTCGCTATTCATGTATGTTTTTATTTGCATGAAACAATATTAAAGAGAAAGAAACAGATGAGCCAACATTTTTAAACAGTTTTAATTTTATCATGAATTTTCCTTTTTGAAGTAAATAAACACTTGATAAATTGCTTTAAACATTTTCTTATGTGATCTAGGACCTTTACACAGTAACACAGTACTGCATCCCGTCAACTTACATCAGCTTTAAATGTAAAACAATGTGGACTGAATCTTGCAGTTTTCAAGTATTTCACAAATACATACAACTGCTAAAAGTCAGAATTTCATCATGTGAAGCCATTTAAAGCTTAAAGGGTAGAAAGTAAATTACAGGATTACAAACATTCCTGAATAAGCAAAGGTGGTAGATACATAACAGTTTGAATTCATTACCCTGAATCACAATGGGTAGATTTCTTACTGAATCTGAATTTTACTGATTTTAAATAAGTTCATCTAAGATATTTACATTTATGTGCATCCTGTATTTTATGGTAAAGAATATGCTGGAATGTCCTTGTGCAGAGTTGGTTGAAGTTAGCTGACTGCTGTAAGATTGTACGACTGTATTTCAGACAGTCTTTCATGGTTGTCTCTAAATCTTTCTATTTTAGATGGACATGAATAAAAAAAGAAAAGTAAAAGATCCTTAAAGAGGAACCCTGTGCCCTTCAGCACCACAGCAGTCTGTCTGATGTCCATATCTACTGCATCCTGTATGTGATTTGCGTGTGGTCTTGTTCCCATTCAGTTGCACTGGTTTCTCATACACAGCAGTGGTGTCAGTTGCACTGGTTCCCTTTGATGAGGAAGAAGGTCCCAGTAGCCACTCCCAGCAGTCCTGCAGCCAGACCCACCCCACAGAACACAGAGGGACCCACACTGGGCAGAGACACGTCCACCTCTGGGGAACACACACACACACACACACACACACACACACACACACACACACACACACACACACACACACACACACACACACACACACACACACACACACACACACACACACACACACACACACACACACACACACACACACACACACACACACACACACACACACACACACACACACACACACACACACACACACACACACACACACACACAACACACACACACACACACACACACACACACACAAGCATAAGGACCATAATCTGTTAGTAAGTGTGATTCAGTGTAACCATGAGTCTTATGTTTAGGTCACATGTGTGTATAAGGACAGGATGAAAAGGGCAAAAGCCCTATGTCAACCGTTTGACAGTAGTCTGCCCAGTCGGGCCTTCAGCTGTCTCCATGTATAACTGAGACATCAGTTTCTTCCGTCGGAACCTAAAGGAAGCCCCATATCTGGAGATATACACATGAAGACAAAACAGGCTACTAGGCGCCTGGTCGGCGTACGTGCTGTTTTCAAGGCAACCTGTCTGCCGGAATTGCTGATGTTGTGTTCTTGTAATGTACTTAAGGAGGGAGCTCCCCTCTCTTAGTTATGGAGAACTTCGTACTAGGCGAAGCTCTCACTTTGCTTTGCTACTTTCTTTATTTACTTTATTTCATATTTTATGCCTTTTACAGTTTTTTACGACTGCTAACATCCTTTTGTCCAATCTGTAGTCACATTTGCAAAACTCTAAACACAGTAAACACAACTTCAGTCTTTAGTGGCTATACAGTTAATACAATTCATGTTGTTTTTGCACAAAATGCAGGCATTTAACATGTTTATACAATGCTTACATTTTCTATACACACAAGGTTACCCAATAACAAAATTATGGATCATTTTGGCCTTTTTACAAATGCTTGCAAACAGCATGTAAACAATGAAAACCTATGGTTCAAAACCTTAAATAATGTATAAAATGCAAAATTATGCAAAAAAAAGCAGGTGAAAAGCTATTACTGTAATACACATTCTTTGCACATACAGATCATTGAAATAAAATACAGTAATAGACCAACCACAGCTGATTCAAATCCCACTTGGAGATACAAACAGGTGCTGTCAGTGACATGGACTCATAAAAACAGGGGCTTGTTTGGACTGAGTTTGGCCAATGTGGGCACAGGAACAGAGAGAGTAACAGAGGAAAGAAAAATCATGTCTGCTGTTACGACCCGGCCTAGGCTACCAGCTCGTAACAGGAAAAAGGCAGAAAATACATATAAATAAAGAAATTTAATTTATTTGTGGCGGGACAAAATAGAATTCGGGAGCTGATATAGCCAAAGAAACAGAACTTCAAAATACATAAAAAAACAGAATTACTAACTTCCTATTTTCCAGAAATAGAAACAAGAAAAACAATATACAATAACCTACCCTAACTCCCTAGAAATAAACAGAGGACAAAAATGAACCAAAATAGCCTCAACTCCCTACGTCCGTCCCAACCACTGGTTTGCAAAATAAGGAGGTGAACATTTGTATACAGGCTATACAAAGTGTACAAAAACAAGAGGCCATATACCGGCGACCAGACTAATATAAAAGGGGAAAACCGCAATCGTCGTCAGAGGGGTAGCATAAGGTCATAACCGATACAGAATCTAATACACACAACAAAACACCAACAAACAAACACTCCAAAAACACACCGAACAAACAGTCTTTTTACAGAAAAGAACTTTAGCAAAATCTTTAAACACACGCCTCCCTTCACTCCTACTCGCACCCCTCTCTTCTTCATTTCCAGGTCGGTTTAAATGGGGTGATGACAGCAGAGACAGCCAACGGGATCGTCGGAAGGGAGTGGTGTGAGGATAAGTAGCCAACGGGATGCCGACATCGTCGTCGCGGAGCACAATTGGATGCGTTGCCTGGGGACACAACTTCATATACACAATATGAGGCGCTCGCACATAGCGCGCTCATACACCTAGTGAACTTAAACTTATATCGACCAAAGGGTCGTAACACCCCCACCCATAAGAGTGAACTAGGGGGTCCCAACACGGGACAAACAATCCGCCACAACATTCTCACTTCCTCGTTTGTGTTTAATGTCCAGATTAAAATTGACAAATCAAAGACCACCGCATCAGTCGTTGGTTCGAGTTCGACATCCGGTAAAGGAACACAAGAGGATTATGGTCAGTGTACACAGTGATGGGAAGGGCACTAGAGCCGATGTATACTTCAAAATGTTGAATGGCGAGTAGTAGTGCGAGGGCTTCCTTCTCTATGGTACTATAGTGACATTGATGGCGATTGAACTTTGCTGAGAAATATGCAATGGGGTGGTCGACATACGAAGCATCCTCCTGTAATAATACGGCTCCACAACCAGTCTCGCTGGCATCAACCTCTAATTTAAAGGGCTTTGTGAAGTCAGGAGCGGAAAGAACAGGAGAAGAACACAACAGCCGTTTTATGGCCTCAAACGCTGACTGACAGGTAGGGGACCACTCAAATGGGGTGGACTTACGTAGTAGATTCGTAAGGGGTAGCACCACATCTGAGAAATTTCTGCAGAAACTTCTATAGTATCCAGTCATACCAAGAAAACGCCTAATCTCTCTCTTGGTCTGTGGGATAGGAAATTCAACGATTGTCTGAATTTTTGCTTCTACCGACGAACCACACCACGACCTACTCTTTTCCCCAAATAGGTCACCGTGGCATGACCAAACTCACACTTAGCGAGGTTTATGGTTAACCTTGCCTCCTGAAATTTGAGAAATACTTTCTCAAGAGTACTCATGTGGCCCTCCCAAGTGTCAGTATATATAATGACATCATCTAAATAGGCGTCACATCCCTCAATATTTGTCAATACACTGTTCATAAGGCGTTGGAATGTCGCCGGTGCATTTTTCAACCCAAAAGGCATAACAGTGTATTGCAAAAACGCACCAGGAATAGCAAATGCTGAGATCTCCGAGGCCCTTTTGGATAGCGGAACTTGCCAATACCCCTTGAGCAAATCGAGCTTTGTAACGAACTGTGCGTTACCTATACGATCCACACAGTCATCTAAACGGGGGAGTGGGAACGAATCGGTTATTGTTACGGAGTTGACTTTTCTATAATCCGTACAGAACCGAAAGGTGCCGTCAGGTTTAGGCACCAGTAAGCAGGGTGAACACCATGGACTGGAACTAGGCACGGCAAATCCATTTTGCAATAGGTACTCAACCTCCTTTTTTCATAATAGCGTGCTTAGTTGGATTCACTCGGTAAGCATTTTGTCTCACCGGTGGGTTAGTCCCGACATGTATGTCATGCTCAATAATTGAAGTACAGGAAGGTATATCAGCGAACACAGAGAGGTATTTGTGGATCAGTCTTACAACATCGTTCCGTGCTGATTCAGGAAGATGCTGCAACATAGAGGGGAGTTCTTTGAGGGATTCTGAATTTGACAGATGAGCAGACGGAAGACCGGCACCACGAATAACTAACTCATCCACCTCAGGAGTGTAGTCAGGGGAAACAGGGGTAACCAACAAAGAAGGCTTAGGCACGCCACTAACATCCTCGACAACATCGCGTGCTATGTACGGCTTAAGCATGTTGATATGACAAACACGGGTCTTTTTTCTGCGATTTGGCGTTTTTATCACGTAGTCCGTGTCGCTTAGACGGGACTCAATAACAAACAGTCCTACAAATCTCGCTTGTAGGGCAGAACCTGACAGAGGTAACAAAGCCAACACCTTGTCTCCCACACTAAAACAGCGCTTTACTGCCCGTAAATCAAAACGAGCCTTCATTCGGCGCTGAGCTTTATTAAGAGCCCGATGTGCTAAAGCACATAGTGTTCTTAAACGTTCACGAAATTCACTAACATAATCAAGAATATTAGTTGGGGTGGACGGAGAGGGATCAGGGGTCAACATTTCCTCTTGCAAGACCTTCAGCGGACCTCTCAAGGTATGTCCAAACACTAATTCAGCTGTACTAAAACCAAGCGACTCCTGGGGAGTGGTCCGAATAGCAAATAAAAGAAGGGGCAGGCCTGTATCCCAATCCTGTCTGTGGGACAGGCAATACGTCCTTAGCATGGTTTTAAGGGTCTGGTGAAACCTCTCTAAGGCACCCTGTGACTCTGGGTGGTAAGCACTAGAAACCTGGTGATTAATCCCCATTTGTTTCATGGCTTTCTGAAAATATTTGGACATAAAATTTGTTCCCTGATCAGACTGCACATATTTAGGGAGACCAAAAGTAGAAAAAACTTAATCAATGCGTTGACTATCGCGGGAGCTTTGAGAGATCGAAGGGGAAACGCCTCAGTATAACGGGTAGCCACACACATAATGGTCAACATATAAACATATCCTGATTTTGTTTTCGGGAGCGGACCCACGCAGTCAATGAGAACTCGCTCAAAGGGTTCGCCACACACCGGTATAGGTTTTAAAGGGGCAGGCGGAACCGCCTGATTCGGTTTACCAGCCACTTGACACACATGACATGAGCGACAAAACTGATTTACATCTCGTTTCATCATGGGCCAAAAGAAATGTTGCAGCAAACGTAGATACGTTTTCCTGATACCTAGGTGTCCCGATAACACATGGTCATGAGCGAGACTCAAAATGTGGGACCGATATGGTTGCGGTACGACCACTTGGTGTACAGTTCTCCACTCCTGATCCGTGCTCGCATCAGGAGGAGTCCATTTACGCCGCAAAACACCGTTCTCGAGGTAATAGGCTACTGAACGCGTACTGATATTTCCATCACTTAATACGCTTTCCATACAAGGGGATAAAGTGCTGTCTTTTTGTTGTGCCTCAATGAGTTTATCTCGGCCGAGAGTCGATGTAAATGAGTCGAACGTACACGGTGCAGTTTCTTTAGAATCCGCAGCCTGTGTAGGGGAATCACTGCACATAAACGAATCGGAAAGTCCATCGACTTCCGCGTATTTCCGTGCCTGGGCTCTGGTAAACACACACGTCTTAAAAACAGAAGGAAATTCCTTTGACAAAATGTCTGAAGCACTCTCCTCAGGTTCTGACACGACTTCAGGGGCGGACCAACCCTTACTACCAGCAAGATCGTTACCGAGTATAAACGTTATGCCAGTCACCGGTAATTTCGCCCTCACAGCAACCTTAACCATGCCGGTAACTAACTCGAGAGCGCAAATATATCCTGTGTAAAGGAACTCTTAACACACGCAAGTCAATACCTTGCACCAAAATATCTGTGTCACATTTTGTCTCCTCAGACAAAGGCAGAACCGAACTCAGCATCAACGACTGTGCTGCCTCGGTGTCTCTCAGTATGCGCACGGGATACTGTATCGCACATGACGGCAACACCGCCACTGTCCCATCGAACACAAATGGTTTAAAGGAGGCGTCCATTTGGACCATATCCGAATAGGTATCGGACTCCTGGGGTAAAGCGGGGGTATGAACTAACCCGATGGGTTTTGCTGGTGAGTGTGGCTTCTTCTGGTTTTTATGAAGAAGCTTTGGACAACCTCCGATGAGGTGACCAACTTCGTGACAATAAAAACATTCTCTTAACTCACCAGACATCTTCATGGGTATGTTCAGGGGTGGTGTAGCAACACGATCGGCCTGACGTCCGCGCTGGGCAGTTGGGAATATGGTTTTGTGCGTCAGTACAAACTCGTCTGCAAGGATTGCAGCATCAGCAAGAGATGACACCTTTTGTTCGTTTAGATGTACAACCAATCTCTCCGGAGCACACGTCTTAAATTCTTCTAATAAAACCAATTCTCTAAGCTGTTCCAGTGTGTTCACTTTGCAAGACGCACACCACTTATCAAAGAGTGCCGCCTTTTCACGAGCGAATTCAACATATGTTTGGCTGGCGGTTTTGGCGTGTTTACGGAACTTCTGCCGGTATGCTTCTGGCACTAACTCATAGGCGCGTAAGATCGTGGATTTTACCATGTCATAATCCAGACTCTGTTCCAGTGTTAAAGCGGAGCATACTTCCTGAGCTCTTCCCACCAATTTACACTGTAATAATAGGGTCCACACGTCCTTAGGCCATTTTAACGTGGTCGCAATTCGTTCGAATACCGGAAAGTATGCATCGACTTCATTTTCACGAAAAAAAGGCACAACAGCCAGATTCCTACTCACATCAAACCCCTCCCAGCCTGCCGTAGCAGATGGAGTAGACGGGCGCGCAGTAGACATAGTACGCGGAGCGGGTATAGGGGTAGCCAGGCCCGATGAGTGTGCACGCGGGGAAGGCACCGGCCGGGAGCCAGCAGGGAAAACGTGAGAGGGTGGATGTTGTCTCATCTCCAACTCCAACTCTAACTCTCGCACCCGGACATCCCGATGTGTCTCAAGTTCAATAGCACGGACACGCTGTCTACCCAATTCTAGTTCTAACTCCTTCATGCGTAATGCCAGCATCGGGTCCATTGGACCGGGAGTAATAGGTTCCACTATATCTTTAGCCTCAGCCTCAACCTCGGCCTCGACTCTCGGCTCAGGCGAGAAGGCAACACCCGGAGTCTCGTCTCTATCCGGCAAAATCTGCTGCCGTACAAGCTGCTCATATAGGATAGTCTTGATGACTCGTTTAGTATCAGAACGAGACACCGCTACATCAAAAAAATCCGCAATCAACAATAGGTCGTCCTTCCGACATTTATCAAACTGTTCTAAGGTGGGAAACAACGTGAATTGCACCAAATCGAATGCAGCAGCCATAACTACCCACAACAAATACAAATGAAACAAAACACTAGGACCAAAAACCACACCAAACCGCGCACCCCCACCACAAAAACGACAAAACCGGTAGGCAAACAAAACCAAAGAGGACGAGCCCCCAATTCTGTTACGACCCGGCCTAGGCTACCAGCTCGTAACAGGAAAAAGGCAGAAAATACATATAAATAAAGAAATTTAATTTATTTGTGGCGGGACAAAATAGAATTCGGGAGCTGATATAGCCAAAGAAACAGAACTTCAAAATACATAAAAAAACAGAATTACTAACTTCCTATTTTCCCAGAAATAGAAACAAGAAAAACAATATACAATAACCTACCCTAACTCCCTAGAAATAAACAGATGCTATATCTTACAGTATAGTACCTGCAGGCTAGGTCCTACTGCTAATACATATATTGTGTTTTTGTTCTTTTACAATAAAGGATGCAGCGTTTGCCTCCCTCTGGGGGAAGGGGAAAACTCTTGAGTGAAGACCAGGAGCATGCCATTGTAGACATGGTCATTGCTGACAATGGAATAAAACTCAGAGAAATTCAGACCAAGATAATAGAAAATAACCAGCTATTTCACAATGTGGAAAGCATTAGTGTGACAACCATTGGCCGGACTCTGACTAAATACAGAGTTCGCATGAAACAGTTGTACATGGTTCCTTTTGAAAGGAACAGTGAGAGGGTTAAGGAACTCTGCCACCAGTATGTCCAGGTATGGTGTCTATCCTATGTACTTGCTGTATCTTGTAATATAGTGAGTTTTACACTATACCACTCTGCATGGAAACATGAGTTACAGTATATACAATAGGACAGACTGAAAGTGTGTTCAAATACTTTTTGCTTCTTTTAAGTTAAGTTAAGCCACATTGTCAATTGTGATTTTCACCCCAATCGAAATTTGTCCTCCGCATTTACCCATCTGTGCAGTCAGAACACACACACACACACACTAGTGATAACTAAGGGGCTGTGGTGCACACGTGCCCAGAGCGGTGGGCAGCCCTAGCCCGGCGCCCGGGGAGCAGTTGGGGTCAGGTGCCTTGCTCAAGGGCACCTCAGTCATGGCCTCAGGCCTGGGAATCGAACCCACGACCCTCCGGTCACAAGACTGGTTCCCTAACCACTAGACCATGACTGCCCCTAAGAGAGTCATGGAGTTGGAAGCCGATCAGACCCCACATGAACTCATTTATGTGGACGAGGCAGGATTTAACCTGGCAAAAACTCGTCGGCGGGGTAGAAACATCATTGGGAAAAGAGCCACCATTACAGTTTTTCTCAAATGTTTAAACGCATTTCTAGAAATTTGGCTCGGTTTCTCAAAACTCTACACACAAACTGACAATTATTAACTGCTTTGTTGAAACTCCACAAATCTCTAGCAAAACTGATTCCCTCCACCAAAACAACACACACAGCTATTTTATATGCTTCTCTTGGAGAGCATCAAATAAACACTGACAAGATAAATTCAAAGGACTATTATCAGAAGTATTTGTGTATGTTTGAGTTCATAAGGCCACTGCTCAAATGCATACAAGTCCATGAAAATATGTTAGCTTTCTGTTCTTTATATTTATTTGGTGTGGTGTAGGACCCCCCCCCCATATAGCATTTACAGTAATACATGTATATGTGACACAAATGTAAGCCATTTTACTGTATGTAGTATGTTGGTAAACTGTAATTCTCACCTATGTAAGTACAATGAGAAACATGACGAGGAAAATCAGTTCACATACAAAGAGGTAACAAAAATGTATTTACAGTATTGCAAAATGCAAAGAAACAGATCACTGTTCATCAAACCTCTGACCTCGGTCAGGCCAGAGGACCTCATCTACATCAGCTGCAATATTCTCCCTCGCCAAACAACGGGGGAAAACGCCTTGCATGGCGAATCCATCCTTGGAGAGAGAAATGGGGAATATGGTGGAAGGTGCCTAACACCTATATCAGTCACTTGAGGCTTCTTATATACTTTGAAAAAATGATTGAAAAGTTTTTCTAAATAGGTTTGCACAGGTGCAACTTGTATGAGACTACTTGGTAATTAGGGTTTTGTATTTGAAGGTCAGTGATTCTTAGGTGACCAAGGTGTACTAAATGATGCTATTTGAGTTTAGTGATTTGCAAATCTGTGATTTAGATTGAAATTTGAGTGAAAACATATAGAATTGTGCTTAGAGTTTAGCAGTTTGGGGACACAATGTTGACACATGATCTTCATGTTCTTGGACTTGTGTGCATAGTTCCATGTAATGTACCTGCTCAGCGAGGAGGAAATATTACAATGTGTGCTGCAATGTCAAGTGTTGGTTTGGTCCTTCACAAATGCCAGATTGGTCCATACAACAGTGACCTCCTTGTTTTGTTTTTGGATGAACTCTACCAGCAACTGTTGCCAGAAGCAGAAAGGGAAAAGGTGGGAGGAAACACGAGGACATTTGTGATTACATGGGACAACGTACCATTCCATCATTCTCGTGTCATCACAAACTGGTTTGCAGACCATCCAAGAGTGATGCCCCTTTTCCTCCCACCCTACTCGCCTTTCCTCAACCCCATTGAGGAATTGTTTTCAGCCTGGAGGTGGAAGGTATATGACCATCAGCCACATGACCAAATGTCCCTCTTGGATGCAATGGATGCCGGCTGCAGAGACATTAGAGCGGAATACTGCCAGGGGTGGATACGGCATGCCAAGCGTTTCTATCCCAGGTGCATGGCAAGAGACAATGATGTGATGTTGATGAAAACATGTGGCCAAATGCTGAAGACCGTTTAGATCACACCTAATTTCGTTACAGTAATACTGTTCAGTTTTGTGTTCTGTTTATTCTCCCTTCTGTATTTTTTATATGTGTATTTTTGACACATATGGGACCATGGCTAATTATGTTTGCATGTAAAATTATTGTAAATCTTTTTGAGTTAAGCTACAAGTTCATGTC